>CM064565.1:24635726-24703226 GCA_032716605.1 Paralithodes platypus | reverse complement strand
CTACACACCAGATTATCAACGTAGGGGTGCAGATAATTCTTTGACCAAGTGTACAATCGGGGGTATTAAGTGTTGTCATAGATTCCAGTGGTCTTCGCTCAAAATGTTATTGGTATCTTTATAATTACTGGGAAAAGTGCTTATCCCTCAGAATATTAGTCAGTGTCCGAAACTTTGTGAAATATCTGACAACACTTATTAACTTTGACTGTACATCAGTGTGTAGTTACCACATATTGTTAGAACACCCCCGTCTGCCAAATAGCACACTATTTATTAACAATGAACAATATACATTACTCTGTGCCTAACAATGCTAGGAGTCCAGCACCCAGCCTGAGGAGTACTTTGAGCCTGTGACCGTGGTGGGATAATGTGTGTTGAGGTATTCTCTCTTCCAGTACCGGGGCCGCCCTTGTACCTATATTTTGGCTGCTGTTAGACGCTTTTATTCAGCTTTAAAAGGGTCTCCAGCAATTAAACAGGCTTTGAACAATTCACATAACCAGTTTGGCCAGGCAGCTTAGGGAACGACAACAACAACAACAACAGCCATTTCTACTACCACAGATCCTCCCAACGCTGCACACAATGGTCTAAATATGGCCAGAACAAAGTTAAGGGGAGGAAGACCATTTTTCTCGACCACCTTCTCCCTAATGTTTAGCCCCCACTAGTTTTGAGATTATAAGACTTTTGGCCCATTAGTTTGGCGATTTTAACACCTTTCGCCCCATTTCGTTGTCAATTTTAAGGCCTTTCGTGTCGATTATTTCCTGGCGAGCGACAGCGAGCCTGCAATTTTAAGGGGAACCGGCCTTTGGCCGGGAAATTTTTCTACCGAAAAATTTAAAAATTTATCTTAAAGGGGTCTATGGGGTGTTTTTCTAAGCTTGATGGAGGTCTAGGGAGGAAACTAAAAAAATATATGAATCAATGAATTAATAGACCAAACAAACGGTCAGTCTCCCCTTTTTAAGGACGTCGCCGGTACATAAGGAGATAGGAAAGGTAGACATCTTACTGTACATATATCATTAATATATTAGTAGGGTTATTTTGCGGTCAACTGTACACAAACAATATTACTCACACATGTTAATTACACTTTGAAATCATACATTGCCATTTTACAATATTAATTATTATGTTCCGTCCACCAACCAACTTTACTCCTAAACTCGATCAATGAAATTAGCAAACACATGTGGCAGTCCGGGATTCCAACCCAGGATGCTTACACCGAGAATCAACACACTTATGCATTACGCCACGAAGACAGTTAAAACCCCTTCAGACTCATATGACGCAGAGGTTGCCAGATTAGCAATAAGAAATAGAGTTCTCTCACTCTTATAATTATCTCTCCAAAATTAGTTTTCTGCCCACAGCTAACTCAAAGACAACTGCAGAGGTTGAAGTAACTAAACTAAAGGTTTCTAAATACCCCTGATGGTAACAAAGGCTTTAAAGTATCCCCAATAGGCTCAACACAGCTAACTCAAAGACAACTGCAGAGGTTGAAGTAACTAAACTAAAGGTTTCTAAATACCCCTGATGGTAACAAAGGCTTTAAAGTATCCCCAATAGGCTCAACACAGCTAACTCAAAGACAACTGCAGAGGTTGAAGTAACTAAACTAAAGGTTTCTAAATACCCCTGATGGTAACAAAGGCTTTAAAGTATCCCCAATAGGCTCAACACAGCTAACTCAAAGACAACTGCAGAGGTTGAAGTAATTAAACTAAAGGTTTCTAAATACCCCTGATGGTAACAAAGGCTGTAAAGTATCCCCAATAGGCTCAACACAGCTAACTCAAAGACAACTGCAGAGGTTGAAGTAATTAAACTAAAGGTTTCTAAATACCCCTGATGGTAACAAAGGCTGTAAAGTATCCCTAATCGGCTCAAAATCGCGTCATATGTCGGAAAGGGTTAAAGAATGCTGCACAAGCCTACGTTTTATTATGCAGTTTTGAATCCTGCATACCAATCTTAGCACGTACATTCATTCCACCTGCACTATCGGAGGCTATGCATAGGTGAATGGCAAGAGTCATTACAGGTGTTTAGGGGTTTGAGTTAGGGTTTTGGCTGGTCCCAGAACGCACCCCCATTTTAGGGTGCGCTATATGATTTTAGGGTGCGCTATATGATTTTAGGGTGCGCTATATGATTTTAGGGTGCGCTATATGATTTTAGGGTGCGCTATATGATTTTAGGGTGCGCTATATGATTTTTCTATTGAAGATTGGGTTTTCAGGAACATAAATCGAGGGAGACTTCTTACTTGCCCTCCCCTGCTGGCAATATACATGATGATGACAATACTGTTGTTCATTGTTTTCTGTTGTGTTGTCCCTATTCGGGCTCTATCTTGGCGCCCCCCTCCCCCCCCCCCGCCTTAAGACCTTTTGCCCCATTCCTTTGTCAATTGTAAGACTTTTTGTGTGTCAATTTTAAAAGACATTTTGCTCCATTTCTTTGCCAATGTTTCTGTAATTTAGGAGGAACTAGCCTTTGGCCGCAAAATGTACAAATTTATCAAATGAACGGGGATGTTTTTTAAGCTTGATGGAGGTCTAGGGAGGAAAGTAAAAGCATATAATATAATATAATATATATATGGACCTATAAACCCTCCACCTCGCTTTTTTTTCTCTTTCTCTCTCTCTCTCTCTCTTTGGCTTGTATCCATTCGGCCCCATTCAGCCTACTGTTTTAAGATGTTTACCCCCATCCAGGTGTCAATATTTTCCTGGCGAGCGGTAGCGAGCCAGCATATATATAGTTTTGTTTTGACAAGCTAAATTTGTAAATTTTTCGATAGAAAAATTTCTCCGGCAAAGCCGGATTTCTCCATACAATGCTGGCTCGCTATCGCTCGCCAGGAAGAAATCGACACCTGGATGGGGATAAACGTCTTAAAACAGTTGGCTGAACGGAGCTGAATGGATACAAGCCAGGGAAAGAGAGAAAAGGAGAGAAAGATAAAAAAAAGCCGGTGACCCCACTTAATAAATGCAGTTGTTGTATCAAGAACAAAACAATATAATGCATTGCAAAGTTTGTACCTGCAACATTGCTCAAGGAATATAATGCATTGCAACGTTTGTACCTGCAACATTGCTCAAGGAATGGCTAAGCTACTCTGCTTGTCAAATATTCCAACCAGTCACCGTCTTTTTTTATCTTTCTCTCCTTTTCTCTATTTCCCTGGCTTGTATCCATTCGGCCCCATTCAGCCAACTGTTCGTCCCCATCCAGGTGTATGGAGAAGTCCGGCTTCACCGGAGACATTTTTCAATAGAAAAATTTACAAATTAAGCTTGCTGTCAAAACAAAAATAAATACTTGTACATTTAGGCCGTGGTGGTCAAGTGGTGAGCACGCTCGCGTGTGAATCTGAAAGACCCGGGATCGAATCCCTGCCACGGCGGACATTTAGTGGGTGCGGTAGTACGTCCTAGCATGTTTCACATGCTTGCACCCAGTCAGGGGACATCCTGACGACGTATACAGACAAAACACACATAACAAAGCCACTCCAACACCTTCCTCTCTCTCCAACACCCCTTCTCCCCTCTCAACACTCTTCTCCGAGCTATTGCCGATAAAAATGGCATGTTCAGTCCTGTAAAGAATCGTAAGATTCAGTCGTAAAGATTCCAGGACGAGCTCATTAGCGGCGGATCCCCAGATCGACCGTGGTGATTGTCACCTAAACATCTACAAAACTAAAAAACTAAAAAAAATATATATATATTCTGGCTCGATACCGCTCACCAGGAAAATATTGGCACCTGGATGGGGGTAAACGTCTCAAAACAGTAGGCTGAATGGGGCCGAATAGATACAAGCCAAAGAAAGAGGGAGAGAAAGAGAAACAAATCGAGGTGGGCTCCCTTAACATTGCTCAAGGAATGACTAGGCTACTCTGCTTGACAAATATTGCAACCAGTACTTTGGAAATTGCAACTTGTATTGCACATAACACAGAAACTGACAAACCCTCTCTCCCTAAATCAATCTTTCCTTCATCCTATGACTTAAGATGCTTTAAACTTTGTGTGTCCAGGCATTTCGACCCCAACGTCCTTTGAATTAGGCCCTGTCACTCTTTTGGATTTGGGGGAAATGCTCGTTACAGGAAACTTGCCTTTTGTCTCCCTCATAAACATAGAACAAATATATATACTATAAGTCAACATTTCTCATTTAAATATTTCCCATTCTTCTATATCTTTTAACCCTTTCGCTGCGGGTGACGTTCTGGAATGTATTGGCAAGTTACAGCAATTTCCAGGCTTTAAAAGCCTATAAAAAAACGTAAGAATCGAGTGTCAGTGGGTGGGAGCGTGAGGGGCCCACCTCCGACCGGCTCACTGAGCTAGGCTGTGTCTCGGCTGTGTCTCGGGAGAGTCTCTCTCTGTCTCTCTCATCAGTGTAGCCAAGCGAGCGAGTCTTACATAATAGCGGGGTTCCCGCATTTCACTGGGATCACTGCGGGTGAACCAGACCACGTATACGGTCCGTTCTGGTGTCATTTTGAAGCTATTTTCGCCTAGTTTTCGGCAGAATACACTTCATTTAATACAGATGCTTGATTTATCATTCAGGAGTGCCTGAATATGCCCTAAATAGCCCAAAACAGCCCGCAGCCAAAGGGTTAAGAAACTCCTATAAATATTGCACATTAGTTTCACCATAAAACTATTGTATACTCTACTACTACTACTACTACTACTACTACTTTACTTACATTTACTAAATTCTAAGTAGTAATAGTAGTAGTAGTAGTTGTAGTAGTAGTAATAGCAGTAGTAGTAGTAGTAGTAGTATTATAATGGAATGTTAATATAAGTGTAAACATTGTACCGGTACTCTTTATAACAATAGATGTACTACACAACAGATAAATTATTAACATGTTATATTATAGACTCCAACAGTAAACCCTTTCAGTAACGCTCACGCCATTTCCAACATTTTCTAGAAAAAAAATAAAAAATAATAAAATAAAATAAATAAAAATAATATTATATTCATATTTGTTTTTACCAACTAACCAATTAATTTTAACTAATGCAATCAATGAAAGTAATGAATATATGTGGTTCTCCAAGGACTCCAACCTAGGATACTCACACCCAAATACCACACACTAAGCATTAGGCTATCAAGACAGTTAAAGGTTTATGCACAAACCTACGATATTATAATGTAAAACTTGCAAAATAAACAAACCAAAACTGGGACGACATAAGATAAATGCAAAAGAACTAATTATTAATATTATGCATTCTCCAATACAGTACTGCATCATAATCTTGGCCTGTACAGTACATTCTCCAATACTGCATCATAATCTTGGCCTGTACAGTACATATACCCAACTGCAGTCTGATGACATCATTATTAGACTACAGTAGATGACAAACAAAATAAAAATGGAAAGTGGGGATTGGTCCTGGGTACAGTATATAGATCGATAGATACTGTAGATAGATGTAGATGAAATATATAACCACAGGTCCTTCTGGTCTAACTGCAGCCAGAACCAAAGAGTGGGAAGGCGTCCACGTTGCTACAGTGGATAAATGGTCTAACTGCAGCCAGAACCAAAGAGTGGGAAGGCATCCACGTTGCTACAGTGGATAAATGGTCTAACTGCAGCCAGAACCAAAGAGTGGGAAGGCTTCCACGTTGCTACAGTGGATAAATGGTCTAACTGCAGCCAGAACCAAAGAGTGGGAAGGCATCCACGTTGCTACAGTGGATAAATGGTCTAACTGCAGCCAGAACCAAAGAGTGGGAAGGCTTCCACGTTGCTACAGTGGATAAATGGTCTAACTGCAGCCAGAACCAAAGAGTGGGAAGGCTTCCACGTTGCTACAGTGGATAAATGGTCTAACTGCAGCCAGAACCAAAGAGTGGGAAGGCGTCCACGTTGCTAAAGTGGATAAATGCTCCTCGAGAGATCAATATAATTCATTAACCCTTTCTGTACCGCCGACGTCTTTTAAACTTGATTACTTCCTTTAACGTGACGATAGTGCGTTGTTATATGTGCGATTAGTTTGCTTGGGAAACAGATTAACTTGCTCATGTAGTAATGTACACCCTATGTGGTGGATTGTGTTCTTTTATTTAATAATTTTCATTTTAGTAAGCGTTGTTTCCACATAGCGATTTTGATAATTTAATTTGACTTTATATTGTCCTTTCCCAATTTTGGTTTGTTTAGTTTGCAAGTTTTACATTTTAATAAATATTATTATTTTGCTAAAGCGTTGTTTCCACATAGCGATTCTGATAAGTTCTTTTGTCTTTTTACTGTGCTCGTCTAAATTTTGGTTTGTTTATTTTGCAAGTTTTACATTATAAAAATAATATTCTAGTTGTATTTAGAACGTTTTGTGCAGTTTAACCCCTTCTTTACCGTGATGTGTGTTAATCCCTGACCATTTTGGTGGGGGCAGTACTCAAGGTATAAGTGAGTTGGGCCCATAATTGGGGTTGGGTGTGACAGGGATCTGCCTTGTATGGGCCGATCGGCTTTTTGCAGACTCCCATTTTCTTATGTTCTTATGTTCTTATGTCATTTTAACTTAATTCTGGCTACTCTTAGAAGATTGGATTCAATTTAGAAAAGGGCCTCCAGCAATTACCAGGCTTCCAACTATCTCCTTAACCCTTTTTACTTCTACAGATCCTTTTTAAACTGCACAAAGTTGTCTAAATATAAATAGAATAAAATTAAAAATTAAACGCCGGTACAGAAGGGGTTAATACCTTTCTCGCGGTCCCCTTCATATGACGGGCGCCATTTTGAGCCTATTATGTGGTCTGGGGGTCAGGGGGCTGGGAATCCTCCTGCCCTTGTAAGATTCACCTGCTGGACGAGACCAGAGTGAGGGGCGAGGGAGTGCGAAAGTGGTTCCGGACCCTAAGAATTAGAACTTTGGATGTTGTTTCTGTATGGGCTCTGTCTCGTGTCGGCCACCCCCAGCTATGGGGTATGTGCCTGAGTATATACATACATATGTGGTCTGGGAGCGAGGCCAGCTGTTGCAAGCGTGTGCGGCCCTCCACTGCAGCCTGGGACGGTCGGGCACAGACTAACACAACCCATGTCTGGTATCACTGCAGTGTTACACAAGGCCAAAACACCAAAAAATGGCTCATTTTCGCGATTTAGGCCTATGTTTGCAAGATGGTTGCAAGACAACCAAACATCGTACAGAGATGATTCATTGTAAAGCTCTATTACTGTATTTTCACAGAGATATCATTGTATTACTGTATGTTCTGGATCTTGTTTATGTAGGAACATGAGCAGGGAATGAAGGTAATTTGGGCCAATTATGCTAGCTCGTAAGGGGTTAAGAAGGATCTGTGGTAGTAAAAAGGGTTAAATGAGATAGTTTGAAGCTGTTAATTGCTAAAGGCCCTTTTTAAACTTAATAAAAATTAAATTGTGTAATTAGAGCCGCGGCGGTCAAGTGGAGAGCACACGTGTCAATCTACTTGATCTGGGTTCGATCCCAGCCAAGGCGGACTATTTAGTGGGTGTGGTAGCACGTCCTAGTGTCTCATACGTTCGCACCGAGTCAGGGGACACCTCGATGACGTATACAGACTAATAAACACACAACAAAGCCATTCCAACAGCTTCCTCTATCTACAACACCCCTTCTCTGCTATCTACACTCTCCCAGCCGTATGGTCCTAGTGTACTGTCTGATGGCGTAATGGGATTCCAAATGTAAGAGTAGCCAGAATAAAGTTAAATGGCCGGCACCGGTCCTGAAGGGGTTAATATTAAATAAGAACAGATACTTGGGCAAGATTGGAATAGGTGGGACATTTTTGGTTCCTATAAACCTTATTTTGACTTATTATATTATGGGGTGTTTATTTATTATAGTGATTATTAGGGGGGAGAGAAAGTGAGAGTGAGAGACAGAGACAGAGAGAGAGAGAGAGAGAGAAAGTGAGTGAGAGAGTGTGTGAGTGAGGGAGAAAGAGTGTGTGAGTGAGGGAGAAAGAGAGTGAGAGTGAGTGAGTGAGAGGGAGAAAGTGGGGGGGGGGAGAGAGAGAGTGAGAGAGGGAGAAAGAGGGAAAAAGAGAGAGAGAGTGAGAGAGAGAGAGCCAATGGTAAATAAATGACAATGGTAATTAACCAATTAAACAACATCAAACATAACATATTGAACATTAACAACATAACTCAATCTGTACAGTACAGTACTGTACATCTATTAACATTCCATCTTGGTTACATTTACAAGATTTTATGAAGAAAAAGGATGTCGACCAATCTCAATTATTCCTTTTAGCTCCCATACATCCTTCCTAGGCTTCATAAAACAAACAAATATAAGAATATATATAAAGGATCAAATAAATCCCCCCCCCCCCCTCCCCCCATAACCTGACTGTACAATACATAATGTGATGTAACGGAAGCACTGGTATTGGACAATAGAAGGTATTAGGCATTAACACTTACGCTGCGGGCATATATCCGCCTGTTTCCGCTATGTTAGGGATCATTCATGCACTCCTGAATTATTAAATAAGTATATGAATGAAATGAAATGTATTCAGCCAAAAAATAATAGAAAATATCTTCAAAATGATGCCAGAACGAGCTTCACCCGCAGCGCTACCATAGACATCGGGAAACATTTGCTAATTATGAGCAATGTCGCGCTACATTTGCCTTTGGCAGCGCTACATTGTCTTGCGAGATATGGGGCCCGAGTCTGTGCCCCGGCATCCGTGCTGGAGAGCGGAGGGGACCCTGCTGCACTCCCGCTCTCTTGCACTCGTCCCCACAGTCTTTAAGAGCTTGTAAATTGCCTTATATTGCCAGGCCGTCCCAGAACGTCTCCCGCAGCCAATGGGTAAACACCATAACAAATGACCTATTGGTATAAATGGAATGTATATAAACCTGTATTAGTCACCCACTCAGTACCAGTTTGTATTTTATACTGGCTATGAATAGACCATTTTGTTCAGTTTCAAAAGGGCCTCCAGCAATTACCAGGCTTCAAACTAAAAGGGCCTCTATAGTCTATTTGCTGTAAGTAGGCGAGAAATCATGACCTCTATCCTCTGTAACTCTAAAAGGGCTAGAGCAAATTGGCTGTAAATGTCCACATCTATTCCTTGACCAACTCTTCCCAAATGGTAGAAATATTAGCTCGATTACTCTAGTGGTTTTTGAGTTACAGAGGATAGAGGTCATGATTTCTCGCCTACCTACAGCGAATAGACTATAGTAATTAACAGGCTTCAAACTATCTTATCTAACCTGTTTTACTGCCACAGATCCTTCTTAAGCTGCATAAAATTGTCTAAATGTAACCAGAATAAAATGAAAAATACGTCTCTTGGTTTTTATTTCGCCTGCATTTAGACGGTTATATGAAGCTTAGGAAGGACCTGTGGTAGCAAAAAGGATTAATCGAGACAGTCTGTGATCTGGTAACCGGGTAGACGTCCTTCCTAAGCTGAATAAAACCTTCTAATAGGGGCCACAGCATAATGAAAAGGACGTCACCGGCACCGAACGGCCACGACCCGAGCCAACAGAATCCTAAACGGCCACGGTTTCCATGCATTAACTTAGGCCTAGTATTATCATTATTATTATTATTATTATTATCATTACTGTATTAGTATCATTATTATTATTATTATTATTAGCAGGCATAAGACAATGAGTGAGGCAGCGAACAACATCTTTATTTTCATATTTTCAAACGTTTCGACATACAGTATTCTAAATGTCATCATCAGTGATCTAAAAGTTAAAAAGATTCAAAAGCATTAGAAATTAAGTATAATATAGAGGTAAACACATGATGACATTTAGAATATGTCGAAACATTTGAAAATATGAAAATAAAGGTGTTGTTCGCTGCTTCACTCATTGTCTTATGCCTGCTGAAACTACGATTCCCTAAGGACAGACCCATCTCTGTTATTGTTATTGTTATTATTATTATTATTGTTATAGATGTTCGGTGTTCAATACTATTCATATGGTTATTCCCACTGTAATAAATGCAATAAATAAATACACTAAATCATCCACTGGTTTCTAAATCTTAAAGAAAATATAAGAGAATAATTTATGAAGGGAAAACTAAAGTATAGAAGTATATACTGTACATGTACTGTATACAGTGTCAGTATACTGTATATATATATATACTCTATATATATATAACTGGTGAATGGTCATTGCCAGTTTCTATATCTTCAAGGGATATGGACAAAAATAAAATCTATATCTTCAAAGAAAATGAAAAAACTGAATTGAAATCATTTCTATATCTTAAAAGAAAATAAGCAAAATAAATTATAAAAGGACCAACTAATGTATATAAATATCTACACAACATATATACTTCGCTGTCATTTGATACTGTATATATATACTGAAATACACTGAGTATACTCTGTACTTTATACATACATACATAGAACCACTATATTTCTGTATAAATGTATAGTTATTTTATACATAAATACATTTTATTCCTGTACTGTACTGTATATATGTATACACTGTACGTTGACACATACATACATGCTATTACTGTATATATGTATACACTGTACGTTGACACATACATACATGCTATTACTGACACTGTACGTTGACACATACATACATGCTATTACTGTATATATGTATACACTGTACGTTGACACATACATACATGCTATTACTGTATATATGTATACACTGTACTTTAACTTTGGTTTTTAAAATATAATTATTCATTATTATTAGTTATTAATAATTATCAGGTCATCCTCATTTACAGACACTTCACAAAACACTAGAGAAATAGAGAAAGCTAATTGTAATTGGAGAACATTTAAGGCCTCACAAGTAATAAATAGAGCCCGTATAATTTAACCACATCGCCCCCCCAAAAAAAAATATATAAAAATAAAAAAAATAAATAAAATAAATAAAAAAAATAAATAAAGACAAAAACAAAAAGAAAGGGAGGCATGAGCCAGATTATATAGATAGATAGATAGATAGATAGATATTATGGTGTAAGTGTAGAGTGAATTATCCATAAGAGAGGACTTCCTATATTTGTGACTAGTTAACCATAATGTGACCCAGCTTGGGGCCCGGGTACGTTCACTATACACACCATCACAACAATCCACACCCACTATGCTACCGCCTGTCATCGTAATGTAAACAAAGTCCAGGTATGTGTCTGAGTATATACTGTAGATAGTTAGATAGATACAGTAAATATGATTATAATTTTATAAGTACAGTTGGTCAAGCCCTCCAAACCAATATGTATGTATGTATGTATGTATGTATGTACTCAGGCACATACCCCATACCTGGGGGTGGCTGACTCAAGACAGAGACCGAACAGAAACCATATTTAAAGTTCTAATTCTTAGGGTCTGGAACCACTTTTACATTCTCTCGCCCCATTCTCTGTCTTGTCTAGTAGGTGAATTTTACAAGGGGAGGATTCCTAGCCCCCTGCCCCCAATATAGGGTTTGTTTATTATTTTGAAGTCACGGCCACCTTCTTGAAGCCATCACGACTGGATGCAATCAGATCACGCAATCATGTTAAAGGTGGTAGTGCATGGGTTGAGATAAACATGGAATAATAATCGCCAACCTGCACATAATTATCTTGCAAAATGCAATGGCACTGAAATAATTATTAACAATGGTATAAAGGATTTCATAGATCGTTTATACCGGACCTGTGACGTCATAGTGACGTCACAGAAGTATCCTCATCCTGGACTGGATGGTGGACTTACACTCCTGTGACGTCACAGGTCCGGTGTAGACGATCTACAAAATCCTTATACCATTGGATTGTGTTCTTTTATTTCATAAATTTTATTTTAGTAAGCGTTGTTGTTGTTGTTGTTGTTGTTGTTCCCCAAGCTGCCTGGCCGAACAGCCCCAAGGCCCCGAGCAAGGCCAAGGCCATAACCGAGCGCCCCAACAGAACGTTATTTCCACATAGCGATTTTGATAAGTTGTTTTACTTTATATTGTCTTCATCCCAGTTTTGGTTTGCTTTGTTTGCAAGTTTTACATTTTAATTCAATTGTTAATGTTTATGTTGGTGCCATTGTATTTTGCAAGATAATTATGTGCAGGTTGGCAATTATTATTCCATGTTTATCTCAACCCATGCACCACCACTTTTGAGTCAAATTAAAATTTAAAACTTGCAAACTAAACAAACCAAAACTTGGACAAAGACAATATAAAGTCAAATTAACTTATCAAAATCGCTATGTGGAAACAACGCTTACTAAAATAAAATTTATGAAATAAAAGCACACAATCCACCACATAGGGTGTACATTACTACATGAGCAAGTTAATCTGGGTCCAATATCTATCCTGCTGACCAGAGTAATGATGATTGTGTGATGATGGGTCAACGTACTCCTGGACCTAACTTAATTCTTGATATTCTAACAGTTCTCCACCTATACCAAGAGGCTGCTTAACCCCTTCATTACCGAGATGTCTTTTTAGTTTTATTCTAGCTATATTTAGACAATTTTATGCAGCTTAGAAAGGATCTGTGGTAGTTAAAAGGGTTGATTGAGAGAGTTGGAAGCCTTATAATTGCTAAAGATCCTTCCTAAAGTGAATACAATCGATTAGTAGGAGCCAGAATAAAATCAAAAGACGTCGCCGGTACAGAAGGGGTTAAATGATTCTTACAGAGAAATATATTTATCATTTACAATCTATCTAGCAGTTCTCGTACTTCATACTAGACAGAACCTCCCCAAATGTGTAACAATCTACCATTTTAGGGAGATACTTCTAAATTACACCCTATCTAACAAATCCCAACTAATGAGTAATCTGGGGAGACACTTGTTACAGACAGCATGCCTTTTGTCTCCTCCATACACATAGGAAAGAAAAAAAAAATTAGCACTTTCTGGGGGAGACGCTCGTTATAGGTAGGTAGCCTGCCTTTTGTCTCCTCCATACACAAAAAAAAAATAAAAAAATAGCACTTTCTGGGAGACGCTCGTTATAGGCAGCTTGCCTTTTGTCTCCTCTATACAAATATGAAAAAAAGAAGAAAACAAACTTAGCACTTTCTGGGAGAGACGCTTGTTATAGGCAGCTTGCCTTTTGTCTCCTCTATACAAATATGAAAAAAGAAAACAAACTTAGCACTTTCTGGGGGGAGACGCTCGTTATAGGTAGCTTGCCATTTGTCTCCTCCATACATAGGGAAAAAAAAAAAAAAAAAAAAATTGCATGATGAAATTATAGATGCTTAATTTCTGGGAGGGACGGGGGGCAGGGAGCGAGCCGGAACGGGGGGGAGGGCCCGGGATGGTATGGGGGGAGGGGGCCCAGAGGACACCCGGCCGGGGACCGGAGGGAGGGTGCGGGAGGGGGACACCAGTGGGGGGGCAGCGGGGGGTGAGGGGCCGTTAGACTGAAACATAGGAGGGGGACCCGGGGGGGGCCCAGAGGGGGGGGGCTCACAGGGGGCCTCAGCCCGTAGATCAAGGGGGGGCGGGGCAGTTGACGAGGGCACGGCAGGCGAGGGGGCACTTGAAGGGGGCATGGAAGGCAGGGGAGCACTTGAAGGGGGCAGATTCGCAGGTAAACTAGGCAGGGCAGCGAATATCGACGCCGGGGGGGCTGGCGGGGGACAGTTGTCCGGGAGGGGCGGGGGGGCTCCAAAGGGGGACACGGTGGGTTTGTTGTCCTGTGGAGTGGGCAGGCTGGCTGGTTGAAGGGGGGGCACACCAAACAGAGACGTGGTGGTGACTGGTGACGGCTCTTGTGGGGAGGGCTGGCTGGCTGGGGGGGTAGTGGTAGGTGGTGGGGTAGCAGTAGAGGTAGCAGTAGTAGTAGCGTTAGTAGGTGGTGGGGTAGCAGTAGTAGTAGCATTAGTAGGTGGTGGGGTAGCAGTAGTAGTAGCGTTAGTAGGTGGTGGGGTAGTAGTAGTAGCACTAGTAGGAGGTGGTGTAGCAGTAGGAGGTGGTGTAGCAGTAGGAGGTGGTGTAGCAGTAGGAGGTGGTGTAGCAGTAGGAGGTGGTGTAGCAGTAGTAGTAGTAGTAGGTGGTGGGGTAATAGTCATTGTAGGAGGGGGGGTACCGGGGGTGGGACTATCATGGGATGGTACGCGGGGAGGTATAGTGGGGCGGACAGGTCGGGTAGGTCTGTCTGGCGGATGTTGTTGTTGTTGTACTGGTGGTGTTACTGGAGCCACACCTGCGGTTGGTAACTGGGAAGGCCTCATGGGTTTTGTTATCACCATCACCTGTAATAAACATATAACAAATCATTGTCTGGAAACTCAAAGATGGACGGATTCAGGTCTCCCTCGATTTATGATTGGGTTACGTTCCGGAAAACCCAATCTTAAATAGAAAAATCCTATAGCAAACTCTAAAATTACTGGGCTAAATGGAGATGCATTCTGGGACCAGCCAAAACTCAAACACAAACACCTAAAAACTTATAATAATATCGTATGTATGTAGGCTATCGTATGTGTGTATGCCTGTTCTACAGACATCTCTCTACCTTCCAACGCTTGTACAGTACTATACAGTCTCTCCATCTCAACCGAGGTCTTCCTGCCCCTCTATCTCCCCTTGTATCTGACTCACATATTCTCTTTGTAAGCCTTTCATCTTCTATTCGTTCAACATGACTATACCAGCTCAGCTGGCCACTCTGTCCACTCTGGCCAACAAATGTTCCTCCTGCCCCACTCTCCTACGTATCTTTTCATTCCTCAATCTGTCTCTACGAGTAACTCCACACATACTCCTCAAGCAGCTCATCTCCATATCACGTGCAGCTTTCTTCTCTCCTTTTCCTTCAGAGCCCATGTCTCAGCCCCATACATCACTGTTGGCACAACAATTCCTTGATACATTGCACTTTTAGTTTTCATTCCGAGATTTCTCACCTTCCGCATACAGTACAGTACTTCCCATTGCTCCAAAAACTTTCTTTCTTTCACATACCCTCTGTTTTACCTCCATTTTCACACCTGTGTACTTGCTTTATCACTCCTCCTAGAGATTTAAAACACTCCAGTATTTCCCCATCCAGCCTCACATCTAGATTCACCCTATGATCATCCCTATTACACACCATTACTTTACTTTTATTGACATTCACCTTCAGCTTCCTCTTCCCACATACCACACTAAACTCTTTGACTACTCGCTTGCAGTTTCTCCTCAGAATCCGCCACCAACACTATGTCATCAGCAAACAGCAACTGGTTCAACTCCCAATCTCTACCATTCTTTCCTACTAAACCCAATCCTCTACCCATAGATCTCATTTTCACCTCCC
This sequence comes from Paralithodes platypus, assembly GCA_032716605.1. NCBI lineage: Eukaryota > Metazoa > Arthropoda > Malacostraca > Decapoda > Lithodidae > Paralithodes > Paralithodes platypus. The sequence goes on along the minus strand of CM064565.1, from coordinate 24,687,832 downwards.
TCACCACACCATGCATATACTGTATACATTAAACAACCACGGTGACAGTACACAACCCTGTCGCATACCTACATTTACCTTAATGGGACATGGGCCGGTTTTCTGGACCACTTTCTCCCTCATGTTTAGCCCCATTAGTTTTCAGATGTAAAGATGTTTGCCTCATTAGTTAGTCGATTTTAAGACCTTTTGCCACATTTCTTCGTTAATATTTAGACCTTTCGTGCTATTTAGGTGTCGATTTTTTCCCTGGCGAACGATAGTGAGCCTGTAATGTTGGAAGAACCGGCCTTTGGCCGGGAAATTTTTCTACTGAAAAATTTACAAATTAATATAGAAGGGGGATCTAATGGATGTTTTTTTTAAATTTGATTGAGGTCTAGAGAGGAAACTAGAAAAATAATGAATACATGCAAAAATCGCCCAAGAAGTGAACCATCTCCCCTTAACCCTTCCAACCCGGCTGTCCTTTTAAAAGGACACCGCGGCAGATGGGCAGGACCCCGGGTGTCCTTATAACAGGCAGTAAGCTTGAAAGCCTATTCAGCTTGGTCTGAATGCCGTGCGTCCGACGCATGTAAACAAAGCCGGTCATTGCATCACCGCACCTCCGAAAACAAGAAGGAGACATCTGATCAATGTTGTTGTTGTATGGTATGACGAAATTAGTGTCTGAAAAGCTCCGATATTGTCAACATCGCGGAAAAATTCGCTCCACGGAAATCGTCATCATAACTGAATCAGTTGACTTAGAGAGCTCTACTCAACGCCAGTCTACAGATTGCAAACCGCACTACGTTTAGAGATGCGTGGGAAATTTCAAGCAGTTAAAATAACAAAGATACGGTAGCCTAGGCCTAGACGTTTTTCGGCCAAATCGCCCGGATACTCAACACTGTCCTTAGGAGGGCGAGCCCGGGCCAGAAGGGTTAAACCATTCACTCAACTCATTATTTCCTACTCTAACACACACTTTGCTCTCTTCATAAAAATTCTTGACTGCTCTTAACAAATTTCCTCCACTTTCATAAATCCTTAGCACCTTCCATATTGCTTCTTGATTCACACGATCATACGCTTTTTCCAAATCACTAAAAGCCAAAAATATCTCTTTAAATTAAGCTTCTCTAAATACTTCTTGCATAACTGTCTTACTATGGTGGATTGTGTTCTTTTATTTATAAATTATTATTTTACTTAAGCGTTGTTTCCACATAGCGATTTTGATTAGTTGCTTTGTCTTTTTACTGTGTTCGTATAAGTTTTGGTTTGTTTATTTTGCAAGTTTTACACTATAATTACTGTACTACAAAAATCTGATCCACACACCCTCATCCCCTCCTAAAACCGCACTGTTCTTCTCCTATTGCACCTTCTGTACCCTTTATTATCCTCTCTATCAACACCCTGCCATACAGCTTTCCAACCACTGATAAGGAGGTAAATAGAGTAAGGAAAGGAGAACAAAAGAGGGAAGAGTCGGTGAAAGATGCAAATGGAGAGTTACTAGTGGAAGGAGTGAAAGTTAGGAAAATATGTATGTATGTACTCAGGCACATACCCCATTGCTGGGGGTGGCCGACTCGAGACAGAGCCCAAACAGGGACATCACACCACATCAGTAAAACAAAACAAAACACAAGATCACACACATCTAGGTTGTCCAGGAGAAATACCCAGAGACCCAGGCCCATTTGTGGTCCCCAGCAAAAGATTCCCAGGTCCCAGATCCCCCGGAGAGGCGCCGATTTCCACAGGCAGACACGCAGCGAAGCTTTCCCACCACAAGCCCGCCCACCATGCTTCGAGGCGCACCCTTCATTACCACCGGCTCCTCGGGCCAGGCGCCTGACGGACTATTATCTAGTCCAACTGGTACATGACCCCCTCTCCCAAACGACCGCGTTTACATTCATCTATTCACAAGCATTCTCCATTCATGCCTATTTATTACCACTTCTCTTGCCTGATCTATAGTCATTCCTCGATCATCCAAAGCTTGCCTTACACAGTGTCTCCATCTCAATGGGGGTCTTCCTAGCCCTCAATCTCCCCTTGTATCTGACTCACATATTCTCTTTGTAAGCCTTTCATCTCCCATTCGTTCAACATGACCATACCAGCTCAGCACCCTTCTGTCCACTCTGGCCGACAAATGTTCCTGCTGCCCCACTCTCCTACGCATCTCTTCATTCCTCAATCTGTCTCTACGAGTAACTCCACACATTCTCCTCAAGCAGCTCATCTCAATCACATCCAGCTTTCTTCTCTCCTTTTCCTTCAGAGCCCATGTCTCAGCCCCATACATCACTGTTGGCACAATACACAATTTCTTGATACATAAATAGAGTATAAACCAACCTTTGGTCCCTGAGGCTTGGTGCGAGCGGTGGCCGGTGAGGGAGGGGGTGTGGGGCGCGGGGGTGGGGGCCTGGAGGGTGGAGGGGCGGGGCGGGGTGGGGCAGGGCGGGAGGCAGACAGTTGAGGTGCTGTAGACTGCTGGGCTACCATCGCAGGCTCAACACACTCCTCACCATCTTCGTCCCCTGCTTGGTATTGGTAGAGGTCTTCCAACGCACCTGCACAAATATTCAGGGTTTATTATATTGTAAAACTTGCTATCTATCTATCTATCTATCTACAGTATATGCTCAGGCCCAATCCCCACTTTTCCTATTTTTTGTTTATTTTGTTCTTCTAATTTACTCTATTTTATTTTTATTTATTTTTTATTTTTTTTCTTGGGGGTGGTTGACTCAAGACAGAGCAAGAACACAAAACACAAAATTCACACACATCTAAACTTGCAAATTAAACAAACCAAAACAGGAACGACACAATATAAAGACAAAAGAACTAAATCACTACAGATCTCCCTCACTATCCGATGCCCCAATTTACGATATTATTATAGGTTTTTAGGTGTTTGGGTTTGGGTTTTGGCTGGTCCCAGAATGCATCCCCATTTACCCCATTAATTTTAGGATTTGCTATACGATTTTTCTATTTAAGATAGGGTTTACAGGAACGTAACCCAATCGTAAATCGAGGGAGACATGTACGTACAGTACGTAGAAGCAGCGATTTAAAAAATATAAAGGTCCGAGCAAATCGACCTTCCCGCTCTGAGGCAAACAAATTACTGAGGAAATATTTAGCTTGAAGCCATCGCGGTAACAGATTTATGGCTTACACTTTTTTTGCCAGACGCCGTAATTCCCGAGAAGGGGTGGCCATGAACATTAGGCGTTTGTCACAAATCACTAAATAATAATAATAATAATAAGCATGTTACTTATTCTCATAAGCGCCAATTTTTCCGAAGAATTCACTAGCGCTCGGAAAGAGAAAGAAAAAAGAACAAAATCAATGCATCAAAAGAAGGCTTATAATTATACAACACACATTTAAGGCGGGTGCCCAACCCCGAAAGGGGTTGAAATAGGGGAGCTATCCCCCCGCCAAAGGCGGCTTTCTAGGGCCTTTCCTAGCTGATGCTGAGAGGATTGGGTTCTAGTCATGTGGTGATGGGCTGGTCTATCAGAGTGAGAGCTGAGCAATCTCTGCCATACCCATAGCTTACTCTGACTGTTCCTTTAACTTATATATTTCTAGATCTCAAGTGACGGCGTCTCTTCCGTGGATTGACCTCCCAATCTACCAAGATTGGAAGCCAAAGCGTCACATTTTTCCCTTGTCCCTCAACTTTCTCTTCATAATTGCTAAGGGGCACAGGGCCCTGGGTGGGGCTTTGGTTTCCCGGGCGTTTCCGCACCCTCCTGAGCTCCCCGCCATGGAGTGGCTTCGGTCACCCGGGCTTTATTGTGGTCGGCGGGGAGGGTTCTGTGGGGGCACTCGGTTGTGGCCTTGGAATTGCTCGGAGCCTTGGGGCTGTTCGGCCAGGCAGCTTGGGGAGCAGCAACAACAACAAAAACACACATTTAACAATCACTAGCAGTGGCAAAACAGCCTAAACTCTATAGCCATCTGCCATGACACCTCTCTCAAGATCATAGCTTCTCTCAAAGAGAAAAGTCTTAAGGTGTCTCTTGAAGCATTCAACAGAACTCAGTTGTCTCATGGACAGCGGCAACCTGTTATACAACATCGGAGCCATGTAGGAGAATGACCTCTCAAAGAAAGAAGACTGCTGGAAAGCCCTTGGTTCATCAAGACGAAAAGGGTCATTGTCATGACGCACAACTACACCATGGTGTGCCGGTGGGTACCTGAGCAGCTCCGCAAGGTACCTAGGCTCACCAAATTTGAGAACCTTAAAAGTCACCAAACACAACTTAAATTCTATTCTTGCTCTTACTGGCAGCCAGTGCAGTTCTCTGTGAAGAGATGTAGTAGCAGTTCTAGGTGGAACACCAAAAATGAGTCTTGCGGCCCTGTTAAGAACAGACTGAACTTTCTTTAAAATATAATTTGGAAGACCCACCAACAGGGCATTGCAATAATCAACACGATAGAAGATCAATGAGTGAACCAACGTCAGGAGGCAACGTCTGGTTATGAACGGCTTCACCAAATAGAGATTTCTGATGTGCAAGTAACAACTTTTAACTATCTGGTTTACATGCTCTTTGAAATCTAATCGGGAGTTCACATATACACCCAGATTTCGAACAGAGTTGGCCGGTCGCAGCTGAGATCCACCCACATTGATGGAGAGGGCACCTACTATATCATCAGCTCTTCTATTTCCTCGGATGATGAGAATATCAGTTTTACCATCATTTAGTTTAAGTTTTCTCGCTCTCATCCACTTCTTGATCTCAGACATAAACAATTCCATCTTACTCCGTATATCAACTATATTTGTGATTCTCACATAAATCTGGGTGTCATCTGCATAAAAGTGAAAGGTGACATTATGTGCACGAAGCAGAAGAGACAAACTGCTGATATAAATTATAAATAGGATAGGACCTAAAACTGATCCCTGCGGAACACCATACTGCAGGGGTGTCGAGTCTGAGACCATTTGATTTACCATCACACTCTGGGATCTACCTGACAAGTACGACCCAAGAAGCAAGAGAGCGGAGTCACGCACACCACAATCATAAAGATGACTCAATAACAACTCGTGATCCACTGTGTCAAAGGCCGCAGAGAGATCAAGCAAGACCAATAGTGAGGCCACACCATTGCAAATGTTCTCAACTAGATCATTATGTACTCTAATTAATGCTGTTTCAGTTGAATGATGCTGTCGGTAAGCAGACTGAAAAATTGGGGATAGTTTCATTCTGCTGAAGTAGTGGTTGTAATTGGTCAAGTATCGCACGCTCTAATATCTTTGATATGAAGGACAGGTTGGAGACAGGACGATAGTTCAACATGTTCTCAACATCAAGTCCAGGTTTCTTTAGAGTAGGTCGGAGTAGTGCATGCTTTTCAGAATGTGGGAAGCTACCTTCAGAGAAGCACTTATTAATTATTTTGGAAATAAACTCAACTGTGTGATCATAGACTCTTGGTAGCTTGGAAACATTTATGGGATCCAACGGGCAAAATGTTTTATTGAGGTTTCTTATGTAGGACGAGATCATGTCCACCTCTACTGAGTGAAAGGATGAGAGGACATTATTAGGAATGTGTCGGGGTTGGAGTACAACTGAAAGTTCTTCACCAACAGAAGCATCATCCAGTTCCTGTCTTATGCGAGTTATCTTGCCAGCAAAAAATGCCACAAAGTTGGCAGCCAACTCGGCATCGGGTACAGAAGGTCTTAACCCGTCCAGCCCCGGCTAGTTTTGTAATGTTTGTTCACCAGAACCCGGCCGGTTTTCAAAAAATTGTTTTATTCCAGAAACAATAGCGAATGGGTTAGGAATGAAGGAAAAACAACGAAAAACCGCTCAAAAAGCTTAACCCCTCTCACCACGGAAGGGCTCTTGAACGCCCATAAAAAAGCATATAACAGGTACCCGGAAGGCCTCTTGAACGCCCAGTGGTTGAAAGCCTGTGAGCTTCGTGTGCGAGGCGTCGGTCCGACGCATGTAAACAACAGCCGGCTGGACCGACGCCCCGCATCTCCGGCCACAAGAAGGAGAGCGTCGCTTGTTCGTGTGTGCCTGTATGTTGTTGTTAAGCATCGAAAAGTGGTGTAAAGTGGCTGTTTTGGCCATAAAGTTATCTCCAATGAAATCATCATCACAGCTCAACCAGTTGACTTACAGAGCTCTACTTAATGCCATTCTACAGGTAAATAACACAGCTACGCTTGGGGATGCGCGGGAATGCGGGAAGCAGTCTGATTAACGAATATACGGTAGCCTAGCCTAGACGTTTTTCGGCCAAAACACCCGGGTTTCGAGGAATATATATATATAATACATAGCCGGGGCTGGAGGGTTAAAGAATGGTCCTACAGAGCCCCCGAAAACGTATTTTACAAGAGTAAAAAATTGAAGGCAATTACCCAAAAAAAACAGGTTATTGCGCGCTCACGCGCACGCACGTGGACTTTGAGAGTTTTCAACCATCGGCACGGTTGCGTGGGATACGTACACAGTTCCCATACAAATCTGAGCCCTCTTGAGTGGCTACACCTGAGGTTACGGTCGGCGCAATTAGGGTGACGCGCCAGGCGCGTCTCTGGGGCTGTGCGTTACATACATCGCCGACGCATCAGGCGCGTCGCTGGGGCTGTACGGGTTAAGCTGACTCTTGTTTTTCCAAGTAAACTGTTTACAATTGAAGCCAACCTCCTCTGGTCGTTACCACATGAGTCAACTTTTCCCTGATAATACACTTTCTTTTCATCTTTGATTGTGTGGACCACGGCTCTTCTGGCTGACAGATATTGCAACCATGTAGAGTCTGTTATATTTTTCCGCCATTCACGTTCAGCTCTTCTACGCGCTCTTCTAAGAAATTTAACTCGAGTGCTATACCAGGGTGAATCATCTCGTACTATGATTTTCTTCTCTACTTCTGGACAGTGATGATCGAACACTAATTTAAGTGCATTTCCATGTACCTCCACCAGCTCATCTGAAGTAAGGTTGGAAGTATCAATACTTCCCAAGTACTGTTTTACTTCACTGCTAGCCAAATTTTGGTCTGTATTTTTATAATTTCTAAATCTGATTACTTTTTCATGTGTGAGTGGCTTAGGGAAATCAAAGCTGAAAGTAATCAAAGCATGATCAGAGGTATAAGGGTCAGCATTCTCAACATCAACATCCAAAACACCACCACAACCCACAGGAGAGAAAACCAAGTCAACTAGGCCAAGTTGCCAGGGCTTGACATCTACCAATAACATTTTGACAGTGAGGGCTCCATCCACCGACCCTTTGATCAGCAGCCGACGCTCTACTGACTATACCACGGCTAGCAAAGAATATCACGTAATTCCTTGTTTCTTGAGCTTCTCACAGCCAAAGTATGGCGCTATTGGTGTCCTTGGCTCTTTTATAGAGTCATGAAAGAAATACTAGGAAGAGCAGTGGATGTTGGTGTATCGCTGAAAAGGGAGGGAAATGAGTGGAAGCTGCCTATACTGCTGTTTGCGGATGATACAGTTCTGATGAGCGATAATGAATGGAAGTTGCAGGGTCTGGTAAATGAGTTTGGAACAGTGTGCGAAAAACTGAATTTGAAGGTAAATGCGGGGAAGAGCAAGGTTATGGTCTTCGAAAGGGGTGAAGCCACAGAGTGTGATGTGAAGTTGAACGGTCAGGCTATGGAGATCGTCAGCTCATTTAAGTATCTGGACAGTGTGTTGAGTAAAGATGGGACTATGGATGAAGAAGTGCGGGAGAGGCTACAACAGGGGAAGAGGGTTGTAGGAACGCTGAAAGCAGTAACAAGAAATAGGGTGGTCAGCATGGAAGTGAAAAAGTCCTTGCATGACAGTGTGGTAATCCCGACACTGACTTACGGAAGCGAAGCATGGACGTTTGAGAAGAGACTCAGACAAAGAGTGAGAGCGGTGGAAATGAGTTACTTAAGAAGTGCGTGCGGAGTTACATGGAGGGATAGACAGACGAATGAGGAAGTAAGAAGGAGGTTTGGTGTGGAGGTAGATGTGCTGGAAAGTGTGAAAAGGAACAACTTGAGATGGTTCGGCCATATGGAATGTATGGGAAGCGAGAGAATGACTAAGAAGGTGTACAAGAGCGAGGTGGAAGGACAAAGAGGGAGACGTAGACCGAAAGAGAGGTGGAAGGATGGAGTGAGGAAGTATATGGTTGAAGGCGGTGCTGGTTGGGAGGAGGGGCGTCGACTGACTGGGGACAGAAGTGCATGGGGGGGGGGGCGGTTCGTTCATGGCCACCCCTTCAGGGATCACGGCGTCAGGCAATAGATAGAAAGATTTTAGTTTCGGAAGGTTTGGGAAGGTATGAATCGCGCCTTGGTGCATTTAGAGGGTGGTAGTGCGTCTTTTAGTCAGTCAAAGGCTTAAAGTGCATAAAATTGTCTATTGGTAGCCATAATATACAGTACAAGTCAAAGAAAGTATTATTGGGCTGAAGCGTTTTAAGGTGTTGTCGGCATCACAGTCTGCTTTTTTCCAGCTGAGGGTGAACTGAATCCCTTTGTTACTGATTTATCCATAGCTACTACCTGCTGACACCGGAACCTCTCCGGGTGGTCGGGGGATTGCTGGAGGGACCTTGGTGATCCCTGGTCTCTAGGTCTTCTCCTGGGTGACCTAGATGTGTGTGAATTTGTATTATGTTTTTGTGTGTTCATTGTTTTCTGTTGTGTTGTGTTGTCCCTTTTCAGGCTCTGTCTCGAGTCATCCACCCCCAGAGAAAAAAAAAAAAAAAAAAAATGGGGAATGGGCCTGAGTACATACTATAACAATTTGAAACTACTATTTGTCTGTATCCTAAATATGCCAAGTTTTCATAATTGGCAATATATTTCATCATCATCAATCTGATGCCCTGCTTTCAGAGGCAGCGCCCCAAAAGGGATGGTCATGACAGAAACTGCTTCCAGGCTCCCAGACATGCCTCCACTGACCCACTCCACAGTGCCACCTCCACTAAGTGGATTATGGGTGGTATTCTTAAGCCTGTCTGTACCGGCGACGTCTTTTTCATTTTATTCTAGCTATATTCAGACGATTTTGTGTAGTTTAAGATTTTGTGTAGTTTAAGGAGATTCTGTGGAAGTAAAAATGGTGTAGTGAGATAGATTGAAGGCTGTTAAAAGCTGGAGTTCCTTTTTAAGCTGCACAATATCGTCTAATAGTAGCCAAAATAAAGTTAAAAATACTTTGCGGTACAGAAGGGGTTAAACAAAACTTTCCCTTCGTAACGCTGTTTATGGACCAAAAAGTTTAAAAAATTACGTTAGCTTCAGAAATGGGAGTGCTAATCCGTCTAATCTCTATAAACAACAACACTCATTCCCACAATATTCGTTCGCAGTGTTGCCAGATTCTAAATGCTGAATTATCGTATTGCGACCACAAAATTATGGAATTTGCACCAAAATTATCGTACACACTAATATATATATATATATAAAGGGAATGTTGTTAAGCATTTATTAATTTAATTCGTAATGCCCAAAATAAATTCAACATAAAGATAATAAATAACAATGTAATACCGGTACTGGTTTACAGGTCTACCATTAATACTTTAATAACAATGAATAAGTTATTTTTAAGAAACGCTTACAAAACTTTATTTAGTAGACTAGGCCTATTGTTCTAAATAATTATGAACTATTCTTCCTAATCCTGGGTTGTCTCAGATGTGTTATATAGTTCCCTTTCCAATACGATAATGAGAAACACTATCGTACATCGTACCACGGGTAAAATTCTCGTACATGTACGATAATTATCGTACGTATGGCAACACTGTTCGTTCGGTATTAGGTGCTGCAAAGAGAAAGAATGTTTTAAGAATACGAGCCTAAGACTCTTAGCACTAGAGATCAGACCCAGAGCAATCCCTAACCCGGACAGCTGATGTGCTATTGTATTTAGCCCTTTCAAGCTCCAATACGCATTTCTGTTCTGTTTCTGGCTAATATTAGATGATTTTATTCAGGTTAGTAATGGTATATGGAAGTCAGAGGGTTGATTGAGATAGTATTTAACCTTTTAATACCCAGAGATACTTCCTAAGCTGCATAAAGTCGTCTAATGATAGCCAAAATAAACTGCTAAAACGCGTCAAAGCTTCAAAGGGTTGTTGTTGTTGTTGTTGTTGTTGTTCCCCAAGCTACCTGGCCGAACAGCCCCAAGGCCCCGAGCAATTCCAAGGCCATAACCGAGCGCCCCCACAGAACCCTCTCCGCTGACCGAAGCCACTCCATGGCGGGGAGCTGAGGAGGGTGCGGAAACGCCCGGGAAACCAAAGCCCCACCCAGGGCCCTGTGCCCCTCAGCAATTATGAAGAGAAAGTTGAGGGGCAAGGGAAAAATGTGACGCTTTGGCTTCCAATCTTGGTAGATTGGGAGGTCAATCCACGGAAAAGACGCCGTCACTTGAGATCTAGAAAATATATAAGTTAAAGGAACAGTCGGAGTAAGCTATGGGTATGGCAGAGATTGCTCAGTTCTCACTCTGATAGACCAGCCCATCACCACAGCTTCAAAGGGTTAAGCCCCGTGGCTGTGGTGCCCTGGCTGGAACCATGCCAACAAAAGAAACAGACCATAAAGCCGCTGTCACACGAGCGCTTTTTCCGTCAATTTTCCATGAGCAAGTTTTTTCTCGTATTATTTTGGGACTTTTTGGCACTGGTATCGGCAACTAGACTGAAGGTAGATTATGTTAGGCGGCTGAATTCTGATAAAGTGTATTTATTTAAGCTTCCAGACCATAACTGCCCGTAAAAATTGCTCGAAAAAAGGCTTGTGTGACTCCGGCTTAATATTGAGTCTGTTCAGTTTAAGCCGGTATCACACGAGCGCATTTTCCGGCAATTTTCGATGAGCAACTTTTTTCTCGTACCATTTTGAGGCCCTTTCGCATTGGAATCGTTAAGTAAATCGAAGGTAGATTAGTTTAACACCTTACGAGCGGCCTAGGCGGTAATTTATATGTACCGCCCAGCGGGGTGTTTTTACCCTAAATAGGGTTGTTTACGTGATAATTTTCATGCCTAAATAAGACCCAGAGCGTAAAACAAGTATCTATCCCTGAAAGGGCATAAACAGAGCTTTCCAATGACACCCCAACCATCCTTGTACGACCGCTAGTTTTCTTGCAACGATCGCGCAACACGTGTGCAAAAACCATGTAATTAGGTAGTTTCCCTACATAATTCCCTGTGTAGCGAGTGCGTGAGGGTGGGATTCATGTCAGTAGGTCCGCAGCGGTGGTCTGGAGCAGTCATACGCTTGCTACTCTCCTCCCACCACTTATCTCTCTCTCTCAGCAACATACGTGCTGAAAATGGCACACGACGGAAGTTGTGAACCGCCACTTTGTCCATATTTATTTCACACGACATAAGTTACGTGCCGCCAAAGAAGGGTTAAGTAGTTTAATGCATATGGAACTTATATTTTCAAGCTGCCAGACTACAATTGCTCGTAAAAACTGATGGAAAAATCAGTTGTGTGGATTGTGTTCTTTTATTTATAAATTATTATATTACTTAAGTGGAGACGAGTCGCTTTTCTAGACCACCTTCTCCCTCATCTTTAGACCCATTAGTTTGGCGATTTTATGAACATTCGCCCCATTTCTGTCAATGTTAAGACCTTTCCTGTCAATTAGGTCTCCATTTTTTCCTGGCGAGCGTAAGCGAGCCTGTAATTTAACCCTTCCTCCCCGGGCTGTCTTACCAAATGATGGTCGCCCCTACCCGGGCGATATGGCTGAAAAACGTCTAGGCCTAGGCTACCGTATTTATGTTTATTTTCACTGCTAGAACTTTCCCACTCGTCTATAATCGTAGTGCGGTTTTCAATCTGTATTTTGGCATTGAGTAGAGCTCTGTAAGTCAACTGGTTCAGTTGTGATGACGATTTCAGTGGAGCCAATATTGCAGAGATGTTGCCAATATGGGGGCTTTTTAGACACTAATTTCGTCATGTCGTCAGAACAATAACATTGAGGAGTCTTCTCCTTCTTGTTTGCGGAGGTGCGGTGACGAACGCTTGGGTTTGTTGACATACGTCATACGCACGGCGTTCGGACCAAGCTTAATTAGGCTATTAAGCTGCTGCCTTAGGTAAGGCATACCGGGTAGCGGCCCTTCTTTCGTGCTGTCCTTACCTAAGGCAGACCGGGTAGGAAGGGTTAAGAGGAATCGGCCTTCGGCCAGGAAATTTGATGGAGGTCTAGCGAGGAAACTAGAAAAATAATAAATAAATATTTTTTTTTACAAAAAGTGAAGGATCTCCCCGCGTTGTTTCCACATAGCGATTTTGATTAGTTGTTTTGTCTTTTTATTGTGTTCGTATACGTTTTGGTTTGTTTATATTGCAAGTTTTAAGCCGCTGTCACACGAGCGATTTTTCCGTCAATTTTCCATGAGCAAGTTTGTTCTCGTTATGTTTCGGGACTTTTTTGCACTGGTATCGGTAACTAGACTGAAGGTAGAATATGTTAGGCGGCTGAATTCTGATAAAGTGTAATTTTTGAAGCTGCCAGACCATAATTGCCCGTAAAAATTGCTCGAAAAACGGCTCGTGTGACTCCGGCTTTACATTATAATACCGCCTTTAGTGTTGCCGTTATATAAACACACAAATAAACAAACCCTTACCTTCTGATGTTAAATGTGTCGTCAACATCACTATTAGCAAACAGACAGTTCCTCCTCAAGTGGACCCCCTTCTCCCAAATGCTTAGCCCGATTAGTTAGGCGACTTTAAAAACTTTCGCACCATTTTCTTTGTCAATATAATACCTTTCGTGCCATTTAGGTGTCAATCTTTCCCTGGCAAGCGATAGCGAGCCTGAAATTTTGGAGGAACCGGCCTTTGGCCAGGAAATTTTTCTACCAAAAAATATACATATTTATCTTGAAGGGGGTATTGGGGGTGTTTTTTTAAACTTGATGGAGGTCTTGTGAGAAAACTATAAAATAAGTATATAAATAAATCTATCTATCTATCTACAGTATCTATATGCTCAGGCCCAATCCCCACTTTTCTTATTTTTTTATTTTATTGTCCTCTATTTTATAATTTTTTTTTTTTGGGCATTTTCTTGGGGGTGGCCGACTCAAGACAGAGCAAGAACAGGAAAACACAAAACACGAGACAAAACAGCAAACAAACACAGACAAAACACAAAATTCACACACATCTATGTCACCAAGGAGAATACCCAGAGACCAGGGTCACAAAGGTCACTCCAGCACTCCCCTGGCCCCCGACCACCCGGAGAGGCTCCGATCTCAGCAGGCAGACATGTAGCGGAGTCAAAGCCACAAGCCCGCCCATCAATAAATAAATACAGTATATCCCAAAATATAGCCTCCCCTGTTAAAGGCGCGATTGTAAACCCTTACCTTCAATGTTTCTGATGTTAAATGTGTCGTCAGCATCACTAATGTTAAGGGTCTCTTCTGTCAGTGGTGCGGTGGTGTCCCCGCACAAAGCCAGTTCCTCCTCTAGTTCACCCCGCCACGCTTCTGTCTTCAGCCGAACCTCCAACTCGTGCCCGTAAATCTAGATGAAAAAGAAATGTCCTGTTTATGTTGTTTCTTAGTTTCTTACAGTTTCTTACAGTAGATCCTCTGGAAAAAGGCAAACTAGTCCTGTGTATCCAGCTCAGTGCCAGTACTTGCACTGCTGCGGTCATTCACGGTGTTGGCGGCGGCGGTAGCAGACGCAACATTTTTACTATTCTGTATTTTTGCTTTATAATCAAACTTCAAATCTTGTCTTCCCCATGCTTTATCAAGATCACTTTCAAACTTCCTTATTGATTTGGAATCGACTACATACTGGGGCAGTGCGTTCCACTCATTTACCACTCTATCACAAAATGATTTCTTTGCCTTCTCAAGTCTATTTCTTTCTTTGTAAATTTTCTTTGAGTGTCCTCTCGTTCTTGTTCCCACCCCCATCAAGAAGATATCTTCACACACATCCTCATCATACTTTCCTGACACTATCTTAAAAGTCTCTATCATATCCCCTTTCTTTCTCCTATATGCCAGTGTCGGAAGTCCCAGTGTCCTCTGCTCATAGCCCGCATTCTTCAACGTTGGTACTAGCTTCCTAGCTCTCCTCTGCACTTTCTCCACTGCTTCTATATCCTTTACCATATATGGAACCCACACCTGGTTCGCATATTCCAGGTGCGGCCTAACCAGCGCTGTATAGAGATTCCTAAATATTTCTTCGTCAAGTGACACAAATGTCCTCCTTATCAGCCCTACAATTCTATTGGCTTTGTTTATCTTTTCCGATAAATGTTCTGAGAAATTTAACTTATTGTTTATCACTACTCCTATATCCTTTTCTGCATTACTTCCTCCATCGCTTCATACATACTGTATCCTACCTTGTCTATCTTGCTTGTCCCAATCCGCATGTACTTGCATTTTTTTGGATGAAAAGGCATTAACCAATGTTCAGACCATCCCTTCATGTCCTCCACATCTCCTTGAAGCAAACCCACATCTTCCTTACTCCTCACTCTTCTATACAGCTTAGTGTCATCCGCATACAGGTATATCTCACTTCCATTAGTTATAACTTCAGGGAAGTCGTTGATAAATATAACGAACAGTAGTGGTCCCAACACAGATCCCTGAGGTACCCCACTTGTAATTTCCCTCCACCCCGAGCCTATTCCATTCACCAGTGCCCTCTGTCTCCGATCTTTTAGGAAGGCTTCTTTCTATCCATTTCACACATTTCTCCCCTATATTATAGCTTCTAACTTTCTCTCTTAACCTTTTATGTGGGACCTAATCGAAGGCCTTCATAAAATCGCAATATACCACGTCTATAACATCACCATCCTCCAGAATTTGCATCCAATCATCTACCACCTTAATTAGCTGTAGTACCGTCGACCTCCCCGGTAAGAATCCGAACTGTCTCCCACTGAAAAGTTGGTTTGATTTCATATGCTCCATTATTCCTTCTCTAATTACCGTTTCCATTAGTTTACACACAACACTTGTCAAACTGACTGGTCTATAATTTCCTGGGTCATTTCTCTTTCCCTTCTTAAATATAGCTGTTATGTTCGCCTCTCTCCAGTCCATCGGGATTTGTCCTGTATTAAACGATACCTCAAATAACATTTTCAATGGCTCTACTAACATCTCACCTCCTTCCTTTATGATTCTTGGATGTATCCCATCCGGTCCCGGGGACTTACTTCTGTTCATTTTTTCTATAGCCCTTCTTATTCTAGCATGGGAAAACTCTATTAGTTCTAGTGCAGGTGCCTGTTTGATGGGAATATTTGGCACGGCATCCTCCGACTCTACTGTTAGTACCCCCCAAAGTATTTCCCCAGCACCTCTGCTTTCTCCTTATCCGTCTCCGCTCTACTCCCATCATCCAACCCCCCCACCAGCTCTGGGATCCCTACTCTTCTTGTTAACTTTTCCTGAATGTACTTCCAGAATATTTTTGGATTATCCTTCACGTTTCTTGCAATCTCTCTCTCCCTTTCCTTTACCCCTCTCCTTGTCTCCCACCTTATTTTATTGTTTATCTGTCTACGTTCCAAATCCACTACTTTAGCTTCTATACTAGACCCCCTGTTCTTTTTTTAACACTTTTAATCTATCCCACAATCGTTTCTTTCTTCTTATCAAAATCCACAGCTTTCTTTTCATTGGTAATTCTGGGTTCGTTCTTTTCCTCAATTTTGTTTTATCCTTATATTCCCTTACTGGTACACATTTGGATATAACATCCTCCAGTTTGACTCTAAACTGCCTCCACATTCCTTCAGCGTCTTCACCGTTCAAGTATTCCCCCCAGTCAATGTCCAGACACCTTCTCAGCAGCTCATAATCTGCTCTGTCATACATGTATATTTTTCTATTGCTTCTATCATCCCTCTCTGTTTTAATATTGCAACTAAAACTTATACAGGCATGGTCACTACGACCTATAGGGCTATCCACATTGACATGTTCCACTATATCCTCCTCATTGCTAAAAATTAAATCAAGTACACTCCCCTGCTTCCCATCTCTATATCTTGTCATCTCTGTAATATGTTGCGTTAAAAAACAATCTCTTACTTTCTCTATAAACTTGTTTTCCAGGCTACACTGTCCCGCTGGAGTAGCACAATTTGCCCAGTTGATCCTTGGCAAATTGAAATCTCCAATAACATTTTTATATTTGTTCTCTCTATTATCTATTTCCTCCATTGCTTTCAGTAGGTTAATATCCTCTTCCCTACTATTATTTGGGCTTCTATATATAGAGGCAATTAGAATTGACCCTCTTGTACATTTTACTTCAATACACAAATACTCACAATACTGCTGTCTCATATCCACCTCATTTACCTTTAGCTCTTTTCTTACATAAATAAACAGTCCTCTTCCAACCTCTGCTCTAATAGCATTCCTCTCGTACAACTCAAAACCCTCCAAACTATACTCCACCAGTTCCCTTTCAATTCTAGCATTTTTTGGTCTTACTTCTTGTAAGGCTATGACATCAGGTTTTTCCTCTTCATTCTACCTACATATCAGTTCTCTTTTCTTGTCCTGGGTAAACACATCAACATTACTAAACATAATCCTTAATCTTTCTACCATTCCTTCAGCAGCTACATCATCCCGCTCCTCCTGTCCGTGCCCTACTCCCCCCCTCACACTACTGATACTGGGTCTGCAGCTTCTTCTTCTCCTGTCTCTCCCCGAGACGCTTCCACCCTGCTCTCCATCTCTGCCATAACTTCTGTCACATTCTCTTCCCTCCCAGCTCTCCTTCTCCCTTCTATTCGTATAAACCACTTCCTCAATTTCCCGTCCCTCACTCTCCAGAAAAAACTTCTTCTTATCCTCCTCACCCAACTTTCCATTTTCCTCATCAGCCTTTTCCTGTAGTTCCTTTATTTTTTTTCTTTGTTCTATGCTCAAATCCTTCTTTAATCTTATATGTTTCAGTTCTTCATTTGTGTTTAGTCTCCAACTAAAATTTGTCACTGTCTCTACCACTGCCCTGGTTTTAAACTGTACTCTTATAGGTCTCATCTCCCCCCTTCTATATCTACCTATCCTACTGACTTCCTCCACCTGCCCATCCCATCCACATCCATCTACATCAACAGCTTTCATGACCTCCTTCACTTTCTCCATTTCTCTCACTTTTCTCACTCCATTATCATTCATATGAGCCTCTATATCTCCATGCATGATTATACCTCTATCCCTGTCCATGGCCTCCCTCACAACACTCTCCTTGTTCTTCATGACACCTACGACTGCACTCTCAAAACTTGTTTTTGTCTTATTCATTTCCTCCTTTCTGTTCACCTACCACCGTCCATGCAGTTGACTCCTTCACTTCCTTGAACCGTCCTTCGTATTCCTTCAGCTGCTCCTTTAATGCCACATTCTCTGCTCCCAATTCCTCTACCCTTTTTAATACCATCTCTAGGTTCTTATTAGCTTCCGAAATAGGCCCACATTCACTTCCTTCAGTAAGCCTAGGCCTATTCCCTAACCCCCCCACCCCCCGACGCACCACATAGTTCGCACAATACCGTGATTTTCTCACCAATGTCCCCCTTCCACTTCTCCGTTTCACTCTTCCACTTTTCCAGATCCTTCACAACATTAATAATCTCTTCGACCTTCCTATCTGTACTCCTAAACCCACGAAATCGCTCTAACCTTTCTTCCGACTCCGAGATTCCCGCCGTTCCATCCGCCATGTTTGTTTACAATCACTACACTCCAGCTGACCCTTGTTAAACTACTCGTTTTACAATATAACTCACCCCTCCAGCACACCAATTTTTCCCCCAAACACTTCACCAGTCCTTCCTCTCCTCGCTCGCTCAGTATGTTCTCGATATTCCGTTATATTTAATCTTGCACATGATGATATGTTGGAGCTCAAAAACTACGTCCACCTCCCACCACTGCCTCACCGCGTCAGGTGACAAAGTATCCAAGTATTCATGACAGAGTGTACATCACTAATTATAATGTAAAACTTGCAAAATAAACAAACCAAAACTGGGACGAACACAGTATAAAGATAAAGAACTTATGTGGAAACAACGCTTTAGCAAAATAAAATGTAAAATAAAAGAACACAATTACCTACAAAATATATATGTATGTAAGTACAGTATATATGTATGTAAGTACAGTATGTATGTATTTACTCAGGACCATTCCCCACTTTTCCTTTTGTTTGTTTTGTAGTACACAAGATTGGTCAACATGGAAGCCATAATATAGAAACGCATACAGTACAGTACAGTACATACATACATACATACATAAATTTAAGGACCGAGTGGTCCACACGAAATGCGGTTCCGGTCTCATGTACTAATGGTGGCGTTCCAGGGAGCCCTGTTCAGAGCTGCCTCACTTGTCAGGTTCACCTTTGCTTACTATACTGTACATACAAATTTCTCAATTTCGGACTTCTTCCTTGGTAGAGGTCCCTTTATTCTAGTGCAGCGCTTCTTCCTGTGATGTACCCAGCTGCTGCAGACGCTACACTGTATTGAGTTCGTGCCCACCCTTCTGCATACTGCACATGGGTATGCCCCACTTGTTTTCTACCTTTCCTAAACCCTAGTCCACTGTGTAAAACCTTTGTTTTATTTACATTAACTCTTAACCCTTTACTTGCCATGCCCTCTCTCCACCTTCTGAACTTGACCTCAGCATCCCGTGCACTATCTGCGATAAGTACTATAGGTAGCGCCAACGAAGTTGAACATTTTTTTTATCCCTGACCTATTCGTAACTCAAAAGGACTTTGAGCAAACTGGCTGTAAATATCCACACCTATTTCCTGGTGGACTCTTCCCAAATGATAGAAACGTCAGCCCGATTGCTGTCATTCATTTTGAGTCTTAAGAAGTTAAGGGGTCAAACTTATTGTCAAGTTCGCTGGCGCTACCTATAGTTCATCTGTGTATAGCAGTTCCCAGGGAAGCCTAACTCTAAAATCACCAGATAGTGCCTCCAGAACCATAAAAAAGAGGAGAGGGCTTAACACAGAGCCCTGGTGGACTCCAACGTGAACTGTAAACTCCTCACTCAGTACACCTTTCACCCTCACTGCCGTTCGTGAGTCCTCATACATCTGCATTATTACAAGCACCAGCCACTCCAAGTTTTCTCATAGCCCACTGCACAACATTACTGTACTGTACAACATTTGGCCACCCCTTCGGGAATCACGGCGTCCGGCAATAGACAGACAACATCTCTGGGCACCCTATCAAAGGCCTTCTCCAGGTCTACAAACACAAGGTAAAGATCCCTATCTTTAAGTAGATATCTTTCCTGCAGATGCCTGACTATGAAGATAGCATCGATTGTGCCACGTCCTGGCATGAAACCGAACTGCATATCGTCGACAGAAATGCTTTCACTTATCATACCTTCAATGACTTTCTCACAGACCTTCATGACTTGGTCAAGCATTTTCAGGCCCCTATAATTTCCCCTATCCAATGAGTCCCCCTTACCCTTATATATGTTTACTATTACACTTTTGTGCCATTCGCCTGACGCCGTGATCCCCGAAGGGGTGGCCACGAACGAACCGCCCCTACTTCATTATATTTATTGCACTGCTTACAACAGCAGGCGCTATCAGGGGGGGGGGGGGTTCGTTACTAAGCTGCTCTCTATTCTACTTAAATTCCACGTTGAGTAATCTTTCGTAGTGTACCTTCCAAGCATCACTAATTTTGTCAGCATAAACAATTGTCTCATTATCATTCCTGACACACTGTTCTCCTACAACATCTCTACTGTCATCCTTAACTCGACTAGCTAAGTTGAAGATCCCATTAGGATTTTCTGCGTTACTCACTTGGTCTATGACCAGGTCCTGTATAACTTTCTTTGCCTTGTATCTCTATATTGTTGCAGTTAGCTTAGCCGCCAGATATTCCTCCCTGCTGCCTCCTTTCTTCAATGCTTTGAAACATCTTTTCTCCTTTATTGTATTTTCATAATGATCTTGACTTTAAAGGCTCACAAAACACCAACTATAACATTATAAACAGGAGGGAGAAGGGGGACCAGAAAAATGGCCCATCTCCCCTTAAGATCTCAAAACAGATGGGGGTAAACATGAGGGAGAAGGGTATCCATTAAATAACCCTATACATACCTTAAGAGGGCTGCATTGTAGAGCCTGTAGCGCCGTCTGAGAGTCGCTGAAGGTGAACCAGATGCGGTTATCAACAAACCTGACCAACACCACCGACCCCACGGCCCCCATGGCTGTCTGGACAGCCTCGAGGGTCGCGTCGTCAAATACCGAGTCTGTGTCTACGCCGGGGGGTAAGTTCACTACCTGCAACAGTATAAGGATATATAAGTTAGGTTACATATACAAACATAGAAGTGATGGTTGTGCCATCAGAGTGGAAAAGGGGAGGGAAAGACTAGGAAGAAAAATTGTTGGAGAGGTTTTTGGCTAGATACCAGAAAGCTTGGGAAGAGCTAGAGTTGGATAGTTCAGTGCATTTATTATTGATGAAAGAGTGCTTGGCAAGTCAAAGAACAAATTTGGCTTGATTCCAGGCAGAAATATAAGAAGAATGAGAGTCTTGAGTTTTAAGGAGTCGGTTCCGTTTGAATGCTTCCTCCTTATTGCAGACAGCAGTAGAACAAGCATGAGTAAACCAAGATACTTTTGCATTAGACTGAGAGAAAGAAAATGGAATGTATACTTCCATGTCCGAGAGGATTACCCCAGTAATGCGTTCAGCACTCTCCGAGGGTCCTCGGCCACGGAAGCAAAAGTCATTCCATGGGAAATCAAAGAAGTACTGCCTTAGAGTCTCCCAGTCGGCAGCGCCAAAGTGCCACAAGCACCGCCGGCTGGGAGGATTGGGTGGCCGTACTGGAGAGATAAGGACAGGTGACAGAGATAAGTTTATGGTCGGAGGAGCCCAAAGGAGAGAAAAGGTTTACAGTAAAAGCAGAATGGTTAAAAGTTAGAAATAAGTCAAGAGCTATCACCGTCAAATTTACACAATGCAAGATCGAGTATTATACTGGTCGAATTGATTCCTGCAGAGGTGACCAGAAATAATGTTTTCCCCCTCATCTGTTTCAGCTGCTGATCTTCTTACAGTTTCTTACAGTAGATCCTCTGGAAAAAGGCATCAACATTTTCAGTCTTTTTTTTTTGTAAACAAAATTGCTCAAATCAGATATGAGTTCGACAATACCCCTGCTCTTGGAGAATACGCTGTGGTCCCTTCTCAGCCGTTGGCCGTAGACTCTGCCTTCACACATTTTCAGCCGATTAACTCCCTAAATGCCTTGACATACATAGAGAACTCAATAAAACATTCTGTTCATTGGACCCGATAAATGTATCAAAGATAACTACAGCTTATGAGACTGCATCACCTTTCATTGCTTCAATTGTCAATCGTATCTTTGAGGAAAATTGTTTTCCAAATTCTGAGAAAACATGCCTTAATTCAGCCTTTACTGAAGAGGGCAGGCCTAGATTGTGATAATTTGGTAAACTATCGCCCTGTGTCTAACCTGTCATTTCTGTCTAAGATTGTCGAGCGTGCAATACTGGACCAGTTGCTGCCTTTTCTGGAGCGGAACAGTGTCATTCCCCAGTCTCAGTCTGCTTATAGGAAGCTCCACTCAATGGAGACAGGCCTGAGCAGGATTTATAATGATTTAGTCTCGAATACATGTTCTGGACGGTGTTCTCTTTTGGTTTTGTTGGATCTTTCTGCAGCGTTTGATACTGTTGACCATCAGTTGCTCCTGAGAGACCTTTCTGGTTTTGGTGTGCAGGGAGATGCACTCCTGCTTCTTTAGTCATATATTACCGATCGCAGTCAATGTGTTGTCATTGGTGGCTCCATGTCAGAAACATCATCGCTAAAGTTTGGGGTGCCTCAGGGATCAGTTCTTGGCCCTGTGTTGTTTATTATCTATGCCTCTAGTCTTTGATCCCTACTGGATGCACATGGTGTTATGTATCATTTCTATGCAGATGAGTTACAGTTGTATATTGAAATTAACAATATCGATGAGGTAAAGAATAAATGTTCATCACTCTTGTCAGACATGAGGATATGGATGACTAGGGGCGCGTTCAAGAGCAAGACTTCAGACGCTACAGTTTCCGTAGCGCGAATTGGGCCCTGTTGAACGATTTTGAAGCCTCTTCCGCACTACATAAACAAACAAGGTGGTTGCCATGGTTACGTTTATACCAGCGTCTTCACTTGACGGTGCCGTTTTAAAGGCTTATCCCTCAATACTTCATCTGATCTGCTCTTAAACAACGACAATGACCGTTCTTTACATCTAATCAACTACTAGGATATTTATCCTGCAATATCCATAAGTAATTAGGCCTAAAGCATGCTAGGCTATTAAATTATAGATTCTCATTGGCCTAAAATACATATTAATATTTATTATTATTTTTGGTTATTACATTTTACAATAAAGTAGCCTATATATGAAAGAAAGCAAATTCGTTCATTAAATTTGTCATATGTTATTTTCGTCCGCCACTTCAATACATGCGAAACATAAAGATGTATATTTTGGTCGAAAATTTAATATAAATGTTTTAAAGTAAATAACACATACTAACATGAATAGACGATGTTTTTAAGTGATTGGATGTGCATATGGTCGAAAATAATTCGTCTGCTAGCGCTAAAGACGAATTCTAAAGATGTATTGTCTGTGCGCCTCACGGCGTCACTCCTCCAAAGGCTGGGCGCTGAATGAGCAACCGTAAGCGACCGTATGCGCGCCCAATGTCGTTCAGTAACGCTGTAGCGCCAACCGGGCGCTAAAATTAGTGCTCTTGAACGCGCTCCAGAAGGAAGCTCAAATTGAATGACAAGAAAGAGATAATGGTCATAAACGGTAATTTGAGAAATAGTGTCCATGAAGATTTTGGATGTCTACAATTTAGAGAATCACAGCTCCTTTGGAATCAGTGAGAAACTTGGGCGTTGTATTCAACTAAAATCTGAACTTTAAGAATCATATAAATAGTGTCATGAAGAGTTGTCATGAAGAGTTGTCACCTTTACATTTGTAACCTTTATGCTATAAGGAAGTTCTTGAGCAAGGAATCTCTTTTGACCCTCATTCATTTATTTGTTATATCTATAATTGATTACTGTAATTCATTGGTCAACCAAATGCTACTTTGAAGAAACTCCAGTCTGTTCTCAATGGGTGTGCTAGACTAATATTTTTACTTCCACCCAGAACATCATCATCATCATCATCATCATCATCTCCGACGCCTTGTTTCCCCCTGGGAAACCCCCACTAGAGGATGGCCATGACAGAAACGTCTCCAAGCTGCTTTGTCAAGACATGCCTCCTTTGCCCGTGCCACAATGCCCCTTCCACTACGTGGAAGTTTTTCTTCAATATATTTTTCCACTTTCATTTCCCATACCATAGGTGGTCTTCCACTACTAGCGGTTCCACTCAGAACACCTACCACATATTATCTAATAGATACATATATACAGTACATACAATTTTAAGGCTGAGTCCTCCACACATACGTGCAGTTTCAGTCTCTTGTCCTAATGGCGGCGTTGCAGGCAACCCTGTTAAGGGCTACTTCACTTGTCAAGTTTTTGGATTTGAGATCGGCACGTATAGTCCGATCCCAGGTTCCCCTTGGTCCACCCCTTGGTGCAGCTCCCTCCACAATCACAGACCTGCATTTTTTTCACCCAATTTTGTTCAACCATTCTCTCCACATGTCCTTACCATCCCAGTCTACTTGTACGCATCACCTCGCTAATACTCTTTATACCTAAACGTTTCCTCAGCTCATCATTTGTTGTTCTATCCTGTAGCCTGGCCCCACACATCCATCTCACCATTCTCATCTCATTACGCTCCATTCTGTTGACATCCTCTACTTTAACAGCCCATGTTTCTGAGGCATACGTCATTGCACTTCTAACACATGAGGCATACACCTTTCCCTTCAGGGGGAGAGGCATTCTTTTCATGGTCAGAATTGGCAGCAGTTCTCTGAAGTTCCCCCAGCCACATATAATTCTAGCAACAGTGGCAGCCTCGGCCCCACCACCGGCAGAGATGGTATCTCCTAGGTAACAAAACTTGTTCACCAGCTCCAATGACTAATTTTCAAAATTCACAGCCACATGATTATCATTTAACACAAGCTCGCCTTTGCACACTACGCACTCAAATTTCTCGATATCTGACTTATCCTTGGGCAGGGGTCCTTTTAGTCTACTACAGCGCTTACTCCCATGGTGCACCCAACATCGACAGATGCTACACCGAATCGAGTTAGTGCCCACACCCTTTCCACACACTGCACATGGGTATGCACCGCTCTTTTCCACATTGCCTCGTCTCAATCTACAATGCATAACCTTGGTTTTATTAATATTGACTCTTAAACCCTTGCTCGCCATGCCCTCTCTCCATCTTCTGAATTTGGCCTCAGCATCTTGCATATTGTCAGCTAGTAGGACTAAATCGTCGGCATAAAACAGTTCCAACGGGAGTCCGCCTCCAAAAACTCTAGACAGTGCCTCCAGGACCATAATAAAGAACCCTGATGAACTCCAACACGGACTGCTTCCTCTGGAAGCGGGGCGTCAGATTTGATGATGATTATGAACTGGGAAGCTTTCACGAACGAGACAGAACAACACTATGAAACCCTAAACAGCGCGCCCATCACTAACATCAACAATGCTGTCCACACATTCAACACAACTATACAAAACACAGACAAGAAACACATTCCAAGAGGTAACAAAAAAAGACACAACCCCAACTTCACACCAGAAATTTAAAACCTCATCAGACAACACGACACACTGAAACACTTCCCAGCACCCCACACACAGGACATCACACAACAAATCCAAGCACTCACACACAGATTACCAACAAAATACAAAAACAAACACTAAACGGCGGGTGGCCAACCCCGAAAGGAGTTGAAATAGGGGAGCTATCCCCCCACCAAAGGCGGCTTTCTAGGGCCTTTCCTAGCTGATGCTGAGAGGAATGGGTTCTAGTCATGTGGTGATGGGCTGGTCTATCACAGTGAGAACTGAGTGATCTCTGCCATACCCATAGCTTACCGTAAAGTGGGGTAACTTCGTACTGCTGTGATAACTTCGGACATCGGTGATAATAAGTAATTAGCCATTGTCATTATACAGTATAATGGAAATGCTTTTTATTTATTTTTTTGTGGGGTCCGTTTAGAGAAATGGCAAAGGAAGAGCATGTAAAAGTCCTAGGGAACTGACATGAGTATATGTACACTAAAAAAATATAATATATATGACGAAAATATGTAAATTTTTCACTACCCTGCCAAACTTCTATCACCCTGAAGAAATTTGTTTGTATGAATGATGTTGTGACTGATATAATTTTGTAGTAACATTACCAGAGACAACATCCACCAAAGGAAATTTGTTACACTTGTATAACGCTCTAGCTAGAACACTATCATTTAACCAATTGTGTTTAAAAAAAAAACATGCTAACTTCGGACATGGAACAAAACAATCGTTTGTTATTATTTGCCCTATGAAAATCATTCATAATACTTGTCCATCATTAACATGGTGGTAAAAGATCAAATAATAATTCTCTGAGTCCAAAAAACCCATAAAAATATGATAATATGCTAACCGATTTATGTATTTCGGATAATTCTGGATATATAATATACAGTATATAAATTAGGAGAGGCATATATCTTGTCCGAAAGAAACACCAACAAATACGTTATACGGTACCTATAAATATGCTCAAATTCATAAAAGTGTATATGCAGTGATATAGTATACATACCTATATATTTTCACTAGGCCTAGTTAATTTTCGAGTTATTGATTAGACAGCATTGGTTATTTTTCCTGCTCAATATTTTCTAAAAGTGAGCTCAATGCCTAACGAGAACAGATCCAAACAAAATATATGTTAAACATCGTATATATCCCCCTCCTTTACTGATTATACAGGCCTAAAAGTATTGACTGTGCATTTTCCACTTAAACATCGGACAGGAATAAGCAGCAATAATAAAATATTCATACAAAACAGTAGGAGCCAAAAAATGAATGAAATAAGGCCACGAACGTACGTCCGAACTTCGCCTCAGTTTGTCCGGAGTTATCCCAGCTTTCTTGGCAATCATTTTCCATAAGAAATCACCGTATGTCCGAAGTTATCCATACATGTCCGAAGTTATCCATACATGTCCGAAGTTATCCATACATGTCCGAAGTTACCCATACATGTCCGAAGTTATCCATACATGTCCGAAGTTATCCATACATGTCCGAAGTTATCCATACATGTCCGAAGTTATCCATACATGTCCGAAGTTATCCATACATGTCCGAAGTTATCCATACATGTCCGAAGTTTTCAACTTTTCAAGGAAACTTCGGACATACATACATACATACAAGTTTAAAGACCGTTTGTCCACATTAGCTGTGGTTACAGTCTCACGTCCTAAATGGCAGCTTTCCAGGCGGTCCTGTCAAGGGCCACCTGTGTTGTCAATTTCTTTATTTTGAGATCGGACCGGAGGACCCGAGCCCACGTCATTCTAGGTCCACCCATACGTGCAGCTACCCCCAAGTTCACTGTCCAGCATTTCTTCACCCAATTCTGATCATCCATTCTCTCCACATGTCCAAACCAACCAAGTCGGCTCGTGCGCATCACTTCACTGATACTCCTAATGCCCAGACGCCTTCTCAATTCCTCGCTCGATACCCTGTCCCTAAGATTAACCCCACACATCCATCTCACCATTCTCTTCTCATTTCGTTCCATTCTATTGACATCCTCCGCTTTAACTGGCCACGTCTCAGAGGCATAGGTCATCGCGCTCCTAACACACGAGGTATACAACTTCCCTTTAAGGTGAAGTGGGAGCCCTCTCATGGTCAGGAGTGGCAACAGCTCTCTAAACTTTCCCCGGCCACTTCTGACTCTAGCAATGGAGCTAGCTTCAGCGCCACCTCCAGCGGAAACTGTATCGCCCAGGTAACAGAGCCTTTTCACACACTCCAGCGTTACACTGTCGAAATCAACACTGACAGGCGGGTCATTTAATACGAGATCTCCCTTGCACACTGCACATTCAAAGTCTATGATTCTTGTCAAAGGTCCTCTAGTTCCACTACATCTCTTGTGTACCCAGTCACTACAGACACAACATTGAATTGAATTACATCCCACCCCCTTCCCACATACTGCGCATGGATAGTCGCCGCTTCTTTCCATAGCTCCACGCCCTACTCCACTAATCATGACCTTTGTTTTATCTATGTTAACTCTTAGACCCATATTTGCCATACCTTCCCTCCATCTTTTGAACTTCGCCTCTGCTTCCTGCGCACTATCTGCGATAAGAACTAGATCAAGGCGGGTGCCCAACCCCGAAAGGAGTTGAAATAGGGGAGCTATCCCCCCGCCAAAGGCGGCTTTCTAGGGCCTTTCCTAGCTGTTGCTGAGAGGATTGGGTTCTAGTTATGTGGTGATGGGCTGGTCTATCAGAGTGAGAGCTGAGCGATCTCTGCCATACCCATAGCTTACTCTGACTGTTCCTTTTACTTATATATCTTCTAGATCTCAAGTGACGGCGTCTTTTCCGTGGATTGACCTCCCTACTGCCAACCTAGAAGTTGGCAGATTGGGAGCCAAAGCGTCACATTTTTCCCTTGCCCCTCAACTTTCCCTTCATAATTGCTGAGGGGCACAGGGCCTTGGGTGGGGCTTTGGTTTCCCGGGCGTTTCCGCACCCTCCTTAGCTCCCTGCCTTGGAGTGGCTTTGGTCACCCGGGCTTTGTTAGTGGTAAGCAGGGAGGGTTTTGTGGGGGCGCTCGTTTATGGCCTTGGCCTTGCTCGAGACCTTGGGGCTGTTCGGCTAGACAGCCTGGGGAACAACAACAACAGAACTAGATCATCTGCATATAACATCTCCCATGGGAGTCCTGTCCTAAATTCCCTTGACAGAGCCTCCAAGACTAAAACAAACAGTAATGGGCTCAGAACTGAGCCTTGGTGAACTCCAACTTTCACTGAGAACTCTTCACTCAGGGCCCCGTTTACTCTAACTGCTGCCCGTGACCCCTCATACATTCTCATTATCACACGCACCAACCACTCTTCTACTCCAAGTTTTCTCATAGCCCACTGCACTACCTCCCTGGGCACCCGATCGAAGGCCTTCTCCAGATCTACAAAAACTAGGTATAACTCCCTGTTTTTCTCTAGGTACCTCTCTTGCATTTGCCTAAGAGTGAAGATAGCATCAGTTGTGCCACGTCCCAGCATAAATCCAAACTGCATGTCGCTGATAGCAACACTTTCCCTGATCATGCATTCAGACCCTTTCGCTGACTTTCATGACTTGATCGAGCATTTTCAAACCCCGATAATTTCCCCTGTCTAAGGAGTCACCCTTGCCTTTATATATATTTACTATAACACTTTCCTGCCAAGCATAGGGAACTTTTTCCTCCTTTATGATAGCATTAATCAACTCTCTGACCAATTATACCCCAGTATCTCCAGCTGCTTTTAGCATCTCAGCAACAATGCCGGAGCTCCCAACGGCTTTTCCTGACTTCATTTTATCTATAGCACTTTTAACAGCGTTGTACCCTATCAAAGGCGGAGGGTCTTGTACTGGGACTACAGTGCTGAGCTGTTCCCTGTTCCATTCAAACTCCACATTAAGCAGTCTTTCATAATGCTCCTTCCATGCCTCTCTGATTTCTTTTTCTGTGTAAACAGTCGTGCCACTGTCATTATTTATGCATCTTACACCCACGACGTCCTGGCTACTGTCCCTTACATTCTTAGCTAATTTATAAACTCCATTGGTATTATTAGTGCTGCAAACTTGTTCTATTACGCTATCCTGTATGGTTTTATTTGCCCTGTAGACCTCTCTTCTAGCATTTCGTTTGGCGGACAGGTATTCTTCCTTGCTGCCACCTTCCTTCCATACTTTGAAACATCTCTTCTTCTCTCTGACTGCCGCTTCGACATCATTGTTCCACCACCAGGAGAACTTATGTCTAGGTGGCCCCTTTGTTTTGCCACAGACTTTGTCTGTGGTATCGAGGAGGCTGCGCTCTATAAAGTTCCATTTGCTATCAACATCTGGCCTAACGCCCATTCTCCTTTCGAGTTCCATCATTTCGTTGTGGAATCTGTCTCTGTACTCCTCTTTTTCCAACAACCATACTTTCCTTTTTGGCAAATGAACTTTCTTTCTGACAGGAACTCTACCTAGGCACATATCACATACTAGAAGCTTGTGTTGGGGGATGCATTCTTCACCTGGTATGATCTTAACGTCTCTAACCCACTTCCTGTCAGATTTGCTGATAAGGAAGTAGTCTATCTGGCTACTGGAGCCACCTGATTCATATGTTATCAGATGGCTCATCCTCTTCCTAAATATAGTATTACACACCACCATCCCTGTGGCAGTACAGTGCTCCAGTATGTATTCGCCTCCCAGGTTCCTACGGCCATAACCCTGTCCTCCGTGCACGCCCTCATATCCATCGGCACCTGCCCCGACATGTCCATTCAAGTCCCCTCCCACAATTACTGCCTCCCCTTCCTTGCATCCGACAACCACCCCTAGTAATTCATTCCAGAACCGTTCTTTGACATCTCTAGCTAAGCCTGCTTGGGGGGCATATGCTGATATAACATCTATGACTCTCGCCCCGACTTTGATTCTTAGTAAAATCAGTCTTTCATTAAACCTTTTTACTTCTATAACACAATCTGCCCACCTCTCTGCCACCAGGAAACCCACCCCTCCCGTACCATGTTCATTTCCCTTCCATATAAACTTAAAGCGTTCGTTTTTACCCGTAATCCACCTCGCACTTCCCCCTTTCCACCGGGTTTCCTGGGCACAACATACATCAACTCGTCGTCTCTCTAGCATCTCTGCAATCTCACCTGTCCTTCCTTTCATAGTACCCACATTCACACTTCCGATAAGGATAGCTCTCTTATTATGGGGGATAATTTTAGGAGGCTTCCTGGATTACGGCGCACTATCACCATACATCACTTGACCTAGTTAAATCTCTATAATGTGTTTACACTCAGGAGAAATTGTTAAAAAACCTCGAAAAATTTCCGACGCTATCCCATTTTACGGTACTCTGACTGTTCCTTATATATTTTCTAGATCTCAAGTGACAGCGTATCTTCCGTGGATTGATCTCCCTACTGCCAACCTAGAGGTTGGCAGACTGGGAGCCAAAGCGTCATATTTTTCCTTTGGCCCTCAACTTTCCCTTCATAATTGCTGAGGGGCACAGGGCCTTGGGTGGGGCTTTGGTTTCCCGGGCGTTTCTGCACCCTCCTCAGCTCCCCGCCTTGGAGTGGCTTCGGTCACCTGGGCTTTATTAGTGGTAAGCAGGGAGCGTTTTGTGGGGGCACTCGGTTATGGCCTTGGCCTTGCTCGGGACCTTGGGGCTGCTCGGCCAGACAGCCTGGGGAACAGCAACAACAAAAACAACAAATACTAAATTGGCCTAACATCACAGTAATGACGCAGGATCTAAAACCTAAACATACAGTAAAATCTAATAGGCTCCTTCTAATACAGTACAGTACAGTACAGTACAGTACAATACAGTATATACAGTACATTCACAGATACAAGTAAAATAACAAACTAAAAATATTATTCAAATTATCCTATATACAGCGGGATTACAGCGTCAGGCAATAGATAGATAGATAGAGATAGATAGATAGATAGATAGATAGATAGATAGATAGATAGATAGATATAGTATATACTGTACATTCAAAATCATGGGTCTTAACGTACTGTATCATGCTCATAAAATGTATTCTCTACATTCACATTATAATACAAAATACATCCATAGATACTGTACATACTAACCTAATAAAACTGTATAAAATGCATTCCTATTAAAGTAAAGAATGCATTAACCCCTTCATTACCGGTGACATCTTTATATTATAGTCTAGCTCCTATTCCACAATTTTGTGCCGTTTAAGAAGGATCTGTGGTAGTAAAAAGGGTTAAGGGAGATATTTGGAAGCCTGTTAATTACTGGAGACCCTTTTTAAACTGAATAAAAAGGTTGAATAGTAGCCAAAATAAATTACAAAGAACGTCACCGGTACAGAGGGGATTAAGGGGAGGTTTTTAGTTGATTCCCTAGACTTCCATCAAGCTTAAAATTACTCCCCCTTGACCCCCTTTCAAGATAAATTTGTAAATTTTTCGGTAGAAAAATTTCCCGGCCGAAGGCCGGTTCCCCTTAAATTACAGGCTCGCTTTGGCTCGCCAGGAAAAAATTGACACCTAAATGGCACGAATGGTCTTAAAATTGACAGAAGTGGGGCGAGGGTTCTTAAAATCGCCAAACTAATGGGGCAAGCGTCTTTAAATCGCACAAGCAATGGGGCTAAACATGAGGGAGAAAGAGGTTCAGAAAAAAATCCTCCAGGTGGAAATCTGCCCTTAATGGAAGCATTCATATAATAATGAATGTATTAAGGGGGGTGGATTATTGTGGGTCCATTATAACATACAGTATATGAATTATTTTGGGTCCATTATAACATACAGTATATGAATTATTTTGGGTCCATTATAACATACAGTATATGAATTATTTTGGGTCCATTATAACATACAGTATATGAATTATTTGGGTCCATTATAACATACAGTATATTAATTATTTTGGGTCCATTATAACATAGTATATTAATTATTTTGGGTCCATTATAACATACAGTATATGAATTATTTGGGTCCATTATAACATACAGTATATTAATTATTTTGGGTCCATTATAACATACAGTATATTAATTATTTTGGGTCCATTATAACATACAGTATATTAATTATTTTGGGTCCATTATAACATACAGTATATGAATTATTTGGGTCCATTATAACATACAGTATATGAATGATTTTGGGTCCATTATAACATACAGTATATGAATTATTTGGGTCCATTATAACATACAGTATATGAATTATTTTGGGTCCATTATAACATACAGTATATGAATTATTTGGGTCCATTATAACATACAGTATATGAATTATTTTGGGTCCATTATAACATACAGTATATGAATTATTTTGGGTCCATTATAACATACAGTATATGAATTATTTTGGGTCCATTATAACATACAGTATATGAATTATTTGGGTCCATTATAACATACAGTATATGAATTATTTTGGGTCCATTATAACATACAGTATATGAATTATTTTGGGTCCATTATAACATACAGTATATGAATTATTTGGGTCCATTATAACATACAGTATATTAATTATTTAGGGTCCATTATAACATACAGTATATTAATTATTTTGGGTCCATTATAACATACAGTATATTAATTATTTTGGGTCCATTATAACATACAGTATATTAATTATTTTGGGTCCATTATAACATACAGTATATTAATTATTTAGGGTCCATTATAACATACAGTATATGAATTATTTTGGGTCCATTATAACATACAGTATATGAATTATTTTGGGTCCATTATAACATACAGTATATAAATTATTTTGGGTCCATTATAACATACAGTATATGAATTATTTTGGGTCCATTATAACATACAGTATATGAATTATTTTGGGTCCATTATAACATACAGTATATGAATTATTTTGGGTCCATTATAACATACAGTATATGAATTATTTTGGGTCCATTATAACATACAGTATATGAATTATTTTGGGTCCATTATAACATACAGTATATGAATTATTTGGGTCCATTATAACATACAGTATATTAATTATTTTGGGTCCATTATAACATACAGTATATTAATTATTTTGGGTCCATTATAACATACAGTATATTAATTATTTTGGGTCCATTATAACATACAGTATATTAATTATTTTGGGTCCATTATAACATACAGTATATTAACCCGGCAAGCGCGATAGGCCTCACGGAAGGCTTCCTATAGGGAACGCGATAGGCCTCACGGAAGCAGGACCATAAAAAAAGCCTTCCATAAAAAAAAAGGGCCTATCAAAACAAAGGAATTTGTCTCTAGGTGAGATAATTCCCCTCCAGTACTCATCCATGTAAATCTCACCCACCCCCCTCCCCTCCTTCCCCACCTTATTCCCCCCTCCCTCCCCTCCTCAATTATCACCTATTTTTCCTCTTATTATCATCATTTATCGGTTATTTTTCTCTCCCGCGATAATGTAGCACAAGTGGGTTGCATAAAAGATCGTTATGCAACACCCAGACACCGGCACACATCGCCCCGCTCTTCTCAGTTGACTCCCAGACAGCGAGAGGGGAAGGCTGCCTGTCTCTCTCTCTCGCCTGAGATTATGACCGGGTGGCCAATATCTTCGTTTTTCACCACCCAAATGCTTTTCCCACTTATTTTAGCACTCTTGAAGGTTCATATATACATCATATATGTAAAATAAAAGCATACCGAAAACAAATAATGGTTTATATTGTAAATATAACGAATTCTGTCAGAATCCAGGGCTAGAAATGCACAAATAACTACCCTAGCACCTACGTCTATATCGCGCTTGTCAGGTTAATTATTTAGGGTCCATTATAACATACAGTATATGAATTATTTTGGGTCCATTATAACATACAGTATATGAATTATTTTGGGTCCATTATAACATACAGTATATAAATTATTTTGGGTCCATTATAACATACAGTATATGAATTATTTTGGGTCCATTATAACATACAGTATATGAATTATTTTGGGTCCATTATAACATACAGTATATGAATTATTTTGGGTCCATTATAACATACAGTATATGAATTATTTTGGGTCCATTATAACATACAGTATATAAATTATTTTGGGTCCATTATAACATACAGTATATGAATTATTTTGGGTCCATTATAACATACAGTATATGAATTATTTTGGGTCCATTATAACATACAGTATATGAATTATTTTGGGTCCATTATAACATACAGTATATTAATTATTTTGGGTCCATTATAACATACAGTATATTAATTATTTTGGGTCCATTATAACATACAGTATAGTAATTATTTTGGGTCCATTATAACATACAGTATATGAATTATTTTGGGTCCATTATAACATACAGTATATGAATTATTTTGGGTCCATTATAACATACAGTACAGTAGGGTCTCACATAAAACGAGTTTATGGTCGATAAACGAGGGCGTTTTATGTGAATTCGTTTTATGTGAACACAGCATTTTGGTGGCGCAATATCGTCAATGTTCACTGTAAGCGAAAATTTTCGTACAAAGCGAACGATATTTCGTACGTTTTGTACGATATTTCGGCGTTTTATATGAAAGCGTACGATATTTTGTACGTTTTGTACGATATTTCGGCGCTCTATATGAAAACTCCTTGTATTTGCCCCACTTTGGCGGCGGACTCGTTTTATGTGATCACATTCGTTCTGATCGAAAATTAAATATTAATATTTTAGGTAGGTCGTTTTAATCGAGACTCGTTTTATGCGAACACGTTTTATGCGGGACCCTACTGTATATGAATTATTTTGGGTCCATTATAACATACAGTATATGAATTATTTTGGGTCCATTATAACATACAGTATATGAATTATTTTTTTATTTTCCTCCCTAGACCTCCATCAAACTTAAAACAACATCCATTAGATTCCCCTTCTGGATTAATTTGTACATTTTTTGGTAGAAAAATTCTCGGCTCGGCCGGTTCTTCCAACATTATACTCACTATCGTTCGCCAGGGAAAAAATCAACACCTAAATGGCACGAAAGGTCTTAATATTGACAAAGAAATGGGGCAAAAGGTCTTAAAATCGACAAACTAATGGGGCAAACATCTTAAAATCTGAAAACTAATGGGGCTAAACATGAGGAAGAAGGGGGACCAGAAAAACGGCCGATCTCCCCCTTAAGTAAAGCATTCTAATAATAACAAATCACAATATAATAAAGAAAACAAAGCATTCTAATCTAAACATTGACATGGAAATAATTGTTTTAGTGCAGATTTCCACTCGAGGGATGTTTTTTCTGGTCCCCTTTCTCCCTCGTGTGTAGCCCCATTGCTTTGGAGATTTTAAGATGTTTACCCCATTATTTTGTCGATTTCAAGAACTTTCGCCCCATTTATGTCAATTTTAAGACCTTTCATGCCATTTAGGTGTAAATGTCGTCCTGGTGAGCGATAGCGAGCCTGTAATTTAAGAGGAACCGGCCTTTGGCCGAAACATTTTTCTACCGAAAAATGTACAAATTTATCTTGAAAGTGGGTCTAGGAGGTGTATTTTTAAGCTTGATGGAGGTCTAGCGAAGAAACTAAACAATACATTAATAAATATATATATATATACTGTATATATATATATATATATATATACCGGTATATAATATTAATATATATATATATATATATATATATATATATATACTGTATATATATATATATATATATATATATATATATATATATATATATATACAGTATACCATAAAAAACAAGCACAACCCCCTTAATCCTTCTAATCTAAACATTGCCATTGATAATATGAAGAATGCATTAAGTTAATCCTTCTAATCTAAACATGGACATTGATAATATAAAGAATGCATTAAGTTAATCATTCTAATCTAAACATTGCCATCGATAATATAAAGAATGCATTAAGTTAATCCTTCTAATCTAAACATGGACATTGATAATATAAAGAATGCATTAAGTTAATCCTTCTAATCTAAACATGGACATTGATAATATAAAGAATCCATTAAGTTAATCATTCTAATCTAAACATTGCCATTGATAATATAAAGAATGCATTAAGTTAATCATTCAAATCTAAACATGGACATTGATAATATAAAGAATGCATTAAGTTAATCATTCTAATCTAAACATTGCCATTGATAATATAAAGAATGCATTAAGTTAATCATTCAAATCTAAACATGGACATTCTTAGATATAAAAGTTATATTACCTCTTCTTGGGGATGCTGGGGTAAAGACGGGGATTAAATTAGTGGTAATAGTTGAATAGTTTCGGCCTACCGTGAAATGCTCTAGATTCGGACGGGGGCTATACTTCGGACATTTCTGGATAACAGTATGTAAGCTACAGTTATGGAAAAGTGACTGTATTATTATGATGATGATGATGATGATGATGATGATGCGGTCTGCGGTGTTCTTCCATAATACAGAGTCATTTTTCCATGTAAGCTACAGTTATGGATAAGTGACTCTGCATTATGATGATGATGATGATGATGATGCGGTCTGCGGTGTTCTTCCATAATACAGTCATTTTTCCATGTAAGCTACAGTTATGGAAAAATGACTCTGCATTATGGAAGAACACCGCAGACATACTTGTTTTTCCATAACATCATGTGTTTATCCCATAACTGTGGTTCATTGTACTGTATGTGTTTATCCCATAACTGTGGTTCATTGTACTGTATGTGTTTATCCCATAACTGTGGTTCATTGTACTGTATATGTATTTATCCCATAACTGTGGTTCATTGTACTGTATGTGTTTATCCCATAACTGTGGTTCATTGTACTGTATATGTTTATCCCATAACTGTGGTTCATTGTACTGTATATGTTTATCCCATAACTGTGGTTCATTGTACTGTATATATTTATCCCATAACTGTGGTTCATTGTACTGTATATATTTATCCCATAACTGTGGTTCATTGTACTGTATATGTTTATCCCATAACTGTGGTTCATTGTACTGTATATGTTTATCCCATAACTGTGGTTCATTGTACTGTATGTGTTTATCCCATAACTGTGGTTCATTGTACTGTATATGTTTATCCCATAACTGTGGTTCATTGTACTGTATATGTTTATCCCATAACTGTGGTTCATTGTACTGTATATGTTTATCCCATAACTGTGGTTCATTGTACTGTATGTGTTTATCCCATAACTGTGGTTCATTGTACTGTATGTGTTTATCCCATAACTGTGGTTCATTGTACTGTATGTGTTTATCCCATAACTGTGGTTCATTGTACTGTATATGTTTATCCCATAACTGTGGTTCATTGTACTGTATGTGTTTATCCCATAACTGTGGTTCATTGTACTGTATATGTTTATCCCATAACTGTGGTTCATTGTACTGTATGTGTTTATCCCATAACTGTGGTTCATTGTACTGTATATGTTTATCCCATAACTGTGGTTCATTGTACTGTATATGTTTATCCCATAACTGTGGTTCATTGTACTGTATATGTTTATCCCATAACTGTGGTTCATTGTACTGTATATGTTTATCCCATAACTGTGGTTCATTGTACTGTATATGTTTATCCCATAACTGTGGTTCATTGTACTGTATATGTTTATCCCATAACTGTGGTTCATTGTACTGTATATGTTTTCTAGAGTATCCGAAGTTATCTCCCCGTCCGAAGTTACGTCACGTTGCAGGTACTTACTGTACTTGGGACAGTGTATAGGCAGGTTACTTTTCAATAATAATAATAATAATACTAATAATAATTAGCCTACTGGGTAAGGTTTGGATTTAATCTACTTTATTTATTTCACTCCCAACACCAAACCCCTCCTAATGAAGTTAATGAAAACATGTGATCCTACCGGTATTGGAACCTGGGTTACCACATACCGGTACATATCTTAAACACTCTAGCCATTACACCATCAAGACAGTTAAAGGTTAAGTACGATGGCGCTAATAAGTCATGTCTCAGCTGTCATTAAGTTTGGCTCGCTCTGTGCTGTATTAATGTCTGTCACATGTTGAACTGCACTATGAATAGCCTAATGAATAAGTGAGAGGAAAGCATATTTTATGGGGAACAGATCTCAAAGAACTGACCTAAATAAAATCAAACTCCAAAATAGATTGATGATGCATAATAGATGAATAACCTCCCTGATTAATAGCAATTTTGATTAGTTCTTTTGCATTTATCTTGTATCGTCCCAGTTTTGGTTTGTTTATTTTGCAAGTTTTACATTATAATAGTCTATTCAGTATTATTAGGCCAAAACTTGTGACTACTAACCTCTGTAACTCCCAAACGACTGGAGTAATCGAGTTAATATTTCTACCAGTTGGGAAGAGTCAGTCAAGGAATAGATGTGGAATTTACAGCCAATTTGCTCTAGCCCCTTTTGAGTTACAGAAGATAGAGGTCATGATTTCTCTCCTACTTACAGTGAATAGACTATAGTATGAAACAGAGACATAGTAGTTTCTTATTTTTCCGTAACTTATCGAAAAATCAGTTGGTAAGGGATTCAATTTACCGTCGGATGAAATTAAACCGAGCATAGTTATCCAGACTATACACCATTCATCCTACGTAGGCCAGAAATCCCAACACGTAACCTCTGTAACTCATAAAGGGCTAGAGCAAATGGGCTGTCACTTTCCACACCTATTCCCTGGCTGAATCTTCCCAAAGTGGTAGAAATATTAGCTGGATTATTCACCTCTGGAACTGAAAAGGGGCTAGAGCAAGTGGGCTGTCACTTTCCACACCTATTCCCTGGCTTACTCTTCCCAAATGGTATAATGTAGACAACCGTACAACAACCAACAAACGTACCTGGACCACCACGGTACAGTCTGAGGGCCCCAAGGACGCCACCACATTCTCGTAGGTGCGGGAGAGAGCGTCGGGGGTGACAGTCTGACCTTCCACATCAATAACGGCCAGCACGGGTCGGTGGTCACTCTGTTTTAGTTCCGCTCGACCGTAGTGGACAATTTTACCTGTCAAACAACATTTATATTTTAAGGGGAGGTGTGTCAGTTTTATTGGCTCATATATGTATTTTTTTATTATTTATTAGTTTTTAATGTTCTATCTATCTATCTATCTATTGCCTGATGCCGTGATCCCCGAAGGGGTGGCCACGAACGAACCGCCCCCATGCACCTCTGTCCCCAGTCAGTCGACGCCCCTCCTCCCAACTAGCACCGCCTTCATTCATATACTTCCTCACTCCATCCTTCCACCTCTCCCTCTCCGTCCTTCCACCTCGCTCTCGTACACCCTCTTAGTCATTCTCTCGCTTTCCATACGTTCCATATGGCCGAACCATCTCAAGTTGTTTCTTTTCACACTTTCCAGCACATCTACCTCCACACCACACCTCCTTCTTACTTCCTCATTCGTCTGTCTATCCTTCCATGTAACTCTGCACGCACTTCTCAAGTAACTCGTTTCCACCGCTCTCACTCTTGGTCTGAATCTCTTCCCGAACGTCCATGCTTCGCTTCCGTAAGTTAGTGTCGGGATTACCACACTGTCATGCAAGGACTTCTTCACTTCCGAATCAATAAGGGAGTTTGAAAGTAATCTTGATAAAGCATGGGGAAGATAAGATTTGAAGTTTGATTATAAAACAAAAATACAGAATAGTAAAAATGTTGCGTCTGCTACCGCCGCCGCCAACACCGTGAACGACCGCAGCAGTGCAAGTACTGGTACTGAGCTGGATACACAGGCATAGTTTGCCTTTTGCCAGAGGATCTACTGTAAGAAACTAAGAAAAATACTGACCACCCTATTTCTTGTCACCGCCAGAACAACACTCTGTCTGTCCACGCCGGGATCCTTAACTTAATAACAAACCAACACCCTCCAAGGTCTTTAGTTTGTCCAGCTAAAAATGACACCCCCAAGACCCCCCTTCAAGATATATTTGTACATTTTTCGGTAGAAAAATTTCCCGGCTAACGGCCGCTTCCTCTTATAATTACAGGCTCGCTATCGCTCGCCAGGAAAAAATCAACACCTAAATTGCACGAAAGGTCTTGATATTGATAACAAAATGGGGCAAAAAGTTTTAAAATTGCCAAACTAATGGGCTGAACATTTTAAATCTCAAAACTAACTAAACTTAGTGCTAAAGACCATAATAATATAAATACCTGGCTTCCACTTGGGGTTATCCTTATCCCTCGGGTATTGTCGCCGCCAGAACAACACTCTGTCTGTCCACGCCGGGATCCGTAGCTTGTCGCTGGTGTCGTAGTCGTCGGAGAACAGGTCATACTTGTAAGTTGGGGCGAATTCCAGATCACCCTCCACGAACCCCTTGAAACACTTCCCTTCCGCAAAACTTAACTGAAACACAAAAGAAACAATATATTATACTATTTATTATTATGTTCTCTCCACCAACCAACTTTACTCCTAAACTCCATTAATAATATTAACAAACACATGTGGCAGTCCGGGGATTCCAACCCAGGACGCCCACGCCAAAAATCAACACACTTATGCATTGCGCCACGAAGATATTACTGTACATTAACCTATAGAAATGTTCAGTAAAATGGAACCTCTTGAAACACTTCCCTTCTGCAAAACTTAACTGAAACACAAACAAACAATAAGTTATACTACAGTGTACTGTATACTACAGTGTACTGTATACTACAGTGTACTGTATACTACAGTGTGTACTGTATACTACAGTGTACTGTATACTACAGTGTACTGTATACTACAGTGTACTGTATACTACAGTGTGTACTGTACTATAATCATAATAACTATCAGACATTCTGGAGCTATACTGTATTAGCCCTATATATATACAGTAGAATCTCGCATCCCACGATTTATTGGTGCCGAAATATTACCGTGGGACCGGAATTCGTAGGATGCAGACTATTAAAGTAATGGGGAAAATTACAAAAGTACTGGAGGCTATCGTCGGGCGACTATTGACCATCACTTTACATGCCAATAATCCAAAGTAAGTTGCTTTAACCCTCCAGCCTCGGCTACGCATTCTATAATACCGGTATATCCCCACAACCTGGGGGATTTGGCCTAAAAAACTTCTCGCCTAGGCTACCGTATCTTTGTTATTTTGACTGCTTCCGCATTCCCGCGCATCCCCTAGCGTAGATGTGTTTTGTACCTGTAGAATGGCGTTGAGTAGAGCTCTCTAAGTCAACTGGTTCAGTTGTGATGACGATTTCCGTGGAG
This sequence comes from Paralithodes platypus, assembly GCA_032716605.1. Classification (NCBI taxonomy): domain Eukaryota; kingdom Metazoa; phylum Arthropoda; class Malacostraca; order Decapoda; family Lithodidae; genus Paralithodes; species Paralithodes platypus. Next base: position 24,646,585 of record CM064565.1, on the reverse strand, counting down.
AGAACTTTGTGGCGATGTCAGCCACTTTTCACTACTTAACACTAACACAGCCACACACGAACAAGCGACGCCTTACCAGCTGTTGTTTACATGCGTCGGACGGACGCCTTTCAAAACAAGCTTACAGGCTTTCAAGCTGCTATGAAAAGAAAGGTAAGTAAAACACAAACAAAAAACTTAGAAAAGTTGATGACGTGATTATTGTGATGGATGTGGTGATAGACGGGAGGCGGGTGTTAGATACCACCCTCCGTGGCCCCACTCTCGTTTTCCGTCACCCCACCGTCGCCGCCAAAGCCCGTGAAATCATCGTCCATGGCATTAAGTTCGGCGTCCTGTAGAGCTTCCATTAGATGAAGAAATAATACATCTACAGTGAAGAAAGAAAACTGGGGAAGGTGTAAGAAGACCAACGAGGGGCCGATACTTAAGGCTATCCCTCAACATCATCATCATCATCAGCTCTGTATCCGTGGGAATCGTGTGGTTTTTCGTGGGATGAGAATTCAGGTAGCCATTGGATAGTACCGTGGGATGCGTAATCGTGGGATCGAAATGCGTGAGATGCGTGACTCTACTGTACAGTATATATATATTTTTTTTTAAATGGAAAGATTTAAGTTAATGTGAGCGCTTGTGAATCCACTTGGAGAATTCGCGCTCGAACAAATAAAATACCAGCATATTATTATTATTATTATTATTATTATTATTATACTGTATACTGTAATGCAGTTTTTATTGCGGTACACTGCCTTGATTAACAGGGCTAGGGGTGTGCCCTTGTTACAGGGACTTTACTGGACATTTACCATGAATCACTAGACCTCAGTGTCCAAACTATTGACATCTACCAATGGCACGGTGTGGGATCCAACTGCCGACCCTTCCATCAACAGTCAGACACGCTACTGACCGGATATGCAAACTTTCCTAAAGTTTGAAACGTATAAGTCTTCGGACTGTATCCAAAGACTAACTAGATCCTGTATCATGTATCCAGAAATTGACCTCAATCTTTAGAGACGTAAATATCTGGATTAAATATAATTGTTCTGACATTTACCATGATCTTTAGCACTGCTACCGTGCTACATCAGTCTTAAGGACATAAGGTAAAGTACCGGGTAATTTATTAATTAAAATGTAAAACTTGCAAAATAAACAAACCAAAACTGGGACAAAGACAATATAAAGTCAAATTAACTTATCAAAATCGCTATGTGGAAACAACGCTTTAACTAAAATAAAATTTATGAAATAAAAGAACACAATCCACCAATTCCCAAGCAAACTAATCCCACACAGAAATGAAATCCGATCCGGAAGCAATGGGTTATCTGGTCCCTCAGGTGTTGTTGTTGTTGTCGTTCCCTAGGCTGCCTGGCCGAACAGCCCTCAGGTGTATAAGAAGGTTCTGTACTGTATAAAAACATTATAATGCAACTTCACGTCAATTTATGCTTCACAATTCTTATCATATCCTTCTAAGTGATAAAACGGCCAAAACAAAGCAACGTCATGTAAATTTTCCTGCATTCTTTCTCACATTCATTCCAGTCTTAAAACCAAAACAAAGCAATGTCATGTCAATTTTCCTGCATTCTTTCTCACATTCATTCCAGTCTTAAAACCAAAACAAAGCAACGTCATGTAAATTTTCCTGCATTCTTTCTCACATTCATTCCAGTCTTAAAACCAAATTGTAAGAAGGTTTTGTACTGTATATGACCATGTGTCTCAGTTTGAATATTTCCAGGCAAAACTCTGATAGATCTAGCGTGAAGGATTAATTTAAAAGGTGGCATGGAGATCACAACTTCAGGATATAAAATGTATAAAGGCAGACATGGAAAATGTTGAGGCATCAGATAGCGTAATGCATAAGTGTGCGGAATTTCGATGTGAGCATCCTAGGTTAGAGTCCTTGGAGTGCCACATGTACAGTAAACCCCCGCTCTTTCGGAATTCTCAGACTTTCGGACTAGCATTTCAATTCGGACTCATGGTTCAGCCTTTCGGATTTATCTGAAAGGCTGAGCAACTACCTCCGTCCTTTTTCGGACTACTTGATTTTCCGAGTGACCGAAATCGTCGAAATACGATCATTTAATCATAAGTACTATATCTCTTATATACTTACCTCAATTCTTTATAATATTTCATAATAAACTTATGTAACACGAATTATAAGTTCAAATGAAAAATCAGTGTACCGGCGGTACCATTACCAAAACACGTGTGTGTGTGTGTTATTTTTTTTATTTTTTTTTTAACCCGCTGAGTGCCAGGGACGTATATATACGTCCTCGCCGAAAAAAAATCGTAGCAGCGAAACGACTGCACCTATGGCTTTCATATTTTTATCACATGTACCTTACCCTTTTGGCTACCCACCACAAAAATCCCAAATCCCTCCTCCCACCCACTCGCTGACTGTCGGTCCCGTCAGAAGGAAAAAAAAGGATAATCTGTGGCGGCAAAACGATTGGACCAATCGGTTCCATATTTGTGTGACAAGTCTCTTACCCTTCTGCCTTCCCTCCACCACACCCCCAACCACCTCCCACCACCCACTTCCAGCGTATCCATACGAAGAAAAGGAAAAAAAGGAAAATCCGTGGTGGCGAAACTACCTCACCAATCGGCTTCATAATATTATGTGTAACATAAGTCAATTACCCTTCTACCTTCCCCCCACCAACCCCAAAACCACCCTCCCACCCATACATTCCGATACCATAAAAGTCTCTGTAGTCTATAGTGTCTTTTCAGCTACTTTCGGGACCATCGGGGACCTGATTTCTGGCGAAAATGGACAAGGGGAGTGTTTTTTTTACCATTATCCTTCCTTTCTCTCCCAACTTGATAGATTTAGCCAAAAAAACAAAAAAACATCTGGCACTGGCAGAAGCACACCGTCAAAATTGGCTGGCACTCAGCGGAGGAAGGAAAAACACAAATAAAACAAAAAGGTCCATGTGCCTAAAGGCATCCTCCATTCATAAAATGTTTGTAACAACTGGATTTAAACTTGTGTGTGTGTTATTGGTGTTTGGCTATGTCGAGTGAGTGTGTGTGTGTGTGTACTTATACTAGTTGTACTTACACTAGTTGTATTTGCGGGAGTGAGCATGCTCGTTAATTCCCGCCTCCTAAGATATGTTTGTCATACCGTGCTTTGAAACTATGCACTGATGGTGCAGACACTACTTCGGCTGGCAATTTGTTCCACCCACTAATCGAGTTGGTAGGAAATCTTTTACTTTTCAGATCAGATTTACTATTAAGCACTTTTAGTTTGTAGCTGTGACCTCTTGTTCTCTCACCTCCATCCCTCTCTATGAAGTTTTCTTGGTCGATTTTGGCAATACCTCTAACACATTTGTATATCTGAATTTGCTGTCCTCGTTTTCTTCTCTGTTCCAGTGTAGGTAGATTCAATCTCTCGAGCCTCTCTTGGTACTCCAAATTTTCCAAACCTGGGATCATCCTCGTAGCTGCTCTCTGTACCCTCTCAATTTTGTGGATATGTTTCTTCATGTGAGGGGACCACACTACAGATGCATATTCCATCCTGGGTCTTATTATTGCCGTTATTATTTGTTTCATGGTGTTTTCATTAAGATAATTGAAAGACATCCTGATATTTGCCAATAATGCTAGTGATTCTCTCACTATCTTATTTATGTGGCTTTCTGGAGACATGTTATCCTTAAATCCTATCCCCAAGTCTTATTCTTTTTCTGCTTTGGGAATCACTTCGTTTCCTAGTTTATAATCTTTTCTAGGTCTGTACTTGCTTTTACCCATTTCTAGAGTCTTACATTTCCCTGCATTGAACTCCATATTCCATTTGATGCTCCATTCATGGATCTTTTGCAAATCTGCTTGGAGCTCAAGGCAATCCTCCTGGGTTCTGATCGTTTTAAGCAGCTTAGCATCGTCCGCAAACATGCTCATGTAGCTTGATAGTCCCTCAGGTAAGTCATTTACAAATATTAGAAACATGATTGGGCTAGGACAGATCCTTGTGGTACCCCACTCGTAATTTGAGTCCAGTTTTGACGATTTCCCCCTTACTGTTGTTCTCATCTGTCTTCCGCTAAGGTAGCTCTCCATCCATTTCAGCAGTTTGTCTCCTACTTTTCCCTCATGTTTTAATTTCCACAGCAATCTCTTGTGTGGAACTTTGTCAAATGCCTTTTTAAAGTCTAGGTAGGCACAGTCTACCCATCCTTCCCTCTTGTCCACTGTGTCTATTACTCTAGAGTAAAAACTCAACAAGTTGCTTACACATGAGCTGCCTCCTCTGAATCCAAATTGTCGGTCAGTAATTAATCTTTTGGATTCCAGGTAGTTCACCCATTTGTCCCTTATTAATCCTTCCAGAATCTTCATGAGGATGCTCAATAGTGATACAGGTCTATAGTTCAGTGGTTTATCTCTGCTTCCTCCCTTAAATATAGGAATAATGTTTGCTCTTTTCCATTCTGTAGGTACTATCCCTGTGTCCAATGATTTGGTCATTATGTCATATAACGGTATAATTTGTTAGTAGTCTTGGCAAATCCAACGTCAAGGCTATTAACCTAATTGCAATGACGACTTGTCTATTTTGACTGCTATGTCGTCATTCCAACCGCGGTTAAAAAGAAAACGTCTAGAGTCTACTCCTTATCTTGCTCTAGGAGACGTTGTACATTAACCAAAACTACCACCGAAGGTGAAAAAAGTATAGAAGAGAAGAAAAAGGGGTTTACCTTAGTTACCGCTCAAGGCCCATCCCGTGTTCCGTCATGCGCCGATCCCTGTCGAACGTGCGCATGAGCGACCCTCTCTTGTTATCATTTTTCACGCGTCGCCATTGTTGAGTCCGCTTTTGTTGTGCTCCTTCAATTCACCCTGTTTTAGGTTCGTTTCGGCTTTTCTGGCCTTCTTTTTGTTAGACAGATGTTACGTGATCTAGGACACACGTAAATGGGCTCCTCAGTGTGTTTAATGGAGACGCGTGTGGAAATAGCTACCGAAGGTACGGGGGCGCCTGGCGTTCCTCGTATGTGTTTTTCATTCCTTTCTCTTTTCATATTCTTTTTTCCTGTTAGTCTGGGCATAGTTTAGCTTATTTTAGCCTAGCTTGTTTCTCATTCAGGAATTGCTATGCCCTATGAGTTTTCATATTTTCATAGCCTAGGTGTACAGTTGGTTCACAATCTGAGATTTCGTGGTGGCGGTGCTGTTTGTAGGGTTTGTGTCGGCCGCATTATTAGCGTTATTCCCGAGTCCCCCCTTACGAGCCTTCACTGTGTCTCAAGGGCCTGGGCGCTTGGTGGTTCGTGATATCCAGGGGTACCCTACGGGGGCCTCTCCCTCACACCACAGGGTTTTTCGCCCCTGACACATTCTCTCCTCACGGCTAGGCCACCCTTTTTCTCGCCAGTTTCATTTACTGGTTTTTGTGTTCCCTTACTGTTTTCACCTCCATCCTTTCATTCCCTTTTGCCCAATCCTGGGGTACCCTACGGGGGCCCCTGTTTGTGCCGAACCACCCTTCCTGCCACCTCTCCTCATGGGCTTTGCTCTATCTCTGAGGGTGGGGTGGTTCCTGGGGGATGTGCCTCCTCTCCCCTGGTGTGTCTTCCTTGCCTCTCCCTTGACCGGTTGAGTCAGGATATTCAAGGAAGACACTGCTCAGCTTGATGGCCATCGTCGCTTGGAGTCATAAGGAGTTGACGCTTTTTTCTGGGCCTGTGTTGGTATTACCTAGACGCTCCTCTCGCTTTTTCGGCGCCGGACCATCTCGGCCGGTCCCGCAAATTTGCGGAGTGCTCGATTCGGTCCACGGACGATTCGGCTCCCCGCAAATTTGCGGAGATCGCTGGGGGGTCTCGCGGTGAGGCGGGAGGGTTGTGTCGGTACGGTTATGCCTCCATTGGCCCGCAAATTTGCGGTTATAGTTGGCTTTCCCGGTGACCCTTTTTTGTGTCATCTTGTTGCCTGGTACTATATTGGTGTATGCACTTGCCTGGTGTTATGGACCCTGCATGTGAGGTGTTGAGTGGTGGTTAACACTTTCTCCATCTTTGCAGGTTTCTGCTTGTGCTCTTCCGCCTCACCCGCCCTCCTCACCTCCATCGGTGCTCCCGGTTTAGAGTGAGTACGACTTCCAGTTTGCGTGTGTGTTCCTGTTTACCCATGCTCATTCCCTGGTTTTTATTGGACATTATCTTCACTTACTCCGTCAACGTGCTGCTTATGGTGTGTGTTCTTCCATTGCAGGTGGGATGCCTTGCTTTCGCCAGGGCTGTGGCTCCCCGTGCTTGGACTGCCACAGGTCCTGCTTGCGGCATTCGCAATGTGTGTCCTCTACGGCCTACCTCCCGGCTTTGTGTGGCCCGTGTATGGACCTGGTGGATGTGGTGGACCATCACCCTGGTTCCTCTGACGCGGCGGTGGCCTCTGCATCCCTTCAGTCTGTGTGGGCGGTGGTCTCCCACCACATCAGGACTGTGGGCCACCGTTCCCCGGCCTTTGTTGACGACCGGATCCGCGTCGCCCTGGGCATCCCTGACCCGTCTGGGGGCCGTTTACCTGGCCCTCTCCCTGCTCGGGCCCTCCTCCCTGGGTCCCGTGGTCGGTCGTCGCATCGTCGGGTGGATCCCCAGCTCCGTCCACGCTCTCGCTCTCCTCGTCGCTCGTCCTCTACTGCCCCTCCTCGTCCTCCTGCTCACCTTGACTCCGCCGTTCGCCCTCGTCATGGTTCTCGCCCTGAGGCCGGGTTAGCGTCTCTGCCCCTGTACGCCCTCCCCTGGCCTCTCCGGATAGGGGCTCTACTACCTTCCGCCCGCTTCCCCTGCACAAAAGACGTCCTCTTCATTTGTCCTCTACTCGCGCGGATGTTCATGCTGTAGCTGGCCCTCTGCTCCCTCCTTCTACTCTGTCCAGGAGGGTCCGCCAGGATGTAGTTGCTTCTCCTCCTACTTCTCCTGCTTCGGTGCCTCTTCTTCCTTCTAGGTCTCGTCCCAAGGTGGAGGTTCCTCCCTCCTCCGCCTCGGTGTCGGGCCGCCCTGTTCTCTCAGCCCCGGGGATCCTTGCTCTGTTTCCCCCCGCGGCTCCTTCTGACCTCCTTTCACCCGGCCAGCCTTCCCCCTCCCGTCATCCTGCTCCTCTTCCTTCTTCTATTCCTGATCTTCGCTTGCCGGCTCCCCGTGAGGGTACCCCGCCGCTTGACTCGGTGGAGTATAGCGAGGTTTCGGGGTCCCCTTTCTCGGGGGCTGACGTGTCGCTGGAAGAGGGGGATGGTGATGTTTCCCCCTCGGGCGTTAGTGATCGGGAACGAGACCCTCAGGACCGTCACGGCCGTCGTCGCTCGCCTTCTTTGGGCCGCGACGCTGCTGTTTCGTGTCATGGGTCTCGCTCTCGCTCACGCTCGCCCCTGCGGGCCGAACTATCTTCGGGGGGGTCGCCTCTCTCGGATCGATTTTCGGCTATGCAGGGGTGGGTTGTGTCACACTTCGACGCGCGCTTGGAGGCGATGCAAGAATCCCTCTTATCGCGCTTCTTGGCGGTGACACAACCTCAGCGCCTCACCCAACCTGCCCCTGCTTTGGTCCCCCTCCCCTCTGCGGTGGACCACATTCCTTCTCGCCCTGCTTCTCCGCCTGCCCGGTCGTCGGCTAGTACTGCTCCTGCCCTGGCTCAGGTGGTTGCCCCTACTGTCTCCCATGCGGGGGTCCTCCGTCTGCTAGGGCAGGGTCCGCGCTTGCCCCCCTTCCAAAAGGCCAAGGTCCCGTCGCGGACTATGCCGCTCCTCTATGGCTCCTTGGCTGTTTGGAAGGGGGTGCAGGCCTCCCACCCGGAGCGTGCTACCGACTTCCCGTCAGGTGAGAGGGCCCTACCTTTGGACTGGTCGGTCCAAATAAATGATAAAATGCAGTTCAGGGCGATCAGGGTGGATGGTCAGGTGGCCGACGTGGAGGTGCGGGCGTACCCGACAAGGACTGACCTTCAGTACTTCTCGGTGAAGCCCAAGCCCCCGTCTGCTCCTCGGACTAAGCTCTGGTCAGACTTCAGCCGCCAGGACATCCTTCAGGATGTTCAGTCCCTGGCTGTGTTAACGGGACTGTCCTCCTATGGGACGGGTTTGTGCGACGACGGTAAGCCTGGCTTGGCCGTCGTGCTCGATAACCCTCTCCCATTGGAGGCCTGGTTTGCTGAGGCCTTAGACTTTGCCAACCGTTCCGTCGACAGATCTATTTCAGTCCCTCCCCCAGAGTCGTCACTGCTTTTGCCTCCTCTGGTATCTGTCGGCGGATTGGATGGCAAGTTCTGGTCCTGGATTAGCGCACCCAAACTTGAAATTTGTGCTATTGCTAACCCGTTCTTCTCCCACCCAGATAAGTCCTCTGTCGACAGGGATTTTACCTTGCGGCAGAGGGTGGCGAACTTATTGTCTTGTCTTCTAGGTTCCCTCCAGACGTCTGTTCACCACCTGCGACTTATCGAGGCGACTGCACCTGGCGATCTTCGCGAGGGCTTGGACCACGTTCGGCGGATCCACCTTCAGCTCGCGGTGTCTTTGGTTCCCGAGCTGAAGGCGGTTTTGTGCGAGGCAACTCGACAACGCCAGACGGTAAGGTCCTCGTTCTGCCGGAAGGCCCCTTTGGATATTCGTCAGGGTCTATTATACTCTGAGCTATATACATCGGGGCTTTTTGCGCAGGATGCTTGGGAACACTACGCTTCTCTGTCAGCGGACCCTGCTTACGACACGCAAAGACGCGCTGTGTCGCGACCGGGGTCTTCGCAGTCCCGTCCTTCTGCCGGTCCCCTTCGGGGTGCTGCCGCCACTGCTGCCGCCAAGAAAGGGCGCAGGAAAGGGAAGTTGCCGGCCAGAGCGTCGGTTCCGCCTCGCACTTCTGCTCCTGCTCCTTTTCATCCCCGCCGAGAAGGGGCTGGCCAGCCTTCCACTTCCGGCCGCACTTCGACGGGGTCTGACACACGACGGACAGGGGATGGGGTGACCCGCCCTTTTCGGCGAGGTGGGGGGGGTAGGGGTGGTCAACGTGGCTCTTATGACCGCAGGGACCGTACCACGTCAAAAAATGTGTAGGTTCTCCAGGTCGGTCTCCTCCTTGTTCTCCTTCTCGCCTCGCAGAAAGGGTCGCTCACCTCATCTCGAGGGCTCCCACAGGTTATTTTCGCCCTTGCGCCCTTCGGTGGCCACGAGGGACGTGGGGGCGGAAGATTGCACGGAGGGGTCTAACCTGGAGATGGAAGTCCAGACCCCCACTCAGCTCTTGTCAACGAAGCCGGCCTGTCTCTTCGGAGGTGGCCGACGTGATTACATCCATGCACGAGCAGGGAATCGTCAAGGAGGTGAAAGCCGGTCTACCGGTTTTCCTCTCCCGTGTTTTTCTGGTACCAAAGAAGGACTGCGACGCGATGCGACCGGTGGTGGATCTGTCGGCCCTCAACGGGCACATCGTGAACACACGGTTTCGGATGCTGACGGTGCACCAGGTACGACTGGCCCTGCGACCTCTGTCGTGGGTAGTGTCGCTGGACCTCCAGGATGCGTATTGGCACGTTCCGATCCATCCTCGTTTCCAGCGATTCTTGGCCGTTCAGACTTCCGATCGTGTGTTCATGTTCGACAGACTTCCCTTCGGTCTCAACATCGCGCCGCGGATCTTCTCGAAACTGGTAAAGCAGGCTCTGGATCCTCTCCTCAGGGGCGGCCTCCAGATCCTGTTTTACTTGGACGACTGGTTGATAGTTTCAGACACCCTAGAACAGTGCGTCCACGACACCCTCACAGTAGTTCAACACATCACACAGTTAGGGTTCAAAATCAATATTCCCAAGTCGCGCCTGACCCCGTCGCGTGTCGTGACGTGGGTAGGTCTCGAATGGGATCTGACCAACGCTACAGTGACCCAGAGTCAGCCAAACGCGGTGAAACTTCGCAGGAAGGTCTTCGCCGTGTTGCACTCGGTCTCCCTCACGAGGAGGATCTGGGACTCGTTAGTGGGTTCGCTGAATTGGGCCGCTCTGACCATTCCCTTAGGGAGGCTCAGGCTGCGCCGCCTGATACTCATGGGCAACAAGGTGTTTCCGTTGGCCCCTATGGATCGGCTCATGCCGATCCCGCGTACCATTCACAGACACTTAGGACACTGGGTTGCTCGGGGCACGCTCTCTGCGGCTGTGCCCTGGACCGCCCCCCCGCCGACGATCTGGGTAGATACAGATGCGTCGAGCGAGGTTGGGTGGGGTTACCAATCCAACCTGGGACATCAACATCACGGCAGATGGGTGGGACACACACACCTACACATCAATGCCCTCGAACTGTTGGTTCCCTTGTTCTTCCTGAGGGACCACGCGCTGGCCCTTCGGGGAAAGTCGGTGGCCTTCAGGATGGACAATCAGACAGCTGTCCACTGTATCCAAAAGCAGGGGTCCTCCAGGTCTTTGACTCTGTTGGGGATCTCAGAGAAGTTGTTCTTCCTCGCGAACCGACACAACATCTCCCTGCACGCCTCCTACCTGCCCGGGACTGCCAACCTGTGGGCGGACGCCCTGTCGCGAGGACGGGGCGTTCTTGTAGAATGGGCAATGAAACAGACTGTATTCGACGACCTCGCGGCTTCCTGGGGTGTTCCGGAGGTCGACTTGTTCGCATCGAAGGAGACGCGCAAGTTGCCTCGGTACCTGTCCCTCCGGACTCGCACTCCGGAGGGGGGTCCGGACGCTTTCATGGAAGACTGGAACAGGTGGCAGTCGATATACATATTTCCGCCACCAGACGCACTGTTGATGTGCAAAGTCCTCGCGCGGCTGCGGCTGTACCGCGG
>CM064565.1:24468717-24635626 GCA_032716605.1 Paralithodes platypus | reverse complement strand
ATTAGACACCTCTCCCTGTGCGCATGTATTTGAGGTGTTTCCGTCACTAAAATATTAATTTTACCATAAATAGCATTAATACTTATCCATACGTGCCTATTATGGGTTGATTATAAAGGTATTAACCTGAAACAACAATAAAACAAGTGAAAACAGCGTTTGGATGGTCAAAATCGGAGATATAGCCCGCGAGTTGTATAATGTATGGGTGAGGCAAGCTGCTTTCCCCACCAATTTCCCCCAAGGCCACTGAGACACAGTTGATCGATACTCTCTCTCTCTCTCTTGCACTCGCTTGCTATCAGTGATGACCACACCCTGCAACCGGCTTTCTAATGTTAGCACGAAAATATACCTCAGAATAAGGGAATAACAGGGAAAATAGGTGATAACTGAAGGAGAGGAGGAAAGTGGGGAAGGAGGGGAGGTAGACGACTGAGATTTTGCATGGCCCAGGGGCCAACAATTTTTTTTTTTTTTTTTTTTTTTTTTTTTTTCGATGTCAAAAGTTGATTTTTTTTTTCTCTGACTCTTAAGAGTCTTCCCGCAGTCCGCCGGGGGAACTCTTAAGAGTCTCCCCGCAGTTCCCGGGTTAATACATATCCATATGCGCCTATTATAGGTTGATTATAAAGGTATTAACCTGTTACAACAATAAAACAAGTGGAAACAGCGTTTGGATGGTCAAAATCGGCGATACAGGCCGGGAGTTACACAATGTATGGCTGAGGCAACCTCCCAGCCCACCACTTTCCTCCACCTCTGGAGAGAGACTGTCGATCGATACTCTCTCTCTCTCTCTCTCTCTTGCACTCGCTTGCTAACAGTGATGACAACGCCCTGCTACCAACTCGCTAATGTTAGCACGAAAATAGACCACAGGAAAAGGGAATAACAGGGAAAATAGGTGATAACTGAAGGAGGGGAGGAAACTGCTACTATAACCATCATCATTACTACTCTCACAAATATTACCATAATTTATTCTACTGTCACCATCATCACTACTACTGCCATCATCACCATTAACTTCATCACCACAACTATCGTCATCATCACTACAAATTTCACCATCCTCACTACTACTCACCATCATGTGGGCGGAAAAACCATATTTTGGACCTAAAATCATAACTATTGCATAAATTCAAAAAATCTTTGTTAATTAAAATGTAAAACTTGCAAACTAAACAAACCAAAATTGGGACAAGGACAATATAAAGTCAAATTAAATTATCAAAATCGCTATGTGGAAACAACGTTTACTAAAATGAAAATTATTAAATAAAAGAACACAATCCACCACATAGGGTGTACATTACTACATGAGCAAGTTAATCTGTTTCCCAAGCAAACTAATCGCACATATAACAACGCACTATCGTCACGTTAAAGGAAGTAGTCAATTTGGGAAGTCCGGGACGTTCTGGCAAATTTTACTAAACTCTGCATGAATAAAGAAACTATATGTTAAATGTCAAAATATTATTTAAAATCAAATTTGCAACATGACAAGACATTAAAATAGTACAAAATACAAATATTGATAAGATATCTATACTATTACAAAATAATATATACAATACAGTACAGCACTCACTAACGATAGTGCTATCGGGTAGGTACCTGTAAGCATAGCATGCCTCAAGTGACCCCTATCAATAACTACCCTACAAATAACCTACATTTATAGCACAAATAAACTAAGGAAATCGCAAAAGTAAGCAATTGATACTATCGACAATGAATACATATAATATAAAGACAAATAATTACAAAATATGAAGTAACAACAGATTTAAACAAAGAGTACTCTTTTAACAAGAACAATAAATTTAAAAAATCAGCAATATTAATAATAATAATAATAATAGAAAAAGAGAGATAAACAATAAATACAGACAAAAAGTAAGCAGAGGTTATACAAGAAACTTCAAGTTAAAAATGCTTGATTAAAATTATTGATGTCAAATTTTAGAATACAGTCACAATAATTGACCCTAAAAAGATTAAATTTATGGAACAATTTACTTGCCTCAAAACCTCTGTCCACTAAGAGTCTGTATAGTAACCTAGCTCTAGCCCAAAAGTCATCTACTTTAGTGCAGATTTTACAAAATCTTATTAATTGGGAATAAAAACAGTTATAAGTTATTTTACTATCGATATTACTAATGTTTGACTGACGTTTGCATTCACGCAACAAATGTTCGTGTGAAATTTGGTGAAAATCCGTCCAACGGTCTAGGAGTTCCGAGACAGACCGACGACGACGACAGATTTTTTGTTTGTGTGGTACCCACTATACGGGGGGGCGATACCAAACTCTGCTTACGCAGAGTTGATAAGATTTATAATAGTAAAAGCCAAAGAAAAATCCATTAAACTGTATCTTTATGTTGTTGTTGTTGTTCTCCGGGCTGTCTGGCCGAACAGCCCCAAGGTTTTGAGCCAAGGCCATAAACGAGCACCCCCACAAAACCCTCCCTGCGTACCACAAAGCCTGGGTGACCGAAGCCACTCCAAAGCAGCCCGGGAAACCAAAGCCCCACCCAAGGCCCTGTGCCCCTCAGCAATTATGAAGGGAAAGTTGAGGGGCAAGGGAAAAATGTGACGCTTTGGCTCCCAATCTGCCAACTTCTAGGTTGGCAGTAGGGAGGTCAATCCACGGAAAAGATGCCATCACTTGAGATCTAGAAGATATATAAGTAAAAGGAACAGTCAGAGTAAGCTATGGGTATGGCAGAGATCGCTCAGCTCACACTCTGATAGACCAGCCCATCACCACATGTACTGTATCTTTATTGAAGGTAGTAGATTGTTGGCCAGCCTAGCAGCAACAAAAACAACAACAACAATTTGTAACACACACGTGTGTGTTATTGTTGTGTGGCTATGTCGAGTGTGTGTGTGTGTGTTCAACTAAAGATGCTCGGCATTGTTTTCGTGTCAAATAAATGTAATTTCATAGTAGGCTACCAATGGACTTAGTTGGATATATTATTGATCCCTGGTATGCAGAGCAGTAATTATTTTCACCCTAGGAAATAGGTTATAGTGATATATTCACCGTATAAGGCCAGGCCTACTTTATTAGTCATTTATCTATTTATTTGTCAGCATTATTACAGTGGCAATATACCTTCATACCAAGGGTCAATAATATATCCAAATAAGTCCATTGGTACTATGAAATGCCATTTATTTGACACGGAAACAATGCGCCGCGCATCTTTAGTTGAACACACGCACACACAAGGCCCGTAGCCTAGTAGGTAGAGCTCTCGTCTCACATACGAGGGGTCGGGGGTTCAATCCCCCGGCCGGGCGGAGACAAATTGGGCTTGTCTCCTTTCATGTGCTAGCCTTAGTTCACCTAGCTCTAAATAGGTACCTGGAATAAGAGGACGACGTTGTGACGTCCCTTCTGGGGTTGGCAAAAATGGTACAAGGCGAGATGGGTATCATATGGTTCACCTAAGCTGATGGCTACCTAAGCCTTCGGGCGAGACGGTACCGTCTATAGTGAGAATGGTACCATACAGATCCACCCTAAGCCTTCGTTTCCGATGTCGCCAATTGGCTAAAAATACAGACTACACACACATCCACAGCCATTCCAACGATACATATAACACCTACACATATAGGAGGCGGGAAATAACGAGCATGCTCACTCCCGCAATACAACTAGAGTAAGTACTAGAGTAAGTACACCCAAGAACACACACACACACTCACTCACTCGACATAGCCAAACACCAATAACACGGCAAATAACACACACACACACACACGTGTTTCGGTAATGGTACCGCCGGTAGACTGATTTTTCATTTGAACTTATAACTCGGTTTATATAAGTTTATTAATGAAATATTATAAAGAATTAAGGCAAGTATATAAGATATACAGTAAAAGTCCTTTAATCCGACGACCGATGATTCGAATCTCCCAATAGTCAGAATTTTTCAATTTGAGGCCAAATCCGAATTCACCCGATGGTCCGAATTTCAGGAAGTCCCAAAGTCCCCTTTTTGAGGCATTAGTCCACTCAAATGACACATAATGGAGCACACACATATCATATGTTCATGAATTCGCTTTAAAAGTTTACCATTGTCATTGTAGCCTATTACCTACTTCAAAACATTCAGATTAATGGTCAAAGGAAGCTACTGATATAAACGTAAACACCACATCGTCTGCTAGAGCGTTTGTGTTGCTCTTGAACGCATTCTTGGGACGCTCCGATGCGCTACTGGCTTGCACCGCATCGTTTGCAAGCGCATTCAGTCTTGCGCTTGAAAACGCACCTTTGGACGCTCC
This sequence comes from Paralithodes platypus, assembly GCA_032716605.1. Taxonomy (NCBI): domain Eukaryota; kingdom Metazoa; phylum Arthropoda; class Malacostraca; order Decapoda; family Lithodidae; genus Paralithodes; species Paralithodes platypus. The sequence continues at coordinate 24,631,297 of CM064565.1, read as the reverse complement.
GATACGCTACTATTTATAGTGATCGGAGCGTCCCAAGGGTGCTTTCAAGAGCAAGACAAACTCGCTAGTAGACGATGCGGACATATGACAATAAGAAGAAGAAGAAGGTGTTTACGTTTATATTGATCAGCAGATTCCTTTGACCATTAATCTGAATGTTTTGAAGTAGGTAATAGGCTACAATGACAATGGTAAACTTTTGAAGTGATTTCATGAACATATGAGTCGATATGTGTGCACCATTGTGTCATTTGGGTGGCCTAATGCCTCAATGTTTTCGTCAGGCCACAGGTTCATAGGGGTAAAGTCCGATAATCCGAAAAATCCACTAATCCGAACGAGGGCCGGTCCGCTGCCCTTCGGATTAACGGAAGTTTACTGTATAGTACTTATGATTAAATTATCGTATTTCGACGATATCGGTCACTCGGAAAATCAGTTGATGAATCTCGGCGCTCCAAATGCACTTGCCAATATTGAAAGTATAAAGCTATTCGCCGGTATACGGTCGGTGAATGTGTATTCGGACTTATAAACTTCGGACATTATTTCAGCCATTCAGACAAATCCGAATGGCTGAAGTGTGAAGTTCGGACTCGGCCCTTTCGGACTTTCGACACTTTCGGACAGGGGTCTCCCCCAATTAGTCCGAAAGAGCGAGGTTCTACTGTATTTGTTGATTTCATTAATCGAGTTTAGAGGTGAAGTTGGTTGGTGGAAAAAACATAATAATACATAAATACAAGCTTAACCCCTCCGACCCCAGGGATGCACGTTATGCGTCGCCTATGTATGTAACCAGCGACGCAACGTATGTGACCGCCTTAATTACTCTTGTCCTATGGCACTTAGAGGGTTCAGATTTGTGTTGGGATCTACTTTAGGGTCCCACGGAACAATACCGATGGTTGGCAACACCCCAAGTCCAGCTGTGTGCGTGTGGGCGCGCACGGGTGTGAGAGGCCAGTATACCGCCTACCCATCAGCCAATGATAATGGTGACTTCCCTCCGCCCCCCAAATGATCTACAGTAGGTGAGGGGTTTTATGTTGTTTTTCCTTCATTACTAACCCATCCAATGTGTTTTCAAGAAAAAAAAAAGTAATTGAAAAGTGGCTGGTCCTGGAGTGTACTTTTTTTATTATATACTTCGGGTCCAGGGGGTTAAAGACTGTTTTGTCCACAGAGAATGTGGTTACAGTCTTACATCCTAAATGGCGGCATTCCAGGCGACCCTCTCTTGGGCTGCCTCTGTTATCAAGTTCTTTATTTTGAGATCGGACCGGAGTACCTAGTCTCAAGTCTTTCTAGGTCTACCCCTACGCACAGCTTCCCCCACGTTCACAGTCCGGCATTTCTTCACCCAGCACTGATCATCCATTCTCTCAACATGTCCAAACCAACCAAGTCAGGTCGTGCGCATCACTTCACTGACACTCCTAATGCACAGACGCCTTCATAAATCCTCACTCGATACCCCGCCCATGAGTGTTTTTTTGTTTTTTTTCTGTGTATGAAGGAGACCAAAGAGAAGTTGCCTGTAATGAGTGTCTCCCCCAAAGCTAAAAGAGTGACAGAGCCAAATTCAAGGGACATTGAGAGTCCCAGAGTTCACTTGTGGAGTAGAAGAAAGACTGAGAAAATTTGCCAACTCTTGGGTTGGAGAGCTGGACAGAATAGGAGTGGGACTGTGGTGCAAGGTGTGAGCCTCGTACTTGCTGCAAGGGAGAGGGTATACACTGAGAGAGCTCTGAAGAACACTGATTGTTGTAATAGTGATGGAAGAGTGAAAGAGATGTAACATTGTGGTGTGTAGAAAGAGATTGTAGGGAACTAGTAAGAGAAAGTGAGTTGATGAGGTACTCTTTTGAGAAGTGTGGTATGGGTGGAGCCTCCCCACACATGTGAACAATACTCAATACAGGGGTGCACTGTGCCCCTATACAGACCAAAAAGATGTGCGGGGTTGAAGAACCCACACAACCCCACATATCAATCTTGCAAATAAGTAAACTACAGAAAATATTTGTGTACGGACCTTAAGCTGGTCATACTGAAGAAGAACGTTCCACTCTTGTCTCTGAACGTAGTCAATTACTTCGTCACGAGTCAGGTTGATGCGGTAGTTGAAATCTCCGCACCAGAACACATAGTCGTGAGCCCACAGTGGCATGCCCTAAAAGAAAATATACAGTAAAAGTTAATGCCATACCCTAAAATATATCTAGGATACCTGCAACTTAAATTATCATAAAGTATGTCTCACAAATACACAAGAGCTGCTAAATGTTATTTACTCTCAGCCGGGCTTGAACCATCGACAGTCAGAATGAAAAAAAAAAACTACATATAGATATACTGTATACAGTATATAAATTATCATATTAAGATGTTTCATTATTCCAGGATTCATTTAAAGGTGGTAGTGCATGGGTTGAGATATACATTATACATGGAATAATAATTGCAAACCTGCACATAATTATCTTGGAAAATGCAATGGCACTGAAATAATTATTAATAATGGTATAAAGGATTTTGTGGATCATCTACACCGGACCTGTGACGTCATAGTGACGTCACAGCTTGAGTATCCTAATCCAGGACTGGATGGTGGACTTACACTCCTATGACGTCACAGACCATTATTAATAATTATTTTGGTGCTATTGCATTTTGCAAGATAATTATGTGCTGGTTGGCGATTATTATTCCATGTTTATCTCAACCCATGCACCACCACATTTAAGACAACATACCAGCGGGAATATCATCTTCCTGGCGATGCTCTCGTAGTCGTTGTTGCGATCGTTGACTTCCTTCTGGCCGGCAGCGAAGTGGGAACACACGAACGCCATGGATGAGTTGCGTACCACCATCCTGATCCCCACGCCTCCCTTGTTACCTAACAAACAATATATTGGGTTAGTTATCAGTAATAGAAACACACGAATGCCATATATTAGGTTAGTTATCAATAAATGGAAACACACGAACGTCATAGAGGTGTTGCGTACCACCATCCTGATCCCCACGCTTCCCTTGTTACCTAACAAACAATATATTAGCTTAGTTATCAGTAATAGAAACACACGAATGCCATATAATAGGTTAGTTATCAATAAATGGGAACACGAATGGCACGGATGTGTTGCGTACCACTACCACCATCCTGATCCCAACGCCTCCCTCGTTACCTACGAACCAATATATTAGCTTAGTTATCAGTAATAGAAACACACGAATGCCATATATTAGGTTAGTTAGCAATGAATGGAAACACACGTACGCCATGGATGAGTTGCGTACCACCATCCTGATCCCCACGCCTTACTTGTTACCTACGAACCAATACAGTATATTGGCTTAGTTATCAATTATACCAATATTGTCTGGCAAGCCAATGTATGTACAGTCGCGCTAATAACTCATGTCCCAGCTGTCATTACGTTTGGCTTGCTCTGTGCTATATTAATGTCTGTCAGATGTTGAATAGGGTGGGTAAGTGTAGGAACATGTTTGTATATTTCACTCGATATGAAGAAAAGAAGCTTAGATATTGCTGATACCAATTATTGATCAAAACATACTTGGTGCCGAGACATCATTTATGAGCGCGACTGTATATACTCAATTTAAAAAAAAAAAAAAAAAAAAAAACACACACACTCACACACATCTAGGTTACCCAGAAGACCCAGAGACCAAGGGTCATTAAGGGCCTCCAGCACTCCCCCGCCCCCAGACCTCCCGGAGAGGTTCCAGTCTCAGCAGGCAGACATGCAGCGAAGCACACCACAATGCCCGCCAACCTTACTTTCAGACATGACCCATCATATATACCAGCTCCCCGGGCCAGGCGCCAGACGGACTATTATCTAGTCCAACTGGCGCCCGACCCCTTTCCCAACGACCATGTTATCACTCATCTATTCACAAGCATTCTCTATTCCTTCCTATTCATTACCACTTCTCTTGCCTGATATATAGTCAATATATATATAGATATATAGTCAACACCGTGAACGACCGCAGCAGTGCAAGTACTGGTACTGAGCTGGATACACAGGCATAGTTTGCCTTTTTCCAGAGGATCTACTGTAAGAAACTGTAAGAATAGTCATCCCTCTATCTTCCAATGCTTGTACTACTCCATTTCTCCATCTCAATGTAACATAAGTGACAAGAACAAATAGTTTGCAGGTAACCGTTTGAAAACAGTAGGTGGTAACTACAGTATATCGGTGACAGTAAGGGCATATGAGGTAATGTATATGTAGCCATGTAGTAGAGATAATATAACAATATGCCCCACGTGTCTACTCATCATCATCATCAAATCTGACGCCCCGCTTACAGAGAAAGCACCCCAAAAGGGATGGCCATGGCAGAAACTGCCTCCAGGCTCCCAGACATGCCCCGACTGACCCACTCAACAGTGCCATTTCCACTAAGTGGAATAGATACAAGCTGTAAGGGTTGTTGTTGTTGTTCCCCAAGCTGCCAGGCCGAACAGTCCCAAGGCCCCAAGCAAGGCCAAGGCCATAACCGAGCGCCCCCACAGAACCCTCCCTGCCGACCACAATAAAGCCTGGGTGACCGAAGCCACTCCATGGCGGGGAGCTGAGGAGGGTGCGGAAACGCCCGGGAAACCAAAGACCCACCCAGGGCCCTGTGCCCCTCAGCAATTATGAAGAGAAAGTTGAGGGACAAAGGAAGAATGTGACGCTTTGGCTTCCAATCTTGGTAGATTGGGAGGTCAATCCACGGAAGAGATGCCATCACTTGAGATCTAGAAAATATATAAGTAAAAGGAACAGTCAGAGTAAGCTGTAAGGGTACTGCACACTGCCTTTGACATATTAAATTAGAGCATGTAACTTATGATGAGTGATAATGAGTGGGAGTTGCAGGGTCTGGTAAATGAGTTTGGAACAGTGTGCGAAAAACGAAATTTGAAGGTAAATGCGGGGTAGAGCAAGGTTATGGTCTTCGAAAGGGGTGAAGTCACAGAGTGTGAGGTGAAGCTGAACGGTCAGGCTATGGAGATCGTCAACTCTTTTAAGTATCTGGGCAGTGTGTTGAGTAAAGATGGGACTATGGATGAAGAAGTGCAGGAGAGGGTACAACAGGGGAAGAGGGTTGTAGGAACGCTGAAAGCAGTAACAAGAAATAGGGTGGTCAGTATGGAAGTGAAGAAGTCCTTGCATGACAGTGTGGTAATCCCGACACTGACTTCCGGAAGCTAAGCATGGACGTTGGTTGAGAGACTCGGACCAAGAGTGAGAGCAGTGGAAATGAATTACTTAAGGGGTGCGTGCAGAGTTACATGGAGGGATAGACAGACTAATGAGGAAGTAAGAAGGTGGTGTGGTGTGGAGGTAGAGGAAAGTGTGAAAAGGAACAACTTGAGATGGTTCGGCCATATAGAACATATGGAAAGAGAGAGAATGACTAAGAGGGTGTACGAGAGCGAGGTGGAGGGACAGAGAGGGAGAGGTAGAACGAATGAGAGGTGGAAGGATGGAGTGAGGAAGTACATGAACGAAGGCGGTGCTGGTTGGGGGGAGGGGCGTCGACTGACTGGGGACAGAGGTGCATGGGGGCGGTTCGTTCGTGGCCACCCCTTCGGGGATCACGGCGTCAGGCAATCGATAGATAGATAGATGTAACTTATGTATGTGGTATCCCAGGTTCGAATACTGGGAAGATCACATGCTTTCATAAATGTAATTTTGGGGTGTTTGGTGGGCGGGCGTGTGGTGGTAGGGTTTCGCTGCATGTCTGCCTGCTGAGATCAGAACCACTCTGAGTGGTCGGGAGAGTGCTGGAGGGACCTTGGTGACCCTGGTCTCTGGGTCTTTTCCTGGGTGACCCAGATGGGTGTGAATTTGTGTTTTGTTTTTGTGAGTTCATTGTTTTCTGTTGTGTTGTCCCTATTCTGGCTCCGTCTTGAGTTGTCCCCCCCCCCCCAAAAAAAAAAGGAGAAGTGGGGATTGGGGCTGAATATATACTGTATAGACAGATAGATAGATGGTGTTGGGAGTGAAATTAAACATACATACATAAAATTTTAAGACTGAGTGTTCCACACATACATGCAGTTTCAGTCTCTTGTCCTAATGGCGGAATTCCAGGCAACCCTGTTAAGGGCTGCTTCACTTGTCAAGTTCTTGGATTTAAGATCGGCACGAATAGTCCGATTCCAGGTCTTCCTCGGTCCACCCCTTGGTGCAGCTCCCTCCACAATCACAGACCTGCATTTTTCACCCAATTTTGTTCATCCATTCTCTCCACATGTCCATACCATCCCAGTCTACTTGTACGCATCACCTCGCTTGGGCGGGTGCCCAACCCCGAAAGGAGTTGAAATAGGGGAGCTATCCCCCCGCCAAAGGCAGCTTTCTAGGGCCTTTCCTAGCTGATGCGGAGAGGATTGGGTTCTAGTCATGTGGTGATGGGCTGGTCTATCCAAGTGAGAACTGAGCGATCTCTGCCATACCCATAGCTTACTCTGACTGTTCCTTTTACTTATATATCTTCTAGATCTCAAGTGGCGGCGTCTTTTCCGTGGATTGACCTCCCTACTGCCAACCTAGAAGTTGGCAGATTGGGAGCCAAAGTGTCACATTTTTCCCTTACCCCTCAACTCTCCCTTCATAATTGCTGAGGGGCACAGGGCCTTGGGTGGGGCTTTGGTTTCCCGGGCGTTTCCGCACCCTCATCAGCTCCCTGCCTTGGAGTGGCTTCGGTCACCCGGGCTTTGTTAGTGGTAAGCAGGGAGGATTTTGTGGGGGCGCTCATTTATGGCCTTGGCCTTGCTCGAGACCTTGGGGCTGTTCGGCCAGACAGCCTGGGGAACAACAACAACCTCGCTAATACTCTTTATACCTAAACGTCTCCTCAGCTCAACATTTGTTATGCTATCCTGTAGCCTGGCCCCACACATCCATCTCATCCAAGATTTACCGGTATATATTTTGTGTGGTTCCTATTTTGGTTTGTGTGTTTTGCAAGTTTTACATTTTAATTATGATGCGGTTCTTGTTTTTGCTTGTGTGTTTTGCAAGTTTTATATTCTAATTTTACTTTTAATTACTATATGGTCAACAAAATAAGGCTCATATTATCTGTAGTGGTCTTGAGTTGGGTCTATTCTGTGTTTGTAATCTTGTAATGACAGTACAGGTCTCCCTCAATTTACGATTGGATTACGTTCCTGAAAACCCGATCTTAAATTGTATCGTATAAATACGATAGAATATGACTCTTTTGTGATCTCGTATGTCTCTGTGACGTCACGATCGCTCCTACAGCACGACGTAGGACGAGTAGATCGTATATTAAAATGTAAAACTTGCAAACTAAACAAACCAAAATTGGGACAAGGACAATATAAAGTCAAATTAAATTATCAAAATCGCTATGTGGAAACAACGCTTACTAAAATGAAAATTATTAAATAAAAGAACACAATCCACCACATAGGGTGTACATCACTACATGAGCAAGTTAATCTGTTTCCCAAGCAAACCAATCGCACATATAACAACGCACTATCGTCACGTTAAAGGAAGTAGTCAAGTTTGGGAAGTCCGGGACGTTCTGGCAAATTTTACTAAACTCTGCATGAATAAAGAAACTACATGTTAAATGTCAAAATATTATTTAAAATCAAATTTGCAACATGACAAGACATTAACAATAGTAAAAAATACAAATATTGATAAGATATCTATACTATTACAAAATAATATATAAAATACAGTACAGCACTCACTAACGATAGTGCTATCGGGTAGGTACCTGTAAGCATAGCATGCTTCAAGTGACCCCTATCAATAACTACCCTACAAATAACCTACATTTATAGCACAAATAAACTAAGGAAATCGCAAAAGTAAGCAATTGATACTATCGACAATGAATACATATAATATAAAGAGAAATAATTGCAAAATATGAAGTAACAACAGATTTAAACAAAGAGTACTCTTTTAACAAGAACAATAAATTTAAAAAATCATCAATATTAATAATAATAATAATAATAATAGAAAAGAAAAAGATAAACAATAAATACAGACAAAAAGTAAGCAGAGGTTATACAAGAAACTTCAAGTTAAAAATGCTTGATTAAAATTATTGATGTCAAATTTTAGAATACAGTCACAATAATTGACCCTAAAAAGATTAAATTTATGGAACAATTTACTTGCCTCAAAACCTCTGTCCACTAAGAGTCTGTATAGTAACCTAGCTCTAGCCCAAAAGTCATCTACTTTAGTGCAGATTTTACAAAATCTTATTAATTGGGAATAAAAACAATTATAAGTTATTTTACTATCGATATTACTACTAGGGAAAGGAAAGTTTATTACGTTAAAATTAAAATCATCAACTTTGTGATATACTTTAAGTATGCACTGTTCATTAACAATCTCTATATTTATATCAAGAAAATTTTCAACTTTATAATTTACGTTACATTGTGTGAGGGGAATAGAATTAGGGTAAATAAGTTTAGCAACTTGATTAAAATTTAACAAATTGCAAACAAGAATATCATCAATATATCTACTATTATTACTTAACAGTTTAGCAAGTGCTAATTTTTCTGGAATTTTATTTTTCTTGCTACTGTCAACTAAGTCTTTTATATATTTAAATTCTAAAGCAAGCAAGAATAAGTCTGCAATTAAAGGGCTAGCATTTCCACCCATAGGAATTCCTAATATTTGTTTGAAAATGTACGGCCCGAATCTAACATAAGTATTGAAAAGGAGGAATTTAAGGGCATCTTTAAGTTTAGTTCTATCAAAATATACAGAACTAGTGGGAGTAGAGCTAAGTGATGCATTATTAAATATGTATAAACATTTATGAAATAATTACCATTCCTAACGAACCTGTCAAAGTGCAAATCTATAATAAAGCAAAGCTCTGAATATACTAAATCTAAAGGCAAATTGGTATACAAAGTTGAAAAGTCGAAGCTATGTACCGAGGTAACTTTCGGCATGGTATTTATTTTATCAATAACTTCTAACGAATTGTCAACACTCCAATAATAGTTAATGCCAGTTCTTCTCATGATGGTATTACAATATCTTTTATGAGTACTTTTAATGTATTTTAAGCAATTTACTACTTGTTCTGATAGAGTTTTAGTGGTAGCAAATTTTGTATTATTTACAATTATAAGATTGTAAATAAGTTAAGTTATAAGAGGCCTAATATGCTATTAAGCAATATTGCCATGGTCTTATGTAGTATATATGAATTTATCGTATATATTAATATAATTTATCATATAGAGCAACCTAGATGCGGTACGATCATTTGGGCTCCTGGCGGTTTGCCAAGGCAGCAAGGTGTGCTTTCGAGGAACGCCAGAGCCTTCACGAACACCAACCAGATAACATCTAATTTTCCGCCCTCAGTTGATCGAGCTTTTGTGCCTCTAATCACAATACACATACAGCAATACACACAGCTACACCATCACGACGCTCTCATCGACACCATGACTGACTGACAGATAAGCATAATAATCATGTCCATTCCCATGTAATCATTTATTCTTTCTTTAACTTGACTCGTGTCTCGGGACCGAAGTCTCGATCCCCATTGTCCACCGCCATATTGGGTAAAACGTTCTCCCTTTGCCTCATTGCCACGTGGAACTATTGGTGAGTTAATTCCTGGCTAATATTAACCCTTATAACCTTACCCTATATATACATTTATTATGTGAGACCTTTGGATAAAAATTAGCTTGTTTCAGATTGAATTCAATTTAGATATAGAGTAGTTTTCATTTAGATTGATTTTATTTTGATTCATTATAGCTTAGTAATATTTAACTTCCATTGATAGTTTACCACAATAGAAAAATTGTATAGCACACCCTAAAATTAATGGGGTAAATGGGGATGCATTCTGGGACCAGCCAAAACCCAAACCCAAACACCTAAAAACATATAATAATAGCATAAATCAGGGCATCGGATAGTGAGGCAGACCTGAATATAATAAACAAAATAAGAATGGTATTACCGGTACTCCTTCCATTCGTCTATACATTAGGCTACCATAGCACAGTTGGAATGTGTGTACATGCTCAGATTAATATGCAAGATTCGAAACTGCATAATAAATAGTAGGCTTGTGCATAATTCTTTAACTGTCTTGATAGCGTAATGCATAAATGCGTGGAATTTGGGTGTGAGTATCCTAGGTTCGAGTTCTTGGAGTGCCACATGTATTTGTTGATTTAATTAATTTAGTTTAGAAGTAAAGTTGGTTGGTGAAAAAATATAATAATAATTTTATTAAGCGTTATTTCCACATAGCGATTTTTATTAGTTCTTTTGCATTTATCTTGTATCGTCCCAGTTTTGGTTTGAATATTTTGCAAGTTTTACATTATAATTACCTGTAGCGCCCTGCATGCCGGTCTTAACACTCTCCACGGACACATTACGGACGTGGCTGGCGTGTCTCTCGTTGACAAACACAAATAACGCCACACCCACCAACTGCGACCACGTCACCATCACAAACTTCTCGTCACGGGAGATCACCTGGGAAAGTCATTGTACAGTATTATTAATTCTAAAAAAAGGATATCAATCGTGGTCATGTGCTGTACCTTTAACCTCTTCACCACCATGACGTAATTCTCATAATTTGCTGGTTACCATTAGATGATTTTCTTTAGTTTATGATCTACCTCAAGGACTAAAATGGGAAAATACAATCTCAATACACCCTTTTAATAATGTAGGTCCATCCTAAACTGTTTAAAATCATCTCCTATTAGCCAGAATCAAAGGTAAAAAGACGTCATGGTGCTGAAGGGGTTAACCTTCTTGATGGTGTAATGGTAAGAGTGTGTAAGTTCTGTATGTCATATCCTGGGTTCGAATCCTGGGAGGATCGCATGCTTTCATTATTCTTAGTTTCTTACAGTAGATCCTCTGGAAAAAGGCAAACTAGGCCTGTGTATCCACCTCAGTGCCAGTACTTGCACTGCTGCGGTCGTTCACGGTGTTGGCGGCGGCGGTAGCAAACGCGACATTTTTACTATTCTGTATTTTTGCTTTATAATCAAACTTCAAATCTTGTCTTCCCCATGCTTTATCAAGATTACTTTCAAACTTCCTTATTGATTCGGAATCGACTACATACTGGGGCAGTGCGTTCCACTCATTTACCACTCTATCACAAAATGAGTTCTTTGCCTTCTCAAGCCTATTTCTTTCTTTGTAAATTTTCTTAGAGTGTCCTCTCGTTCTTGTTCCCTCCCGCATCAAGAAGATACCTTCACACACATCCTCATCATACTTTCCTGACACTATCTTAAAAGTCTCTTATCATATCCCCTCTCTTTCTCCTATATGCCAGTGTCGGAAGTCCCAGTGTCCTCAACCTCTGCTCATAGCCCGCATTCTTCAACGTTGGTACTAGCTTGCTAGCTCTCCTCTGCACTTTCTCCACTGCTTCTATATCCTTTACCATATATGGAGCCCACACCTGGTTTGCATATTCCAGGTGCAGCCTAACCAGCGCTGTATAGAGATTCCTGAATATTTCTTCGTCAAGTGACACAAATGTCCTCCTTATCAGCCCTACAATTCTATTGGCTTTGTTTATCTTTTCCGCTAAATGAGAAATTTAACTTATTGTCTATCACTACTCCTATATCCTTTTCTGCATTACTTCCTCCATCGCTTCATACATACTGTATCCTACCTTGTCTATCTTGCTTGTCCCAATCCGCATGTACTTGCATTTTTTTGGATGAAAAGGCATTAACCAATGTTCAGACCATCCCTTCATGCCCTCCACATCTCCTTGAAGCAAACCCACATCTTCCTTACTCCTCACTCTTCTATACAGCTTAGTGTCATCCGCATACAGGTAGTTATAACTTCAGGGAAGTCGTTGATAAATATAACGAACAGTAGTGGTCCCAACACAGATCCCTGAGGTACCCCACTTGTAATTTCCCTCCACCCCGAGCCTATTCCATTCACCAGTACCCTCTGTCTCCGATCTTTCAGGAAGGCTTCTATCCATTTCACACATTTCTCCCCTATATTATAGCTTCTAACTTTCTCTATTAACCTTTTATGTGGGACCTTATCGAAGGCCTTCATAAAATCGCAATATACCACGTCTATAACATCACCATCCTCCAGAATTTGCATCCAATCATCTACCACCTTAATTAGCTGTAGTACCGTCGACCTCCCCGGCAAGAATCCGAACTGTCTCCCACTGAAAAGTTGGTTTGATTTCATATGCTCCATTTTTCCTTCTCTAATTACCGTTTCCATTAGTTTACATACAACACTTGTCAAACTGACTGGTCTATAATTTCCTGGGTCATTTCTCTTTCCCTTCTTAAATATAGCTGTTATGTTCGCCTCTCTCCAGTCCATCGGGATTTGTCCAGTATTAAAAGATAAATAAGAATAATAAGAATAATAAGGATGTTACTTATTTCTCATAAGCGCCAATTTTTCCGAAGAATTCACTAGCGCTCGAAAAGAGAAAGAAAAAAGAACAAAATCAATGCATCAAAAGAAGGCTCATATACAACACACATTTAACAATCACTAGCAGTGGCAAAATAGCCTAAACTCTATAGCCATCTGTCATGACACCTCTCTCAAGATCATAGCTTCTCTCAAAGAGTAAAGTCTTAAGTTGTCTCTTGAAGCATTCAACAGAACTCAGTTGTCTCATGGACAGCGGCAACCTGTTATACAACCTCGGAGCCATGTAGGAGAATGACCTCTCAAAGAAAGAAGACTGCTGGAAAGCCCTTGGTTCATCAAGACGAAAAGGGTCATTGTCATGACGCACAACTACACCATGGTGTGCCGGTGGCGCCTGAGCAGCTCCGCAAGGTACCTAGGCTCACCAAATTTGAGAACCTTAAAAGTCACCAAACACAACTTAAATTCTATTCTTGCTCTTACTGGCAGCCAGTGCAGTTCTATGTGAAGAGATGTAGTAGGAGTTCTAGGTGGAACACCAAAAATTAGTCTTGCGGCCCTGTTAAGAACAGACTGAACTTTCTTTAAAATATAATTTGGAAGACCCACCAACAGGGCATTGCAATAATCAACACGAGAGAAGACCAATGAGTGAACCAACGTCAGGAGGCAACGTCTGGTTATAAACGGCTTCACCAAATAGAGATTTCTGATGTGCAAGTAACAACTTTTAACTATCTGGTTTACATGCTCTTTGAAATCTAATCGGGAGTTCACATATACACCCAGATTTCGAACAGAGTTGGCCGGTCGCAGCTGAGATCCACCCACATTGATGGAGAGGGCACCTACCATATCATCAGCTCTTCTATTTCCTCGGATGATGAGAATATCAGTTTTACCATCATTTAGTTTAAGTTTTCCTCGCTCTCATCCACTTCTTGATATCAGACATCAACAATTCCATCTTACTCCGTATATCAACTATATTTGTGATTCTCACATAAATCTGGGTGTCATCTGCATAAAAGTGAAAGGTGACATTATGTGCACGAAGCAGAAGAGACAAACTGCTAATATAAATTATAAATAGGATAGGACCCAAAACTGATCCCTGCGGAACACCATACTGCAGGGGTGTCGAGTCCGAGACCACTTGATTTACCATCACACTCTGGGATCTACCTGACAAGTACGACCCAAGAAGCAAGAGAGCGGAGTCAAGCACACCACAATCATAAAGATCACTCAACTCGTGATCCACTGTGTCAAAAGCCGCAGAGAGATCAAGCAAGACCAATAGTGAGGCCACACCATTGCAAATGTTCTCAACTAGATCATTATGTACTCTAATCAATGCTGTTTCAGTTGAATGATGCTGTCGGTAAGCAGACTGAAAAATTGGGATAGTTTCATTCTGCTGAAGTAGTGGTTGTAATTGGTCAAGTATTGCACGCTCTAATATCTTTGATATGAAGGACAGGTTGGAGACAGGACGATAGTTCAACATGTTCTCAACATCAAGTCCAGGTTTCTTTAGAGTAGGTCGGAGTAGTGCATGCTTTTCAGAATGTGGGAAGCTACCTTCAGAGAAGCACTTATTAATTATTTTGGAAATAAACTCAACTGTGTGATCATAGACTCTTGGTAGCTTGGAAACATTTATGGGATCCAACGGGCAAAATGTTTTATTGAGGTTTCTTATGTAGGACGAGATCATGTCCACCTCTACTGAGTGAAAGGATGAGAGGACATTATTAGGAATGTGTCGGGGTTGGAGTACAACTGAAAGTTCTTCACCAACAGAAGCATCATCCAATTCCTGTCTTATGCGAGTTATCTTGCCAGCAAAAAAATGCCACAAAGTTGGCAGCCAACTCGACATCGGGTACAGAAGGTCTTAAGCTGACTCTTGTTTTTCCAAGTAAACTGTTTACAATTGAAGCCAACCTCCTCTGGTCGTTACCACACGAGTCAACTTTTCCCTGATAATACACTTTCTTTTCATCTTTGATTTTGTAGACCACAGCTCTTCTGGCTGACAGGTATTGCAACCATGTAGAGTCTGTTTTATTTTTCCGCCATTCACGTTCAGCTCTTCTACGCGCTCTTCTAAGAAATTTAACTCGAGTGCTATACCAGGGCGAATCATCTCGTACTATGATTTTCTTCTCTACTTCTGGACAGTGATGATCGAACACTAATTTAAGTGCATTTCCATGTACCTCCACCAGCTCATCTGAAGTAAGGTTGGAAGTATCAATACTTCCCAAGTACTGTTTTACTTCACTGCTAGCCAAATTTAGGTCTGCATTTTTATAATTTCTAAATCTGATTACTTTTTCATGTGTGAGTGGCTTAGGGAAATCAAAGCTGAAAGTAATCAAAGCATGATCAGAGGTATTAGGGTCAGCATTCTCAACATCAACATCCAGAACACCACCACAACCCACAGGAGAGAAAACCAAGTCAAGGGTGTGTCCTAAGATATGAGTTGGGTGGGACACATGGTTTACAAATTGTTCTGATCAGTCAACTCAAGGAACTCAGGAGAGAATGGCTTCAGATGAGGGCTGTCAACCCAGTAATTAAAATCTCCACACATCAAAAGTCTTCCAGTTTTAGCAGAAAATTCATCGAGAAACTGCCCAAACTCTTCCATAAAACCCCTATCTGTGCCACGATGGCCAGGCCTATAGACAACTGCCATTCTTAGAATTTGTTGATGGAGTTTTATTTCCACTTCCAACAGTTCATAATAAAGAGGGGCTGGGTTATGGCTTATTTGCAAGATATTCACCAGAGATGTGGAGTAGACAACTGCCACTCCACCACCCAGATGATCTCCCCTAGGCCTAGGAACGTTTATTATGGAATGAGTTTTAGGCAATGCCGCCTGGATAATATTCAGATCTGACTCGAACAACCAGGTCTCAGTGAGACATAATACATCAAGGTTACGTTCATCCAAGATCTCGCAAATATGATCCATTTTGTTACGCAAGGAACGAACATTCAACAGACTCAGTTTCAACCGGCTCCCATGTGCATTTTTCAGTTAAATAACCTCAAATAACATTTTTAATGGCTCTACTAACATCTCACCTCCTTCCTTTATGATTTTTGGATGTATCCCATCCGGTCCCGGGGACTTACTTCTGTTCATTTTTTCTATAGCCCTTCTTATTCTAGCATGGGAAAACTCTATTAGTTCTAGTGCCGGTGACTGTTTGATGGGAATAGTAGGCACTGCATCATCCGACTCCACTGTTAGTACCTCCCCAAAGTATTTCCCCAGCACCTCTGCTTTCTCCTTATCAGTTTCTGCTCTATTCCTATCATCCAAGTCTCCAATCAGTTCTGGGATACCTACTCTTCTTGTTAACTTTTCCTGAATGTACTTCCAGAATATTTTTGGATTATCCTTCACGTTTCTTGCAATCTCTCTCTCCCTCTCCTTCACCCCCCCTCCTTGTCTCCCACCTTATTTTATTGTTTATTTGTCGGCATTCCATTGTTATTATTATTATTATTATTAGCGTGTAAGTTCTGTATGCTGAGCGAGGTGATGCGTACAAGTAGACTGGGATGGTATGGACATGTGGAGAGAATAGATGAACAAAATTGGGTAAAAAAATGCAGGTCTGTGATTGTGGAGGGAGCTGCACCAAGGGGTGGACCGAGGAAGACCTGGGATCGGACTATATGCGCCGATCTCAAATCCAAGAACTTGACAAGTGAAGCAGCCCTTAACAGCGTTGCCTGGAACGCCGCCATTAGGATAAGAAACTGAAACTGCACGTATGTGTGGAACACTCAGTCTTAAAATTTTATGTATGTATGTATATCCTGGGAGGATCGCATGCTTTCATTATTATTTTAGTGTGTAAGTTCTGTATGTCATATCCTGGGAGGATCGCATGCTTTCATTAATATTATTAATATATATGTTTTTCAAACAGCCTAGTAAGGACCATAAGGTATGTTGTTGCTTGCCTTCCTTTGTATTCCTATGTATTTTATCATTGTAGGAATGTTGAAAGCAGTAACAAAAAATAGGGTGGTCAGTATGGAAGAGAAGAAGTCCTTGCATGAGTGTGGTAATCCCGACACTGACTTACGGAAGCGAAGCATGGACGTTTGAGAAGAGACTCAGACCAAGAGCGAGAGCGGTGGAAATGAGTTACTTAAGAAGTGCGTGCGGAGTTACATGGAGGGATAGGCAGACAAATGAGGAAGTAAGAAGGAGGAGTGGTGTGGAGGTAGATGTGCTGGAAAGTGTGAAAAGGAACACCTTGAGATGGTTCGGCCATATGGAACGTATGGAAAGCGAGAGAATGACTAAGAGGGTGTACGAGTGTGAGGTGGAAAGACAGAGAGGGAGAGATAAACCGAAGGAGAGGTGGAAGGATGGAGTGAGGAAGTATATGGATGAAGGCAGTGCTGGTTGGGAGGAGGGGCGTCGACTGACTGGGGACAGAGGTGCACTAGACATATCGAAAGCCTTCGATAGAGTCTGGCATAAATCTTTAATTTCTAAACTACCCTCCTTCAGTTTCTATCCCTCCATCTGTGCCTTCACTATTGGTCTTGCTTGATCTCTCTGCGGCCTTTGACACAGTGGATCACGAGTTGTTATTGAATGATCTTTATGATTGTGGTGTGCGTGACTCCGCTCTCTTGCTTCTTGGGTCGTACTTGTCAGGTAGATCCCAGAGTGTGATGGTAAATCAAGTGGTCTCGGACTCGACACCCCTGCAGTATGGTGTTCCGCAGGGATCAGTTTTAGGTCCTATCCTATTTATAATTTATATTAGCAGTTTGTCTCTTCTGCTTCGTGCACATAATGTCACCTTTCACTTTTATGCAGATGACACCCAGATTTATGTGAGAATCACAAATATAGTTGATATACGGAGTAAGATGGAATTATTGATGTCTGATATCAAGAAGTGGATGAGAGCGAGAAAACTTAAACTAAATGATGGTAAAACTGATATTCTCATCATCCGAGGAAATAGAAGAGCTGATGATATAGTAGGTGCTCTCTCCATCAATGTGGGTGGATCTCAGCTGCGACCGGCCAACTCTGTTCGAAATCTGGGTGTATATGTGAACTCCCGATTAGATTTCAAAGAGCATGTAAACCAGATAGTTAAAAGCTGTTACTTGCACATCAGAAATCTCTATTTGGTGAAGCCGTTTATAACCAGACGTTGCCTCCTGACGTTGGTTCACTCATTGGTCTTCTCTCGTGTTGATTATTGCAATGCCCTGTTGGTGGGTCTTCCAAATTATATTTTAAAGAAAGTTCAGTCTGTTCTTAACGGGGCCGCAAGACTAATTTTTGGTGTTCCACCTAGAACTCCTACTACATCACTGCACTGGCTGCCAGTAAGAGCAAGAATAGAATTTAAGTTGTGTTTGGTGACTTTTAAGGTTCTCAAATTTGGTGAGCCTAGGTACCTTGCGGAGCTGCTCAGGCGCCCACCGGCACACCATGGTGTAGTTGTGCGTCATGACAATGACCCTTTTCGTCTTGATGAACCAAGGGCTTTCCAGCAGTCTTCTTTCTTTGAGAGGTCATTCTCCTACATGGCTCCGAGGTTGTATAACAGGTTGCCGCTGTCCATGAGACAACTGAGTTCTGTTGAATGCTTCATGAGACAACTTAAGACTTTTCTCTTTGAGAGAAGCTATGATCTTGAGAGAGGTGTCATGACAGATGGCTATAGAGTTTAGGCTATTTTGCCACTGCTAGTGATTGTTAAATGTGTGTTGTTCTTTTGATGCATTGATTTTGTTCTTTCTTTCTCTTTCCGAGCGCTAGTGAATTCTTCGGAAAAATTGGCGCTTGTGAGAAATAAGTAACATGCTTATTATTATTATTTGTCTCTAATTTCCTTTCCGGCCGTTCCATAGCCGCGGTTGTGGACGGCCATTGTTCACTTCCTCACCCTATAAACTCCGGTGTTCCTCAGAGCTCTGTCCTATATCCTATTCTCTTTCTAATTTTGTTAAATGATCTCCTTAACTGTACCTTAATTCCCATCCATTCATACGCAGACGACTCAACCTTACAGTACTCCATTAGTTTTTCAGAACGCCCCAGCCAGCAATCCCTCAACGACAAACGTAATGAAGCCATAGAACTCTTAAATTCTGATCTAAATACTATTTCCAATTGGGGCAGAGAAAACCTTGTTAACTTTAATGCTTCCAAAACCCAATTTCTCCATCTATCTACCCGTCAGGATCTCCCAGCGGACTATCCCTTATTCTTCAACAATACAAAAATGAACCCTTCATCTTCTCTCAATATTCTTGGTGTCTCTTTTTGTTCTGCTCTTATTTGGAAGGACCATATTACCAGTCTTGCTAAGGCAGCCTCCCAGAAGCTGGGTGTGCTCAACCGCCTTAGGGGGTTCTTTTCCCCTGCACAGCTTCTTGCTCTGTACAGGGGCATAGTGCGCCCTTGTATTGAGTATTGTTCACATGTGTGGGGAGGTTCCTCTCACACCGCTCTCCTAGACAAAGTTGAAAGGAAGGCCTTTCGTATCATTAACTCCCGTCCACTCACCAACTCTCTGCAATCTCTCTCTCTCCACCGCAATGTTGCATCTCTCTCGCTATTCTATCGCTACTATAATAATCAGTGTTCCTCAGAGCTATCCCAGTGCATACCACCTCCTTTACGTAGGGCACGTGGTACCCGTCTTGCAACTCAATCCCACCCCTACTCTGTGCAATTCTCCAACCCAAGAGTGAAACGTTACTCTCAAACTTGCTTCTACTCAACAGCTGAGCTCTGGAACTCTCTCCCAGAATCAGTCTTTCCCTCTTCCTATGACTTAAATTGCTTCAAACTCCGTGTGTCCAGGCATTTTGGCTCGAACGTCCCTTGATTTTGGCCCTGTCACTCTTTCAACTATGGGGGAGGCACTCGCTATAGGCAGTTATGCCTTTTGCCTCCCTCAATCACATAGAAAAAAAAAAATAAAAAAAATAGGGGCGGTTCGTTCGTGGCCACCCCTTCGGGGATCACGGCGTCAGGCAATATTTAAATAGATAGATCATCAATGTCACTTGGAATGTTAGTGGCATGAATGATGGCACAAAAGAGAGAGAGGTTCTGGAAGTGCTAGTGAATGCCAGGCTGGATGTATGTGGAATGACAGAGACCAAATGGAAAGGTTCAGATGTGAGAGAGTGGGAGTGTGGAATGGGTGTGTGTGCTGGAGTGAGTGAAGGAACAGCGAGAGAAGGTGCGTGTTTGTTTGTAAGTAACAAATGGAAGGAATGTGTAAGAGAGTATGGGTCTGTGGGTTCCAGGATTGTGTGGGTGAGAATGAAAGTAGGAATACAAACGTGGGTGATTGTGTGTGTGTATGCCCCGACAGAGGATAAACTTGAAAGAAAGAAAGAAAGAGGAGTTCTGGATGAATGTGGAGGCGTGCCTGGAGAAGTTTGACAAGAACGAAAGAATATTTATGATTGGAGATATGAATGGTAAGGTGGGTGATAGGAAAGTTGAGGGAGTGGTGGGAGGGTGGAGGGTACCATCAGAGGTGAATGGGAATGGTAGTGCACTTGTGGACGTATGTGTGGGGAGGAGGCTGTAGATAGCTAACACCTTCTTCCGACACAGAATGATCCACAGGTACACGTGAAAACGGGTGTGGACGATGGAGGATGAGACAGTGGTGGAGCGAAAGTCATTGATTGATTATGTATGTGTGGATGAACGAATGAAGAAATCTGTGATGGATGCTAGGGTGTATAGGGGTATTGGAGGGGGTCTGTCTGATCATTATGTATTGGTAGCTAAGGTTAGGATACAAAAGAAGTGGGTGAGGAGAGCTGGAGGGAGGCGAGAGGAGGGTGGAGAGGTTGCAGGAGGAGGAAGTCAGGGAGGAGTACAGGAGAGCAGTGTAAAGACGACTAGGTGGGTTCGACCTGGAAGTTATGGAGGAAGTGGAGGAGATGAGCAAGGTGTTTAAGGATGAGATCTGTGCAGCATGTGAGGAGGTGTGTGGAGTGAGGAGAAGAGGGAGGGGAGTGAAAGGTACAGCATGGTGGACAGAAGAGGTAAGAATAGCTGTGGAAGAAAAGAAGAAAGCATATAGAGAGAGGTTGGGTAGTAGAGGGAATGAAGATTCCGAAAGACAGAAACGAGCGAGGTACGTGGAGAGTAAGAGGGTGGTGAAGAGAGTAGTGAAGGAAAGTAAGAGAAGAGTAGATGAGGAATTTGGAAGGAATCTGAGTGTGAAATGGAGGGAGAGTAAGAAACTGTTCTGGAAAGAAGTCAAGAAAGTTAGGGAAGAAAGTTAGGGAAGGTAGTAAGGGTGTGAAAGATAAGAATGGGAGAATGCTAGCCGAGAAGCAAGAGAGAGTCGGAAGATGGAGGGAGTACTTCAGTGAGTTGCTAAATGTAAGGAATGAAGAGCCAGCAAACATAGCTGGATATGGTATGGGAGGGAGAAGAAGAGAAGTAGTGGAGGAGGAGGTGGGGATCAGGAGGTCAGAAGTGTGGGAAGCCATGACAAGAGTGAAGTTGGGGAATGCACCAGGAACAGATGGAGTGTGTGGGGAAATGTTGAGCTATGGTGGTGAGATAGTGATCGAATGGGTATGGAAAATGTGCAAACTAGCATGGGAGAAGGGGAGTGCACCCGATGACTGGAAGACTGGTATAATAGTCCCCCTATATAAGGGCAAAGGGGAAAGAGGAGTGTGTGGTAACCACCGAGGAATATGTCTTCTAAGCGTAGTAGGGAAGGTATACAGTAGGGTAGTGATTGAGAGAGTGAGAGTGAGAACGGAGAACGGAGAAATGGATAGGCGACGAGCAGGGAGGTTTTAGGAAGGGAAGAGAATGTGTAGATCAGATTTTTACCCTGAATTGTGTTGTGGAGAAATATCTGGAGAAGAAGCAAAAGGTGTATGTTGCCTTTATGGACTTGGAGAAGGCCTATGACAGAGTGGATAGAGAAGGTTTGTGGAAAGTACTTAGAATATACGGAGTAGAGAGCAAGTTGCTGAAAGCAGTGAAGAGCATGTATGAGGGTGCAAAGGCGGCAGTACGTGTGGAGAGTGAGCAGAGCGAGTTCTTTGACCTGAATGTTGGTTTGAAACGGGTGTGTGATGTCCCCGAGGTTGTTTACTGTATATATGGATGGAGTCATGAAAGAAATACTATCAAGAGCAGTGGATGTTGATGTATCGCTGAAAAGGGAGGGAATTGAGTGGAAGCTACCTATACTGCTGTTTGCGGATGATGCAGTTCTGATGAGTGATAATGAATGGGAGTTGCAGGGTCTGGTAAATGAGTTTGGAACAGTGTGCGAAAAACGGAATTTGAAGGTAAATGCGGGGAAGAGCAAGGTTATGGTCTTCGAAAGGGGTGAAGTCACAGAGTGTGAGGTGAAGCTGAATGGTCAGGCTATGGAGATCGTCAACTCTTTTAAGTATCTGGGGAGTGTGTTGAGTAAAGATGGGACTATGGATGAAGAAGTGCGGGAGAGGGTACAACAGGGGAAGAGGGTTGTAGGAATGCTGAAAGCAGTAACAAGAAATAGGGTGGTCAGTATGGAAGTGAAGAAGTCCTTGCATGACAGTGTGGTAATCCCGACACTGACTTACGGAAGCGAAGCATGGACGTTGGTTGAGAGACTCAGACCAAGAGTGAGAGCAGTGGAAATTAATTACTTAAGAAGTGCGTGCGGAGTTACATGGAGGGATAGACAGACTAATGAGGAAGTAAGAAGGAGGTGTGGTGTGGAGGTAGATGTGCTGGAAAGTGTGAAAAGGAATAACTTGAGATGGTTCGGCCATATGGAACGTATGGAAAGCGAGAGAATGACTAAGAGGGTGTACGAGAGCAAGGTGGAGGGACAGAGAGATGGAAGGATGGAGTGAGGAAGTATATGAACGAAGGCGGTGCTGGTTGGGGGGAGGGGCGTCGACTGACTGGGGACAGAGGTGCATGGGGCGGTTCGTTTGTGGCCACCCCTTCGGGGATCACGGAGTCAGGCAATAGATAGATAGATAGATCATCAATCTGATGCCCTGCTTTCAGAGGAAGCGCCCCAAAAGGGATGGCCATGACAGAAACTGCTTCCAGGCTCCCAGACATGCCTCCACTGACCCACTCCACAGTGCCATTTCCACTACAGTGGAGCCCCCATCTTAGCTCCTAATCGGTTCCGCAGAAATCGAGCTAAGATCGGGGCACTGTTCTAATGGGGAAAATTCTAATAAATTCCGTGCTCATTCTTAAAGTTGCCATTTTTCCCAGTTTTAGCCTATAAAAACATGGTTTTTGTCTACATAAAGTAGGTCTAAATCTTATGCATTGTAAATAATAATGTAGACATGACTAAATAACAGTCCTAACCATGAAACTTAGGTGCATTATAAATACTGTAGATTGGGGCATTGTTTCTATCATGGAATTTTCTTTAGGCCTAGGCTAGGCCTAGGTTCTTAATTCGTCCAATCACCCCTCAAGTACCCATTTCGCCCCAAATACATCCAATAAATACATATTATGAGGAAAATACGTATAAATACATATTATAAGATTACTTACCACACACTTTATTTTAAATCATTGTCATATTTAGCCTAGCCTAACATCGTCTAGGCATTTCCACCTCTCTCGTCCGACGTGGACTGGGCTTTGCTGTGTTTTGAGCATGAATTTCCTTCATTGCTACCACCAGGCCCACTATCCCTATCACCAGATGAACTAGAAGTTATAATAAACGCGAGAGATAAGGGGTTCAGGCACAAAAAAGCTTGAAACGGTTGTTTTGTCAACACAGATACGAGTGCACTGTAAGCGTCTGCTTAGTGATGACATCATACAAAGATGGCGGCATCTTGCGCATTTGACGATCGGATCTCGGATTCACTCGGATTTCATCTCTAAGCGGCAAACACCTGGCAGATTCTTTTATTTATGTTAAACTTTTGATTGTTTTTGTTTGTTTTCTAGTTTTATGTCGAGTTTTTCATTATTTTTGCTCTTTTTTCGGGTTTGGACTGGGATTTTTGTGCAAAAATTGAAGCTTTTTGAGCGAAAATGGAAATTGCGAATATTTGGCGTGTACCGCGAAAATTGAAACAGCGAAGACTGCGGTGATGAAAATGGGGGCTTCACTATAAGTGGATTATGACCCTTAACACTGAAGGATCACACCCAGAGCAGTCCCTCATCCGGATGGCAGTTCCACCAATGTTTTGCTATTTTATTTACCCTGGAACCATACCAAACACAGGAATGTTCTGAAGATAGGAACCATGGGGTCCACTGCTACAGAAGCTGATTGTACCACCAAAGTGGTGGACGGTGGGGTCGCCCCATCCCTACGCCAGAATAAGAAATTGCAAAGAATTAAGTTAGTGTAGTGTGTGTAGCGCTTGTGGTTTTAAGTAAGAAAACAAGAGTGTGTATCTTATGATCAAGCTAGAATAGCTCTTTGTGTAACTGAGGCACAGAATATAACACCAAAGGAGGCCAGGTGGTGAAACAACATATCTAGCAATCCTTATACTCCACCTATGAGAGTTCCGTATGGAGCTCAGTGGTCTGGTTAATCTGCTCTACATAACTAACTAACCTAAGGCTCTCCCCGGGAGTACTTCCCTGATTAATTTAATTTGGGGGGGTATTGGTGTTAGAATATTGTTAAAAATTACAAAAATAACACCATATTCTATTCACTAAAGTAACTCTATCTATCTATTGCCGGACGCCATGATCCCCGAAAGGTTGGCCACGAACGAATCGCCCCATGCACCTCTGTCCCCAGTCAGTCGACGCCCCTCCTCACAACCAGCACCGCTTTCACGCATATGCTTCTTAACTCCATCTTTCCACCTCTCTCGGTTTACCTCTCCCTCTTTATCCTTCCACCTCACTCACGTACACTCTTAGTCATTCTCTGGCTTCCCATACGTTCCAAATGGCCGAACCATCTCAAGGCGTTCCTTTTCATACTTTCCAGCACATCTACATCCACACCACACTGCTCTCGTACTTCCTCATTCGTCTGTCTATCCCTCCATGTAACTCTGCACGCACTTCTCTAGTAACTCATTTCCACCCCTCTCACTCTTGGTTTGTGTCTCTCCAACAACGTCCATGCTTCACTCCCGTACATCAATGTCGGGATTATCACACTGTCATGCAAGGACTTCTCTACGATCATACTGACCACCCTAGTCCTTGTTACTGCTTTCAGCGTTCCTACAACCCTCTTCCCCTGTTGTACCCTCTCCCGCACTTCCATACAGTCTATCTATATATGTACTGTACTCAGGCACATACCCTTTTTTCTTTTTTTTTCTTTTTTTTTAAGCTGGGGGTGACCGACTCGAGACAGAGCCCGAACAGGGATAACATAACAAAAAACACACAAACAAAACACAAATTTTGCTTTCAGTACAGTAAACCCCCTTTTATCCAAAAATCATGAGTCTTTTGAAATTTAGGATAAGGTATATTTATAAACAAGGATCCCTCTATACAGGTCTCCCTCGATTTACAATTGGATTACGTTCCTGAAAACCCTGATCTTATATACAAAACTTGTATAGCAAACCCTAAAATTAATGGGGTAAATGGGGATGCATTCTGGGACCAGCCCAAACCCAAACAACTAAACACCTATAATAACATCATAAATCAGGGGCATCGGATAGTGAGGAAGACCTGTACAGTTACCTTCTGCAGTTCCTTCCCCCACGACGCAGCATTCTCGGACCACTGAGTATTTTGTACGATGTTGGTGGCGTTCAAATCCACTATCTCCTCAAACCCGATAGCAAAGACGTCGGGCACGGTGGTGGCGCGGTCCTCATCCTCGGGAGTTGTGTCCACCAGGGCTGGAAAGGTCAGAGAGTTCATCATTACTACTACTATTACCGGTACTACTACAGTACTACTACTACTACTACTACTACTACTACTAATGATAATAATAATAATACTTCTACTAATGTATGTACGGTCACGCCAATAAGTCATGTCCCAGCTGTTATTACGTTTGGCTTGCTCTGTGCTGTATTAATGTCTGTCAAATGTTGAATAGGGTGGGTAAGTGTAGGAACATGTTTGTATATTTCACTCGATATGAAGAAATGAAACTTAAATGTTGCTGATACCAATTATTGATCAAAACATACTTGGTGCCGAGACATCACTCATTAGCGCGATTGTACTGTATGTACAGTAAAACCTCGCCCGTCCAGACCCTGTCTGGATCTGCCAAAAGTCCGGATCTGCCGATAGTCCGGACATATATTCAGCCATCCAGACAAATCCAGACAAATAGCTGAAACATGAGTCCGGATATCTAACTTAAACAACCAGACTTAGGTTTCAGCCATCCAGACAAATCCGGATGGCTGACATACAGACAAATCCGGATGGCTTACATACAAGTCTGGATATCTAACACTGGATGTAAATAATATGTGTGGAAACTTGTATTCATCTCGTTCGTTTCCGGATCGACTTATATTTTTCCCAAGCCATCCAGACTAGTCTGGTTGGCTGAAACATGAGTCTGGATCTCTTGGGTTTCCGGATCTGAGAGCACCGGATGGGAGGGATTCAACTGTATGTACTGTATATACACAGGCACATACCCCATAGGGGGTGACATTACTATAGGTTTGACTCCTGCAAGGAGATAAAGAAAACCTAATATTTAGTAGTGGCCCCGTAATCATTGACGATTATGCCTATTACATAAGGCACCCTCTTCAAACACTCATCCGCCGTAGTTTGAATCTACCGCGCAGAGCATAAAAAAATGAGGAGCCTTCATCATGAGCGCACTCATGGTTCAGTCATTATGAAATTGGGTTCTCACTACGAAAAAACTTCGTAACAAATAAAAAACAAAATTAAAATAAGAATAACTATTCATAAGCTTTCCATATAATCGTGGATGTACTTGTGTGGATCTTTGACCAGACGCTGACTCAGGCGTCATTCTTCCTTCACTGACATATCAAGTAAACCAAAATCCTTAATACATCAACGAATGGGAAGGGGATGGTCGGGAGGGCCCCAGTCGTCAATGATTACGGATCCACTACTAAATATTAGGTTTTCTTTATCTCCTTGCAGGAGTCAAACCTATAATTTATTAGTGGCCCCTCCATCATTGACGATTATGCCTGATATCTAAGACTGGAGGGGGACATTCGTAATCATATCATAACTCTAGCAAAGGCAGATAATCAAACAACCACATAGTATTCTTACTTTGTAAAAAATATATATTTGGCGCATAAACTTTATGCAGCACATATATACAAAAGGGGTACAAGCAGGAGCGTGCTTCAAAGAAGCCTGCTTGATAAAAAAGGGGTTAACTCTGAGATTCTGAGAACAGATCCGCCAGTTAACAAGGCACCCCACTTAAATTAAGTGGTGAAAAAAATAAAACTTATAAGTTTACATGTGCACATATAAACCCCATAAAATTATGGATATATCTTGCAAAATATAACCAATGCTTAAAATTAGATTGCTTCTCAGCCCAAAAACTACTTACAACAACACTGTTGTTTGTACTATAATTGTACTAGCACAATTTCCTGTAATGAATAGTACAGAGAAATTTACATATCACAACACCCATAAACAGTATCACAGCTCTCATACTCCGGCGGGGTCTAGGGTGTCCTATGTTACACTGACTGCACCCCCCCCCCCCCTTTTCTTGAAATTAAACAATAAGTGACTTAGGGGCCACCTAGACCCTCTGCCTTAAAGCTATACATGGCAAGGAAGGTTTGTCTAGAGCTACTGAAAAGTATCGAGTCAAAAACGTATGATTAGAGGCCCACAACTGTGTGCAAGTAATATCTTCAACAGAAAATTTGTTAAGGAAACGTAAAGAAGCTGCCCACTTGCGTAAATCGTGGGCCCTACCCACAACGCCTGGATTACTCTCTTTAATGACCTCGACCAAGAGAGAAGCCAGTCTACGTTTCATCAAGCGTTTACCCGTACTTGCTACCCATAAAGCACCCTGGTGATTTAGAGGTGCCACTCTCAAATATTTGGTTAGAGCTTGCACTGGACATAAATTATGGTGCACCTTTCCCCTTTTCAACGCCGGCACCGTGAACTCTGAAAACACGTGTTCACTGTGCTCATTCTTGGCTATGAACCCTGGGGAAGGTGCAATGTGAATACACTCATTAAGCCTACCAAACCTGAGGCAATTAGGTGTGTTGCTCATCGCCGCCAGCTCAGATACTCTGTTCCCGGTAGCCAAAGCCATAAGGAATACTGCCCTTTTTAAAAGTAATGTAAAATCTGCAGTATTTTGGTACAGACGGGAATGAAGTAATGACAATGCTTTGTCCAGAGACCAGGTAGGCATGAGCTGACGGGGAGGTGGGCGGAGTTTAAAACATGCCCTCATAAAACCTGTTTCCTCCGCAACTGGTATGGAGAGACCGGTAAGGTCCAAAAACGGCATCCTAATCGCTGTTAAGTGATTTTTTAACGTTACTACAGATAAACGTTTCTGCTCGAACAGATAATTTAAATAATTAAAAACCAAAGCCACCGAGGGCACAGTTTGTTCTGTTCTAAGAAACCAAGAAGTAAAGGCTTGCCAATGCGATTGATACTGTCGCTTAGTAGACTGGGTATATTGATTCATGAATTTATTGGTCACGTCTCTACCATATGGTGCTAGCCATTTGGCCTCCTGAATGTCCATAATGCAAAAGTCAGCGAGGTCTTTAGGTTGCCAATTGTGTCTAAGTGGAAAAAACCCAAACCGGGAGTGACACCGGGTGCGTGCACCACGTCTTCAATTGCTGGTACCACAACTGCGCCGGCCACAGGGACGCGATTAGCGAGACTACGCCCCAATAATCCTGTAGTTTGTTTACTACATGGCACATTAGAGACGCATCTGGCGGCGGAAACAGATAAATGGAACTCCACCTGTTCCAGTCTGTCACCAGTGCGTCTGGCCCGCCCGCCGGCGTTATCGTCCGGCGGGTGAGGTACAGTGGGAGTTTGTGAGTCTCCTCTGACGCAAATAAATCCACTTGTGTATGGTAAGGCTCCGCAATCATTTGGTTGAAAATGGTTTGCTTGAGCGCCCATTCTACTGTTGTGCTCTGTCTCCGAGACAGAGCGTCTGCCCAGACGTTTGCTACGCCTGGGAGATAAGATGCGTGAAGATGAATGTCCAGCCTGTTGCTAGAATAAAAATCTTTTCTGACACGTTTAGCAACTTCCGAGATCTCGTTGACCCTTGTTTCTGAATACAGTGAACTGCATTCAGATTGTCCATTCTGAAGGCCACCGACTTGCCCCGTAAAGTAGAGCCGTGAGCCTGAAGGAAATATAAGGGGACTAGTAATTCTTTGACATTGATGTGGGAGATTTCTAAATGGGACCAAAGCCCTTGACCCTGGTGCCCTTGGTTTGACTGAAAGCCCCAACCTATCGTTCCTGACGCATCCGTCTCTACCCATACCGTCGGCGGAGGAGAGGTCCACGACATGACTGAGTGTAACGTTTCCCTCTTTGCCCAGACCGCTAGTAACTTGTGGATTAATTTTGGTATGGGCCATAATTTTTTCGCCGGCAATAGCGGAAAATATTTGTTGCCCTCCAATATTAAACGTTTGACTCTCAACCGGCCCAACCTTACAGTTAGTTGAATCCAGTTGAGAGAGCCGACCGTCTCCCAGATTCTCCGTGTCGTAGTCAGACTGTGAAGGAACAGAAACAATTTCCTGCGAATTCTGTTGCGATTGTCCACACTCTGACTCAGAGTGAGAGTAGCTGTGTCCCAGACCAGCCCTATCCAGTGAACTACTCGTGAGGAACAAGGTTTGACTTTACCAGGTTGACCTTGAACCCTAGAGTTTTGACATGATTTAATGTTATGTTGACATGATTTATGCATACTTGTTCCGTCTCTGCCACCACTAGCCAGTCGTCTAGATACCACAAAATCCTGATCCCTCGCTCAAACAAGGGCATCAGGGCTTGCCGGACTAATTTCGTGAATAAGCGAGGTGCTAGGTTCAATCCAAACGGCATCCTCTGAAAGACATAAGTCTGATCTATCTATCTATCTATTGCCTGACGCCGCGATCCCCGAAGGGGTGGCCACGAACGAACCGCCCCCATGCACCTCTGTCCCCAGTCAGTCGACGCCCCTCCCCCCAACCAGCACCGCCTTCGTTCATGTAGTTCCTCACTCCATAAGTCTGATGCTTTATTCTTAAGGCCAGAAACCGATGAAATCTTTTGTTTACCGAGACGTGCCAATACGCGTCTGTCAGGTCTAAAGAACACATCCATCCTCCCGGCGGAGGTGTTAGCCTGATCTGGTTTACTGTCAGCATCCTGAATGACACATTGTGAATATGGAGGTTCAGATAAGACAGGTCTACGACTGGCCTCATCTGAACACTGTCCCTTTTGGGCACTAGAAATAGTTTGGATGTAAAGACTGGGTAATTTTGAGGAACCGGGATGATGACATTCTTGGTGATCATTTCCTGGATCAGTGACTCCACCTCTAAAGAAACTAAATTTGCCTTTGTCGGCTGACGTAAACGAGGTCGCCGGAGCCACTGCCAGGTGATGCCCTTGCGTGCCACCATCCTCGCCCAAGTATTTACTGGCCATGCGCGGTGACACGTCCGGAACGACCCCGTTAGCAGACAAGGGTTCGCCGGCTGTACTACCCTCTGATCCGCCCGCCGTGAGACCGGCCCTGGGAGTGAGAGAGACTTTAGTTTTTTTATGGTGGTGGCGGTGGTGGTGGATGCTTAGCCGACTGGCCGGCGTTGGCAGAAGACGGGCCCTGGCCCGGTCTGTTATAGTTTCGTCCTTTATGACCTGCAAACTTACCTTGTTTATACCTGTACTGACCTTGGGGGGAAGAGGACTTAGGTATATGAAAGGGCTTTGACCCACCCGGCTGAGCTTTTGCGACTGGTTTGGGTTTGGGAAAGTTAAAAGCAGGTTTCTTAGAAGGGGCGGGACTGTGCTTAAAGGCCTGAGCCATGTTGAAAACAGTTCTCCACACATTAGGGGACATTAACCCCTACACCCCGGAAGGGCTCTATAACGCCCATAAAAACCTCGGCCCGCGCAACCCGGAAGGGCTCTTGAACGCCCATTGCTTGCGTGAGTGCTTTCGAATGCCGCGCGTAAACTTTTGGTATCATGGGAGGGTAGGTGGCGCCACCAGACGTAAACTACGCCACAGCATCAGTATCTACCCTGACGCCATCATGGATAGTACGCCAAATAGTGATTCCGCTGTGTCCGATACCGTGCTTCCTACGACGCCCGTGCTAGTTCATCGCGCCTTACCCCGACGCCATCGCCTAAATGTGTTATCTCCCGGAGGTATTGAGACGACATTGAGACTTTATGAGCGTGCTGATACCAAGCATATTGTTGATGATGAAGGCAGTGACGACTCCAGTAATTATAAGTCGAGTGATTATGGCCATGAGAGTGACAAAGAAGAGCAATTCCTGGGATTTGCAAGAGAACATGAGAGTGATGAGAGTGATGAAGGTGATGTACCAGTTTTTGAGGAAGCTGGTTTACCTACAGACGATGAACTTGAGAGAGTGAGTGAGTGGGAGAGTTCAAGGTCACTCTCCAAGTTTTGCATGAGTGACACGACCCCAAGCCCTTCGCCAGCTAAATCGCCTTTCAAGCTACACTTATATAAGAAGAAAATACTTGAAAAGGCGGCCGCGGCAGCTAGGGAACAAGCCAAAATACTTGGTGAGGATGAGGCTGTGAGTGAGGGTGAGCGTGGTGACCCTTCTCGCCCGCCATTGTCTCCCTTATCTACCCACGCCACCCAAGATGACCCGGATGACCCGGGTGCCCCGCATTCTTCCCCACCCCCCCCACCACTGCCAAGGGTTGAGGACCCCCCACTTTCGGCCTATTTGCCTCCTAGGTCCCCCGACAGGAGACATACTGCTGCCGAAAAGGGGAAAGGCAGCAAATATGCCAAAAAAGGAAAGACAAGTAAGCGAGTTTTGTTCGAGGCTCCCGCGGCGTCCACCCCTGCCGGCCCCAGTCATACGCCCCCGCAACTTTCCCCACGGTCCTCCCCACCTCTCCAGCCGTCAACATATGTTCCTGACGAAGTCTTTGAGCTCGCATCACCAATACCTGGGCCTAGTGACAGTGAAGCATTGCTTTCTGTCACTCGTCGCAGGCCAAGGAGCCCAGGACCTCGGGGGGACACAGCCTCACCTGCCACTCCTTCCCCACCTCGCCCACCCGCACGCCGCCCACGCATCACTCGTTCCCCGCCAGATTATGTGGGGGGCCACTGATGATGAAGGGCACCTCTCTGAAGACTCTGGCCATGATTACATAGGTCCACCGTCAGGGGAAGATGACCACTCTGACGATGACTATATGGACATCGACGACCCTCGACCCATCCGCTTGGCCCGGCGTCGTGCTGCCCGTCGTGCTGGCCGCCGCCCTGGCCGACGCCCTCGCCGCCCTAGGGCGCGCGCCTCCCGAGTTGGCCGTGGGCGTGCTGGGCCACCAGCTGGAGCTCCTCGTCAGCGTAGGCAAGGCCCATTCTACGTTTTTCAGTGGCAAGACGTAGTTGATGGGGATGGATACAACCCTGATGTGCCAGCTTTTGATGAGGTACTGGATGGTTCAGGCATTACCCCCAATTTTCCTGCAGGCCCCAATGCTCCACCACACAAACTATTTGAGGCCTTCTTTGATGAGGAGATGGTAGGCTATGTTGTCAAAGAGACAAATAAGCAGCACCAATTCCAGGTCCACTTTTGGGGCAAGGTGACCAAGGGCCACATGAGGCAGTGGACCCCAGTGACTCATAAAGAGTTCATTGTGTTCCTGGCACTCACCATGCTAATGCCTCATGTCAAGAAGCATAGGTTGCCTGACTATTGGATCACCAATGATCTCATATCCACCCCTGCCTTCGGGAAATATATGTCTCGCAACCGGTACCTTGATATCCTCGCAGCGCTCCATCTTGTCACCAACCTTGACGTCCACCTCCCAGACAAGCTGTGGAAAATTAGGACGTTGTACGATATGATGCGAGAACGCTTCACCTCCTACTTCAAACCCTTCTGCAAGGTCGTCATTGATGAGTCTCTTGTGCTGTTCCGGGGAAAACTCAGCTTCCGGCAGTACATCCCCTCAAAAAGACATCGCTTTGGCATAAAATTCTTTGTGCTGTGCGACTGCCAAACTGGCTATGTCCTGGACTTCCTGGTCTACAGCAGGAAGGAAGGGGACGTGCTTGTGGACCCCCTCATTGGCTTTGGCGGAGCAGTGGTGCAAGCCATGATGGACCGCTACTTTCACAAGAATCACGTCCTCTACACGGACAATTACTACACGTCCCCCACTCTCTCAAAGTACCTGCATGAGCGCAAGACGGGGACTGTAGGCACAGTACGAGGGAAAAGGAAGGGCATGCCACCTTTCCCTCCAAAGACCAAAAAAGGTGATAATAATTATGTTCAGGAAGAAGTCGGGGCCCATTCTGGCTATCCACTGGCACGACCAGCGGAAGGTCAACCTCCTGAGCACCATCCACAAGGGTGAAATGGTGGAGACTGGCAAGGTGGATCGCCGCACCCAGGCCAGGGTGACCAAGCCCGATGCTGTCCTGGACTACAACATCAACATGAGGCTGGTGGACAAGTCCGACATGCAGATAGGCTTCATTGACTGCCTGCGTACCTCGTGCAGATGGTACAAAAAGTTCTTTCTGCATATGGTGGACATGTCAGTTCTGAATGCCTACAATATATACAAGCTTCGGAATGTGAACACACCCATGAAGTTCAATAGCCTGCGGAGGTTCCAAAGCAGGTGTTGACGGAGCTCCTGGAGAAGTATGGTACGCCACAGAGGGCAGAGGCACATCCTGGGCCCGCCGTTACTGACCGCTTGCAGTGTGCATATTACATGAATAGGCACAGGCTTGGTTCCCTGCCTCAGAATGAATCAGGAAGAACGCAGCAGAAGCGGTGCCATGTCTGCTACAACAGCAGGCTGAGGGCGAGGTCAGGTAAAAAGTCCACCATGGAGTGTGTGGAGTGCAAGGTGGCACTCTGTGCTATAGGGTGCTTCTTTGATTACCACTCCAAGCAGGAGTTCTAATAATCATAGTGAAAGTGACAAAGAAAAGGACAATATGTACAGTATATATATATATAGGCAAAAAGTGGAAGTAAACCAATTTATTGTTATACAAAAGTCATGTATTATGAGAAAATTGATACAAATACAATTACACCATAATAATATGTGAAAGTGACACATATGTATATAATAAGTGACATTCATATGATTACAACCTATAGAAATATATAAATCAGTGAAAAAAGACACAATAAATTGTATATAAAATTTTTACAAAGCATATAACTAAGTGAAAGTGACACAAGACCTAATATTTGATGGCCAAAGTATAATAAACACCTGTGATAACGAATAATCAGTGCCTAATATAACAATAACTTACCTCAATTACTAATAAAATGTACGGTATCGAGTGAAAATGAGCATTATCAGTGACAGTGACACTCTAAAGCATATTTATCAAACTGAAAGTGACACAAGACACAATACTTGATGGCCAAAGTATAATAAACACCTGTAATAACTAATAATCAGTGCCTAATATAACAATAACCTACCTCAATTACTAATAAAATGTACGGTATCGAGTGAAAATGAGCAATATTAGTGACAGTGATACCCTAATAAACATACTTTATATAATTGGCCTCAAAATAACTATAAAAATATAAAATAAACATCACATTCTCAATATCAAACACTAAAATCGTCTAAGGGAGATAAACACTTTGGCGCGACGAGCGGCTAGGTGCGTCGTAGCCGTGGCCGGGGCGACACATCCGAACGCGGGAAGAATTTGCCGCCGAAAAGCACTCGTCTTCCCGCGCTCACCATTATGCAACCAGAGGGGCTAGAGACCTCTACTTAATGCCATTCTACAGAGGAAGGTTTGTGGAACATTTTTCTTTTTTATTCATAACATTACATGCCATATTCATTGAATTACAGAGGAGTTAACATAGCCCAAAGATCGTCAAAACACCCGGTACCACAGCACAGTCGCGAGCTATAGTCCCCGGGGCTGGAGGGTTAAAGAGGGGGTTAGCACCGGCGACATGACCACCTGGTTCGCAATTCTATCAGGAACTTTCTTCACCAGGGACATCCTAAGATCCTGTCTCGCCCGCACCGCCTCGAGCAAGGCTGTACGGATATCCCCCAACGACTGAATAGAAGTCTGAAGGAGTAACCGCCGAGCTAGTTCAATCGATCTTCTGACATCCGCGTCCGCGATTGCCTGAGTAGATCTGAGCATAGATTTCGCCACCTGGTGCGTAACAATGTATTGGGAAAAAAGTCTATACGCCTTCCCCCGTAGCCTAAACTCCCGGTCTAGGTGAGCTGGGGAAGGTGTAGTGAAAGGATCTTTAAGTTTGCATAGATTGATTTTGGGGGCAGCTAAAAAAGCAAACAAAGCAGATGGCACTCCGCCGGCCGAAAAGACTGGCAGAGAGAACCAAGAATGGCTGTCCTGAGGAATCTGGTGCGAAGATTTTGAGGTGAAGGTGGTCGCAAAGTTCTGAGCCTCTACCTCCCATTCCACCCAAGGTCCTGGACCCAACTGCCCCACCTTCAACACTGGGTTAGCGGCTGTGTCTGTGACCGTTTGTAAATCTAATTCTGGATTGAGAGCTGACAGTGCTTTTATATCATTAAAACCGTCATGCTTGGTCCAGTCAGAAAACAGTTTTGAAGCTGAGGCAGGGGGCAGTGTAGGTGTAGCTGTATACACAAAATAGTCATGGTGATAATGGTTCAGAATGGCCTTAATATTAACATCAAGAACATTACCCGCAATATCCAAAGCTCTTAACTTTCTCGATGTATTCCCTTGGATTACCCACTCACGTGGCACTGGAAGTTCCCCTGACAAAGTGGGCTGCGCCGCCTCTGGCTTAGTTGGGATCATTTGTACCCATGAATCATCTGGACCGTATAAAAGGGGCATAGCTACCTTTCTTAACGGTGCTTTATCTAAAGGGGGAGGATTCACATCCGCTACCACCCTTACACTAGAAGTAGTCAGTGCCGCCGAAGCAGGCCTAGTGACCATAGTAGGTGATATAGAGGGAGGGTGCGGAATCTTAGTTAAAGCAATGGAAGCGATCAGAGGCCGAACACTTGAACTTGTCATGGAAGCTCCCAGGTCCACTGTAGGAGTCTCCGGCTGTTGGCCCAAAAATGTTGTTAGAGCAGTAGCTAATAACCCATCTATTTCCTCCGCCGTGACAAATTTAGCAGATGAAGAACTAAGAGGTGAATCATTCCTATCCTGTGAGTCGTCTAGAACTGAACCCGACTCTTGCACCTCCATGTCAGAGATTATAGACACCTCATCCTTGTCATCTGGCCCATCATGAGAGGATTCCGCCGAAGCCTGAATCCCATCGTGGTGCCATGTTAAGTCTGGAATGGATGAAGGGATCACAGCGTCCCGGTGTACGTCCGCCAGTACCTGTGGCTCCTGAACCAGACGTGGGCCTTCATGCCCTGGTTGGGAATACCGCCATACACCCAGGCCTTGGCCCGAACTCCCTTGAGAGTCAGATACACCATCAACCACTGAGCCCCCACTAGACTCTTCTAAAGGGCGATCACTGCCCACAGAACTCTCTAATTCTAAATTTACAATATCCATTGGTAACCTGTCCACCGGTAACACCCCCACCACAGTCTCTGACACCACTCCCGCCCGATCAGATTGGACACTAGATAAGTCGGGAGTAGAGGCAGAAAGTGAGGCACGAGGCTCCGGCGAACGCCGGGAGGCCTTTCGTTCCTGAGGATCTTTCCTGGAAGACTTGTGGCTGCGGTGTGACTTAGATCTTCCACTAGAACTGCTCTTGGACTTCTCACATTTATCACTAGAACTGCCCTTGGACTTTTCCTCTTTGCTCTTCTTTCTCGCAGGTGAAGAAGAGTGACTAGGCGGCTGTTGTCTGAGGGGCGACCTGGACCTGGACCGCGCCCGTGACGTGGAGGCTGTCACCGGGGGCGTGGGTTCACGAGGTCTCTTAGATGTGCTAGGGGCCAGAGTAAGTACTGTACCCTGCCCAGTCTCTGCCGACTTTCGTACAATTACTCTAGAGGTACGTTTAATAGGGGGGTGCTCAATCAGTAATTTATCCCAAAGAATTATGTTGTCACATTGAAGCGCTTTATGAGCCAATGAGGTAGCATAAGTGGAAAACAGCTGCCTGACCTCCCGTAAAGCGACCGCCGCGGGTCTATCATTGTCTCGCAATACTTTAACACTCAATTGAGTACAGAAGGTACAGTTCCCCGTCACCCACAAACCCCTTGAGCGATCTAAACATTTAACACATCTAATGCAAAGAGTGTGTGCAAAGATAGGGATACCTGAACAGGAGGGTGTAACACACAAAGCAAAAACAGGGTCTATGGAAGCCATGGCAGAGACTGGTGAAAAACGAACCCACCCCCGGGTTTACTCCAGGTTCTCCATAGACCCGCCGGAACTCAGCCCTGGAAAAAAAGAAAATTTCCAGGAATTAATGCTCATAAGGCTACACCAACATGATCGAACACATGTGTTGAATAACCCGCCGGGTAACGAGACGTAATACACAACTATCACGGCTCGCTACGCGGGAGGTTCATAGTTAAAGATTTCAGAATATCTTAACTTGTCCAAAAGATTTATGAATATCCTCTGACATGATATAAAGACCAGCATGGCTTTTTATAAATGACGCAGTCTTCCCAGTGGTGTTTGTTAAGTTTACTGGAAAACCCAATAAAAGACGCCGGCCCCCGTATTATCTCGCAGATAAAAAACTGGGAAGCCTGTCTAAAATGCTAGATCTGGCTTCTCCCGAAGCGTCCTAGATCGCCGTATGTTGAATGGCGGCGATACTTATCGTATCCCTCAATTGTCTGATCAACTACACTGAATTGCAAATCAGTTAATCCCACCCTCTCCAGGTGCAACCGCCGGGTGTGAATTTAAGTATAACGTTAACCCAATTATTACTATCCCCACTTCTTTGCAAAAGATCGCCGGGGAGGAAAGACCAATCAACAAACAGCCTAGTTTTACTGGCTTTGCAAACCCGGAAAAACTAAACTCAACAAGTGTCCGCATGAACACTTAGTTAAATGGGTAAAGCCATCCCGCCGGGAAACACAGTAAGCCTGAACACAGGCACCACCACAGAGATGCAGTCCTGGAGAGCCTCAAGCCACCAATCGCCGGGGGAAACAATCCTTTTTTTAACCACGCGTGATTAAAACTCAGCAACCAGCCGGGTTTTCATGGTGTAACCGAGAAAACCCGCCGGAAAAGGCAACCCACCCCGTTCAGATTCAATCTGAACGCACCAAATAGACCGTGGAATTAGCCAAAGCACAACTAACCCAGGACACATAATTAGTTCGTGGAAATAGCCAATACACAACTAATTCAGAACACACAAATAGTCCGTGGAAATAGCCAATACACAACTATACCAGGACACACATGACACAGTAGTACATATTTATAACATAAATCAATAACACTTGTACATGTGGCAAAGCTACGAGAGGCTGGCTAGGCCTAGGCAGACGGAAATAAAAAGTAATCATGTCGTAATATAAACAAAAAGCAATTAATTTCTGTATATCACAACAGGAACCACCGTCAACACACCACTGTAGCACAAACTTCCCGGCAAAGGGAAGAACTGACTCGGGACCCAGAAAAAACTTCACTAAGTGAAGAAAAATACGCTGGGAATGTCAGAGAAGAAAGAGCTACCTCATCAGAAAGCTAAAAGGAAGCATAATAACGCGTAGTGAAAGCCGCCTACATCACAAAGCTAGCTAACCGCGAAAAAGTTCACGCGTCCACCACGGGACCACGAGGGTACACCCGAAATAGATGCCCCAAACACACGACCCAAAATACACTGCACTGCGGGCAACCCGCCCAGGACATCCCTGCTACGCATATCTTAACCTTACTCGATACATCCCGGAGTAAACAAATGAGAAAAAACTCACTAGGGACGCAACAAATGCGGAACTAGCGGAGCGTGGGCAGGCACGTCCGGGTAGGGTGAGCGCAGAGCAGAGAAGGAAGAATGACGCCTGAGTCAGCGTCTGGTCAAAGATCCACACAAGTACATCCACGATTATATGGAAAGCTTATGAATAGTTATTCTTATTTTCTTTTTGTTTTTTATTTGTTACAAAGTTTTTTCGTAGTGAGAACCCAATTTCATAATGACTGAACCATGAGTGAGGTTGCGTGCGCTCATGATGAAGGCTCCTCAATTTTGTATGCTCTGCGCGGTAGATTCAAACTACGGCGGATGAGTGTTTGAAGAGGGTGCCTTATGTAATAGGCATAATCGTCAATGATGGAGGGGCCACTAATATATATAACCCTGTCACAGACCTACATTTACCTCAAACCATTCACTCAACTCATTTCCTACTCTAACACACGCTCTGCTCTCTTCATAAAAACTCTTGACTGCTCTTAACACTATAATTTTCATGTATTTTTTAATCATAAGGGGACATGGGTCGTTTCTTCTGGTCACTTTTCTCCCTCATGTTTAGCCCCATTAGTTTTCAGATGTTAAGATGTTTGCCCCATTAGTTAGTCGATTTTAAGACCTTTCGCCCCATTTCTTCGTCAATATTTAGACCTTCGTGCTATTTAGGTGTCAATTTTTTCCCTGGCGAAC
Source organism: Paralithodes platypus (assembly GCA_032716605.1). Taxonomy (NCBI): domain Eukaryota; kingdom Metazoa; phylum Arthropoda; class Malacostraca; order Decapoda; family Lithodidae; genus Paralithodes; species Paralithodes platypus. The sequence continues at coordinate 24,591,905 of CM064565.1, read as the reverse complement.
GATAGTGAGCCTGTGATGTTGGGAGAAACGGCCTTTGGCCGGGACATTTTTTTACCGAAAAATGTACAAATTATTCTAAAAGGGGGATCTAATGTGTTAATTAGCTCAATGGCCGTGTTCACCACTCACCCGTATGTAAACGACCGACTCCGTCCTGACAGCTAGCCCGCCTAATCAGTCCGGTTGTGACGCCATTTCTTACACGTCAGCATATCGTAGACCACACAATTTGGCGGGAAACTAGTTGGGCAAACTCCTGTGTCGATCGTCTGCTCACATATATAACCAGTTTGCACTCCCACACACATTAACATATTTGCCTATGTTAACACTCTCGTCCTCTTCTTTTAATGTGGGCGACATGTAAATCACACTCGCCCTTCTTGGTATGTAGTACAGCCACATACAAATATGTGATACCACAAAGAAGTTATCCCATTTAATCCCGGCTGACTGCAGCCCGCAGCCGCCCGGGTGAGGCGCCTTTTTTCGTCAAGCAATCAGCCAGTTGCTGTGGTCTCCACCCAAGATACCTCTTCAATTTCTCCCCTGTCCACCATGTCCCGCAGCACTGCAATGTCGATCCTCAATCTCCTGTCGTCCACACTTTTGCATGAGTGAAGTGCGTCTACTAAGCTCTTATTATTCACATAACATTTTATTCTGTAGCTTCCACCCCCAGATATTTCACTTAAAATGCTGGAGAGGTAAACAGCAGCTTCCGCACACTCAAGTAATGCTAGCGTCTCTGCAGATAAAGTGGACTTGACGACTCTTCTTATCTTCCTAGTCTGCCAAAATATTGGGCATCTCTTATCATCGGCATCTCGCAGAAAGATCACAAAGCCACCCTGAGAACCGTTACCTGCGAGGTTGGCAAACGAGGCATCCGAGAAACATTCCAGATGGCAGTCATGGATGGGTCCCAATCTAGGAATATACAGTTTCATGTTATCTGTCTTCACCCTGTCAATCACCTTGTTGAGCCTGAGCAATTCTGCAACAGTAGCTTGTTTTCTGGCCACACTTAACTCACACACATCAAAGGCGATGTCAGGCCTAGTGTGAGTGGCTATCCAATTCAACTGTCCAATTAATGCTCTATACTCAGACAATTCTCCCGTTTTTACCAGTGCTCGCTGTCTGCTGACTGTGATTGGTAATAAGGATGAAGCGTACTGGAACTGATCAAGAGTTATGCTGCCATCGCTTTCAGATATGATGTTCAAACCCACATATCTAAAGGCTCTTGACTCCGAGCTGCCGACCAGGAACGCTTGACTCACTGGTGGTTGTTGTTGTTGTTCCCCAAGCTGCCTGGCCGAACAGCCCCAAGGCCCCGAGCAATTCCAAGGCCATAACCGAGTGCCCCCAGGGTGGGGCTTTGACTCACTGGTTCTATCACGTGTCGCTCAAATTCCAGAGAAAATCGTCCACGTATATACATATGATGCCATCAACGTTGCCCCTATTACTCCAGAAGAACAATGCTGAATCCAAGGATGACATTTGAGCTCCAAGACACAACAGCTGATCCTTAACCCGCAGATACCAGTGCCTGGCAGCATCACATAGACCGTAAACTGTCTTCTTTAACCTCCACAGCCTACCATCAGCATACTCTGGAGGAGGGCGTAGATAAATCACTCGTTCAATCATGTTCCCTTGCAGATAGGCCGCCTTCACATCCATAGAGTGACAAACCCACTGGTTACCTGAGGCAAACGCAAGAGCCAGACGTACCGCTTCCTTCGAACACATAGGCGAGTCCTTTCGTAAATCCAGTGTCCTCCTCGAATCCTCTGGCTACTAGACGTGCTTTAACAACTGGCTTGCCATTCTTTATTTTCTCAGTCATCACCCAACGGACAGAAATAGTATCTTGTCCAACGTCATTAACTTCCTCATATACATCATTACCCCTCCAGTTCTCAATCTCACTGTCTTTGGCCTTTAAAACATCCTCAGAATGGAACAGAATCAACATTTCAACATCATCATCTACCACTTCCCATGTGCTAAAATCCTTCTGCACATCCACCCAGCCAATACCGCCATCAGAGTCTCTCTATACTGCCCAGTTGCTTTGCCGGCACGACTCACAATTTTTCCAGACACCGACGCTCCACTCTCTGCATGAATACCTCTAATCCGCTGGCCAATCTTGATCTTAGAAGCCTGATCACCAGATGTACCAGCTACTGCCGGCTGAAGGTCCACCATGTCACCATCCTCGGACTCATCATCTGGAGGGTATTGCGACACAGCTACCGAAGACTCTTCACTGGATTCCATCTCGCCCAACTCAGTATTGGAAACCTCAACCACTGTACCCTTTCCCGGAGCCGGCGCTAGACGACACTCGTGAGCCCTCACATAGATGCCCTCGTGTCTTACCAAAACTTGCTTCCCATCTCTGCCGATTACGATACCAGGGCCGTGCCACTCATGACCGTCATTTCTCTTATTGGGGGTGTGGTGGTGAGATTAATAAAAATAATAAAACACTTCATCACCATTCTGTACAATGTTCGAATCACTTGGGCGCTCGTTGTGCCGCAAAGCCCTGGTCAACCGCTCACAGGATTTTATCCGCAGAAATTCCTGTCTCGCCGTGTGAAGAGCGTTCAAGTTATCTCTCACAATGCAGGATGGAGGCGTCCCCAACGCAGGAGGATCTTTGGCCCAGACACTAGGAAACACAGGGTTGTAGCCAAAAACAAGCTGGTTAGGCGAGAAGCCCAAATAGTTCGTAAGGGCATTCCTCGCAGAAATCGCCCAAGCCAAAGCCACCTCTAAGTTACAACGTGTATCTGCCATGATTTTCCTCACAGTATCACCTATCACCGCATTCTTACGTTCACAAACCCCATTACTCCAAGGGCTCTCAGCAGCTGTGGCCATAATCTTTATGTTAAAAGCCTCACCAAGCGTACGCACATCAGTATTGTTAAACTCACCCCCATTATCGGTAAGAAACTTCCTTGGTGGGCCAAATACAGTAATCCAGCTCCAAAACACTCCATGAAGGATGGTAGAGGCACACTTATCATTAATTACTACCGCACTGCAATATCTTGTGGCCAAGTCAACCATAACCAAAAAATACTGTCTCCCCCAAACCTTTAAGTCCATAGCCACAGTCTCATTAAATTTATTCGCCATAGGCAGGCACACCACAGGACGAGGCCTAACCTTCTTGAATTTGCAACAAACTTCACAGTTTTCAGACACTTCACTTATTGACCGTTCCAAGTCAGCATTGGTAATTCCCGCATCCTTCACAAGTTTCAATAGCTTAGCCGACGTAGGGTGACCAAACTGTCTATGAAGCTTCAGTGCAGTTCCCTTTCCACCGGTTTCTAATGATGCCAGTGTAACCATACTCCTGGATTTCTGGCTCAGTTAGAACGAAATGGGCAACAGATAGTGTCCCGATGACGTAGACTCAAAACGAATGTCTTGTCCACAAACTCTCACCATGTCCGTCTCAAAATCCAACACCATTTTCGCCTTTTTCATTGACTTTTTACTCAAAAGCAAAGGAACGTTACACTCTACCACATCCGTCACGATAGTCGCACGCATATTGCCCACCCGGCATGGCAAGGTCACTCGCTTCATCGATGGCACTGTGGCTCCATCCGCAAATGTAAAAGTCGAAGTTGAAGTGCCTTCGGTAATTTGAGCTTTTTCATAATCACTTAACTCATGAATGTAATGTTTAATCCATTCCGATCCACACACAGTTGTAGAACAGCCAGTATCCAGTACAGCACAACCCTTAGCTTCATCAACAAGCTTCTGCAACTTTCCACTGTGCTTGTCATCCTCACCAGCATAACCCATAAACATGGATAAATGCACTGTCTCTTCCGCATCATCCCTTTCACAAAAATTCCCTTTATTCTCATATGCATCAGGACAATTTCTAGCCCAATGAAATTTTGAACCACAAACAGCACATTTTGACACTCTACCATCGGGCCCCAAAGGATTTTGTTTCCTGCCATATCTATGATTAAAACCTCTACCACGGCTTCTCATAGCACCTCTTCTAGCTAAAGGCCGTGCTCGTCCCACACCGCCTGTATACAATGCTTCCTCTTCCTTCATGTCACTTTTACCTTCAGTAACAAACACAGGTTCACTTTTAACATTCACAACACTTGTCCCAACAGCTGCTGTCTCACCACCAAAAATACGGCACAGACCTGACTTCATATGTTCATAACTCACTTCAGTAACTGCAGACATGGCCAACTGTCTTTCATTATCAGACAAATTACAAGCGGACAACAGCATAAAGGCCTTTACTGCATCCGGTAATGTCATATCCTGTTCCGAACATTTAAAATACGTATGCTCAAACTTAGATACGAAGGTACGCATATTCATGTCACTAGGCCGCCGTAGATTATAAATGTCGTGGAACGCCGCAAACTGCCGTCTTCCTTTGTCCACCAGTAACAACTCATCAAGCTTCTTTAACAATACTTCAACTCCGTCGTCTTTGTTTAAGTCCGCGGCGGGTATTTCGGACGAGGCCTCTCTTGCCCGCCCTACAAGTGGATCTCCAACGCCTGTTTTTTCTTGGCCAAATCTGTCAACTCACACCAAATGTTTATATCTTTTTTCCAGTTTTCATACCCATCCTCATTCTCCAGTTTCGGTGGCCACTTAGTTGAACACGCCATTGTTTTCCCAACTACGCTCTGCTACCAATGTTAATTAGCTCAATGGCCGTGTTCACCACTCACCCGTATGTAAACGACTGACTCCGTTCTGACAGCTAGCCCGCCTAATCGGTCCGGTTGTGATGTCATCTCTTACACGTCAGCATATCGTAGATCACACAATTTGGCGGGAAACTAGTTGGGCAAACTCCTGTGTCGATCATCTGCTCACATATATAACCAGTTTGCACTCCCACACACATTAACATATTTGCCTATGTTAACATAATGGATGTTTTTTTTAAATTTGATGGAGGTCTAGGGAGGAAACTAGAAAAATAATGAATGCATACAAAAATCGCCCAAACAGTGAACCATCCCCCTTTAACAAATTTCCTTCAATTCTATATATCCTTGGCACCTTCCACATTGCTTCCACTTCTACTAATAATAATAATATTTTTAACATTGTCCTACCTTACCTTAGGTTACCTTAGGTTGTGTTCGCCAGTCTCCTAGCAGCACCGAGGAGTGCGTCGCCCCTCGTTGTGGGTTGTGTTTTGGTGCAGCAGACTGTTTGAAGAGACAGCCCGCTCCCTTGCTAATATGGGCTCGTCTGGCACTTTTTGCAGTTCGACATCGAGGGCTCTCTTGAAGTTGTCTAAAGAGACGCCCCTCATGTCTCTTACTCGCCGTGGGAGTTTGTTGAAGAGACGTGGGCCTCTGTGTGATAACCAGCCCTCTCGCAGAGAGCCCATAGCACCCCTGTTATTCATCCGGGGGATATTGCATTCCCAGACTCTCCCATCACTGAATTTCATGACTATCGGAGTATGTAGGTTTGGTACTAAACCCTCTGCGATTTTCCACGTGTATATTATTAGGTAACGTTCTCTTCTACGTTCCAGCGAGTACAGGTTCAGTGCTCTTAAACGATCCCAATAGTGTAGCTGTTTTACCGAACTTATATGCGAAGTGAAATTTCTTTGTACACTCTCTAAGTCATTTATTTCACCTGCTTTGTATGGGGATGTTAATAAGCTACAGTATTCAAGCCGCGGTAGCACTAGAGATTTGAAGAGCGTTATCATAGGTAATTCACCGCGTGTTTTAAATGTACGCAGAATCCAATCCGTTAAACGTTTCGCAGCTGCAACTTTGACATGGTTATGTTCTTTGAAACACATATTTTCAGACATTAACACCCCAAGGTCTTTCACACTGTCTTTCCGTTCTATTATGTGGTTAGATTCTGTTAGGTAGTTTGTGATCACTTTAACGCCATTATTATCTCTGTACCTTATTAATTGGAATTTTTCTTCATTGAATTGCATGTTGTTTTCCCTGGTCCACTGGAACACTACATTTATGTCTTCCTGCAGCTGGCCCGTGTCCTCTTGTGTGTTTACTATCTTGCTTAGTTTTGTGTCATCCGCAAAAGACGACACCGTACTGTGTCTTGTGTTGGTATCTATGTTGCAAATTAGAATGAGGAACAGAAGGGGTGCTAGCACTGTTCCTTGGGGCACTGAGCTTTTTACATCCGAAGGCTCAGATGTGACTTGGTTTACTGCTACTGATTGTTTCCGGTTTACGAGAAAATTGTATATCCACCGTCCGATTTTCCCCGTTATACCTTTTGCTTTTAGTTTGTGGGCTATTATACCATGGTCACATTTATCAAATGCCTTAGCAAAATCGGTGTAGATGACATCAACGTTTTTCTTTTCTTCTAGCGCTTTAACCCTTAACTGGCGGCGCGCAACTTATGTCGAGTGAAATAAATATGGACTATGTGGCGATGCACAACTTATGTCGACCGCCATTTTCAGCACGTAATGTTGCTGAGAGAGAGATCTGAGCGGTGAGACGAGCGTAGCAACGCTATGACCGGTCCCCACCACCGCGGTGGACATACAGTAGGGTCTCGTAGGATGCGAGATCAGACGATGTGATTCGCATAAGATGCGAGGACCCCCAAATAATAAAAATAAATTATTTTAAGATGCGAGACTGACCATAATTTGCGAATCGGAGGCTCAAAGTGGGCTAAATCCGAGGAGAAACCTCAAGATGCGAAAAAAAATTTAAAATGCGAGCCTTAGGCGGGAGTTCGCATGCCATTGGCTGGCTCAGACCTGCGTAGTATGGCTTTAAGGTAAGGGAAAAATTTAATTTTTTTATATTTTTTATTGATAGTGTGTATTTTGTCTCATTTTCATTTATTAATTTATTATTTTCTGTTTGTATGTGACCGAAATGTATGGTATCATGCACCAATTACCTTTTTCAGGGATTATTACCAACAAAATTGGGACTTTGCATGAACAAATTGGATTTATAGGGTGTAAATGGGACTTTACGGCATATTTTTTGGGGCGGATCGACCATAAGACGTTTTTCCCATAAGCTACGTGTATCGTAAGATGCGAATTCGTAAGATGCGATCGCATCCATCGACCATAAACTCGCATCTTACGAGACCCTACTGTACTGAACTGTATTCTACTTTCCCCCCCCTGATACTACTCTCCTTGACGCGGTTGGGGGGCTTCGGGGCCGGCGACTGGAGCTTGATGGGGGATGGTTGTGGTACTTACCCTTCCTATCTCCCCTCTAGCTTTCGTCCTCAGCTTGACTAATTTTGAGTAGTTTTTCATTCCTCATTCTATGATTTTCCCCTTCTATTCTTATTCTGTCCCATTTGGCTGTCCTCGGGCAGCCTATATCTCATGTCTCCCTGGCCTGGCTAGGTAGCAGACTCCTGGCCTGATTTGTCTCTTCGGTTGCTGATGTGGCCGGACTGACTTGATTCCCTTCGGTAATGCATGTTTTGCTTCTCGATGTGATTTTTTCTACCTTCGACCTGATCTTTCATTCTTCGCCCTGATCACTTCATGGTTGGTGTTGCGGTGTAGCAGTTCTTGCCTCATCCTTTGGCCCTGCCCTATGAGAGCTCTGATGTGGAGCTTATGTGGTCCGGCTGAACTGGTGAAATGTCGAGAAATATCTGCGTGTCTTCACCTTCCTCGATTTGTTCCCCTACTGCCCTTCCCGATCTATCTTGACTCGTTTCTTACTTGAATCTTACTTGAAGTCGTCTAGAGGTCCCGTCCTCACAGTCGTGGTCCGCCACCGCTGCGTCCGTCCCGTGCGTCCCTTCGAAGGAGGTCCGTCTGGTCCGGTATAGAGTTTGAGGCCGCCCGGCAGTTAGCAGTGTATCCAGACACTGGTGGTTCATCTGGGAGGGTCTTTAGAAACTTGTCTAATAACCCTTTGAACCTGTCTACCGGGCAACCTACTATGTCTCGCACTTCCTTGGGCAGCGAGTTGAAATTTTTTGGTCCATTGTGGCCTAGGCTGGACGCGAGGAGGGATCTCACTCGTTCTGGTGCCTGTGTTGGGAGGGATCTCCTCTCACACTTCCTTCCAGTCCGACCATTTTGTTTTTCCTGGAGTTCATTACCAGTTGGATCTGGAACCAGCTTCTCCAGGATTTTCCACACATAAATTGCGCAGTACCTGTCTCGCCTTCTCTGCTGAGAGTACAGCCCTAGCTTCTTGAGCCGGTCCCAGTAGCTAAGGTCCTTCATCCCCCGAATGTTTCTAGTGAAGGACCTCTGGACGGACTCAAGATCTCGTATGTACCCCTTTTTGTGTGGCGACCATAGTTGACTACAGTAGTCAAGGAAGGGTTGTACCATAGACCTCCAGAGAGTTAGCATTGTTTCTTGTTCCCTGGAGTTGAACGTCCGTAGAATCCATCCGGCCATTCCCTTGGCTTTCTTGACAGCTGCAGAAATGTGGTGTTGAAATGTGGCATCGTCGGACAATTGCACACCTAGGCATCTCACATGTGGCTTGGGGGTGATGTCGTGGCCGCCTGCAGTGAGTAGTTTGGTGGTGTCCTTGAGGGTTTGTTTCGGGCCACATCGTAACGCTTCAAACTTTTCTTCGTTGAAGGTCATGTTGTTTTCGTCTGCCCATTTGTAGATTTTGTCGAGGTCATCCTGGAGATTATGAATATCCTCTTCATTTCTTACGACACGACTTATGTTCGTATCGTCAGCAAAGGAAGAGATAACTGATTGACCAATGCCATCATCAATGTCCCCTATCAGTATAAGGAAGAGCAGAGGTCCTAATACTGATCCCTGGGGTACTCCACTAATGACGTGGGACTTTTCAGATGTGTGGCCCTTAACAGCAACAGTCTGCGTTCTTGCGGAGAGGAAACTGTGCAACCACACACCTATTTTGCCTTGGATGCCGAGTTTCTTAATCTTGTGAAGGAGGATGCTGTGATCCACCTTGTCGAATGCTTTAGCAAAGTCTAGAAACACGACATCCACATTTTCTCCCTCTGCAAGCCTGTGGAGTAGCCAGTCATGATGTGCCAGGAGCTTCGAAAGGCATGATCTGCCTTTCCGGAAGCCATGCTGGCTGGAGTTCATAAGGCCATTTTTCTCCAGGAAGTTGACAAGCTTGTTCCTCAGGACTTTTTCAAATATCTTGATGAGGTGGGATGTTAGAGCTACCGGTCGATAGTTCTTCGCCAGGCTCTTTTCACCACCCTTGTAGACTGGAGTAATGATGGCCTGTTTTAGTGAGGATGGAATTGTGCCTGTGTCCATTGAGTGTCTCCAAAGCTTGCAGATAGGAGGAATCAGGGCGTCACAGCATTTAATCAGTAGTATGGCTGGTACTCCATCAGGACCAGCAGCTGCATTCGTTCTCAGTTCTTTGATGGCTTTTCGTAGGTCTGCCTCAGTCAGTTCAATATCACTTAGTCGAGTCGGTTGTGGAGTGTCTTCCGTGAAGAAAGCTTTGGGGTCCTGGATTGCAGTTGCTGGCCGTGGTGTGCTGAAGACATTTTCGTACTGTGTTCGCAGGATCCGACATACATCTTTGGGGTCGTTTACAGCTTCACCATCCTCTGTTCTTAATGGCCCCACTTGCGTCTTAATTTTTGAGAAGCGCCTGCAGTAACTGTAAAAGAATTTGGGGTTCCGCTTGATGTTCAGTACTGCACGATCTTCCTCTCTTTGCTTTTGACGCTCATGGGATGCTTTAATTTGAGTTTCTATGCTTGCAATCTTGGTAGATAGAGCAAGCTTCCTCGTTTTGTTTTGGGTGTTATTGAGCTGTTTGTTGAGTGATGATCTTTTCTGCATTAGGATTTTTCGGTCCCTCGGGATTTTGAGGTGCCGAGCGTTGGAAGGTTTCCTCCTTTGGGGAATGTGATGCTGACACTCCTTCAGTAGGGTGCTGAGGATGGTGTCAAGCATGGCATTTGGATCCTTGTCATGGAGGATCAGGTCCCAATTTGTCTGGGAGAGGGAAGTTTGGAGATTTACCCAGTCAATTGCTTCACTGAAGAAGTTCAAATTTGAGAATGGGTTTGTTGGTGGAGTTACAGTTTCAGCTTGAGCCCCAGCCTTCCTGTACATAGTGTGTATAGTTACAAGGCTGTGGTCAGAGAATATTGTCTTCTCCACTGAGTAGTTGGCAACTATATCCTGGTTGTTAGTGAAGAGGAGGTCGAGTGTGTTATTGACTCTGGTAGGCTTGGTTATCAGTTGTGTGAGGAAAAGCTTGTCAGAGAGTTTAAGGAGAAGCCTGGCTTGTGCTTGCTCCTCTCTGGTACCTCCTGAGACCTTTCCTTCTGGCCAATGGATGATAGGAAAGTTGAAGTCTCCGCAGATGATGATGTCTGGTGTTGGGGTTGGCATATCGTCGATTAGCTTGTCGATTCTGCTGTGTGAATTATTGTAACTTTCAAGGGTGCATGATGGGGGGCGATAGCAATTGAGAATGATTACATTGAGTGACTTAATGTGGAGAGCCAGCATTTCTACTTGAGTATCAGAGTAGACTAGTATTGGTTTTGTATCTGAGGCTAGGTCATTTCTTACATATGTGATGACTCCACCATGGCTTCTATTTTCACGATCTGCTCTGTAGGAGGTGTAATTTGCCACTATTATTTCTGCATCACTCACCTCACTTTTGAGATGAGTCTCTGTCAGGGCAATGAACATTAGGTCATTTTCTTCGGCAAGCTCAGCAATGAAGGGGATTTTGCTTTTATTTGTCTTAGGGAATAGACCTTGAATATTGCCCATCATTGCATTTTCTAGCATGATTTCATGGCATTTAGCCATGGAAACATTTGGGTATGTGTTGGGACATTGTTGTGTTGATTGCCCATTAGGTGTGTGCTGATTATGGACGCTTGTGACTCCATGGCTTTCGTTAGCGTGTCGAGGGTCCTTTTCACCCCCACCATTAATTCTAAAAAAGCAGGGGCTGAATTTGTATCCTGGACAGCGTCGACTTTCTTCGAGGCCATGTGGGGCACTTGAGCGGTGGCAGGTACCAGTACTGGATTTACATCTTGCTTGGCTTGGTGTCTCTTTGTCCCTTTGATGTGAGGTAATTTACAGTTACTATTCAAACATTCCTGCTTGGAGATGGAGTCCTCGCACATCTTAGGGTTTAGTGATATATCTTGATCGAATCCTTCGGGCCAGCCCTATGAGAGTTCTTTTGTAGAGCTCAGTGGTCTGGTTAAACTAATATTAAAAAAAAAAAAAAAAAAAAAATTCTACTTTCCTCCCCCCTCCCTCACTCGCTACACAGGGAATTATGTAAGGAAATTACCTTATTTCAGGGTTTTTGCACTCGTGTTGCACGATCGTTGCAAGAGAACCAGTGGTCGTACAAGGATGGTTCGGGTGTCATTGGAAAGCTCTGTTTACGCCCTTTCAGGGATAGATACTTGTTTTACGCTCTGGGTCTTATTTAGGCATGAAAATGATCACGTAAACAACCCTATTTAGGGTAAAAAACAAACGCTGTGCGGTACAGTCAAATAGACCGCCTAGCCCGCCAATAAGGTGTTAAGAATTCTGTCATAATGTTCCAAAAGTTGTGAGAGACATGATCTTCCCGCTCTGAACCCATGTTGACCGGTGTTGTGTAGTTCATTTGCCTCCATGAAAGCTGAGATTTTGCTTCGCAGGACTTGCTCGAAAACTTTAATGATGTGGGAGGTTAAAGCTACCGGGCGGTAGTTTTTTGGTAGTGCTTTACTCCCTCCTTTATGCAGTGGGGCAATTATTGTGTTTTTTAAGCTATCTGGTATTTCACCAGTGTCTAGACTCCTTCTTCACATTATAGCCAGGGGTTTTGAGAGGTTTTCCTTACATTTCTTCATTAGGATCGAATTCCATGAGTCCGGGCCTGGTGCCGAGTGGGATGGCATGTTGGAAATGGCCTCTTCTATGTCTTTTGGACCGAAATCAATATCCAGCATCTGGGGGGCTTCCGTGGGAGAGGTTTCCATGAAAAATATATTTTGGTCTCTGATGGCTTTTGTTTCATCAGGCTCACTGAAGGCCAATAATCCCCCAAATAAAATTAATGAAAGCTTGAGATTCTCCCAGGATTGGAACCAAGGATATCTCATACAGAACTTACACGCTCTAACCATTACACCATTAACCCTTTGGCTGTGGCTATGTTTGGGCTATTTAGGGCATATTCAGGCACTCCTGAATGATAAATCAAGCATCTGCATTAAATGAAGTGAATTCTGCCGAAAACTAGGCGAAAATAGCTTCAAAATGACACCAGAACGGACCCTGTACGTGGTCTGGTTCACCCGCAGTGGTCCCAGTGAAACGCGGGAACCCCGCTATTATGTAACACTCGCTCGCTTGGCTACACTGGTGAGAGAGACAGAGAGAGACCCGCGCGAGACACAGCCTAGCTCAGTGAGCCGCTCGGTGCTCTGAGGGTCGGAGGTGGGCTCCTCACGCTCCCACCCACTGACACTCGATTTTTACGTTTTTTACAGGCTTTTAACCCTCCAGCCCCGGCTACGCATTACATAAATATTTCCCGAGACCCGGGTATTTTGGCCGTAAAATGTCTAGGCTAGGCTACCGTATCTTTGTTATTCTGACTGCTTCCCGCATTCCCGCGCATCCCCAAGTGTAGCTGTGTTATTTACCTGTAGAATGGCGTTAAGTACAGCTCTCTAAGTCAACTGGTTCAGTTGTGATGATGATTTCATTGGAGATAACTTACGGCAACAACAGCCACTTTACACTACTTTTCGATACTTAACAACATACAGGCACACACGAACAAGCGACGCTCTCCTTCTTGTGGCCGGAGATGCGGGGCGTCGGTCCAGCCGGCTGTTGTTTACATGCGTCGGACCGACGCCTCACACACCAAGGTCACAGGCTTTCAACCACTGGTACAATGTTGTACCACCCGGGTTTCTCGGGTCAAAACAAAATGGTACACACGTGTACCATCCGTCTTTGAAGGGTTAAAGCCTGGAAATTGCTGTAACTTGCCAAAACATTCCAGAACGTCACCTGCAGCGAAAGGGTTAAGACACTTATAAGTACAGCACACGACTTCCGCACATGCGTTTCCGCACCCTCCTCTGCTCCTCGCCTGGGAGCGGCTTCGGTCACCTGGGCATTCTTAGTGGTATAGCAGGGAGGGTTCTGTAGGGGTGCTCAGTTATGGCCTTGGCCTTGCTCGGGACCTTGGGGCTGTTCGGTCAGACAGCCTGGGGAACAACAACCATCCACATCTCTCCTTCCCCCCCAATACATGCATACTGTATACATAAACACATACATACAGTATACACATGTGCACACATACGTACTGTAAAAAAAAAAAAAAAAGAGAGAGAGAGAGAGAGAGAGAGAGAGAGAGAGCGAGAGTGAGCGAGAGAGAGCGAGAGTGAGCGAGAGAGAGCGAGAGCGAGCGAGAGCGAGCGAGAGCGAGCGAGAGCGAGCGAGAGAGCGAAAGCGAGTGCGAGAGAGAGCGAAAGCGAGTGTGAGAGAGAGAGAGAGTGAAAGCGAGTGTGTGAGAGAGAGCGAGAGAGAGAGAGCGAGCGAGAGTGAGAGAGAGAGAGAGAGAGAGAGAGAGAGAGAGAGAGAGCGAGCGAGAGTGAGAGAGAGAGAGAGAGAGAGAGAGAGAGAGAGACCCCCCACCACTGAAACATTTCATATAAAGTGGCTCTCTCAGGAAAGAATAAAAACAATTAACCCTTGGAATCCGGGAGGCCTCATATGAGGCAAAACGTATTTTGGTTAGGAGTCCGGAAGGCCTCATATAAGGCAAAATCAAAATCAATGCGTTCAAATTGCGCGGGCGGATTTTTGTTTGTGCGTTGGCGACCGCAGCGCCACCAAGCACAAACTTCCAGGCAGCATCAGTTCTTATCTCGCACCCAAGATGGCTGGAGTTAACCCGAAAAAAATCGCTGTGTCCGAATCGACGCCCGCCGCCGCGACCCGTAAGCCTAAGAAAGGCAAGGCCAAAAGGACCAAGAAAGCATTCCTAAGTCCCGGTGGTGTTGCACGTGTACTAAAAGAGTTAAGTGACGATAGTGATGAACTTAGTGAGATTGAGATTGCGAGTGATTTTGATGAAGAGCATGTGGTTAGTGAAGATGTTGATGAAGTGGAAGATGGCGAAGAATTCCAGGGCTTTCATAGCACTGATGATGACGATGGTGATGATGATAATGATGACAATGTTGGATGCGGTGAACATAATTTCTTACAGTTTCTTACAGTAGATCCTCTGGAAAAAGGCAAACTAGGCCTGTGTATCCAGCTCAGTACCAGTACTTGCACTGCTGCAGTCGTTCACGGTGTTGGCGGCGGCGGTAGCAGACGCAACATTTTTACTATTCTGTATTTTTGTTTTATAATCAAACTTCAAAATCATGAAGGTGATGAAAATGTTAGTGAAATGGGAAGTGTTCTACCCGCATCACGTGAACGTGACACGACGCACACGCTTGCGACCCTGGCGTCGGCTGTGGGGACTCCTTCCCCGGCAAAAATAGCCAGTTACTTTTATAGGAGAGCTGTGCTGGATAGTGCAAGGAAGCAGGCATGGGAGGTGGCTGAAAGGGAAAGAGGTGAAGATGCTGATAGTGAGGATGAGAGTGAAGAGTCGAGCGTGGGTATTCCTATTCCTTTGTCTCCCGGGACCTCCTCACGTGCGGCTGGTGCGTCGTTGACCCTGCATGACCCACAGCCCTCAACAAGTGGTGCAAGTGGTGCGGAATTGTCTCCGCATGACCCACAGCCATCAACAAGTGGTGCAAGTGGTGCGGTATTGTCCCAGCATGACCCACAGCCATCAACAAGTGGTAAAAGTGGTGCGGTATTGTCCCAGCATGACCCACAGCCATCAACAAGTGGTGCAAGTGGTCAACGCACCTCCAGAAGGGTCTTGTTCATGGCCACAGGGGGGGCACAAAGCAGCACCTCAGGCCCTAAACTGCCCCAAAAACGCTCTCGTCGTCGCCTAAAAACTTCAGAGCCAACTAGCTCACCTTCACCACCCACTAGCCGCCCACGCCCACAGTCGCCACCTGATGTATCACCACCAACTGACGACCAGGATCCCACCTATGACTCTGAAGACACCCACGAATATGGCCGCCCTTAACCCTTCCTACCCGGGCAGTCTTAGCTAATGACGGTCGCCCCTACCCGGGCGATATGGCCGAAAAACGTCTAGGCCTAGGCTACCGTATTTATGTTTATTTTCACTGCTAGAACTTTCCCACTCATCTATAATCGTAGTGCGGTTTTCAATCTGTATTTTGGCATTGAGTAGAGCTCTGTAAGTCAACTGGTTCAGTTGTGATGACGATTTCAGTGGAGCCAATATTGCAGAGATGTTGCCAATATGGGGGCTTTTTAGACACTAATTTCGTCATGACGTCATAACAATAACATTGAGGAGTCTTCTCCTTCTTGATTTCGGAGGTGCGGTGACGAACGCTTGGGTTTGTTGACATACGTCGTACGCACGGCGTTCGGACCAAGCTTAATTAGGCTATTAAGCTCATGCCTTAGATAAGGCATACCGGGTAGCGGCCCTTCTTTCGTGCTGTCCTTACCTAAGGCAGCCCGGGTAGGAAGGGTTAAAGATATATGGACGACCACGGTGCAGATTCTGGGGATGATAATTATGACCTGCCAGACGACCCTGTTGTGGACGAAGCTGAGTGGGTGGACGACCCAGCACCCCGGCGTGGCCGTGGACGTCCCCGTGCTCGGGGTGGCCGTGCCCTTGGACGTGGCCATGCCAGGGGCCCTGCTGGTCAGTGTGGGCATGGCCGTGCCCGTGGGAGTGGCCGCGGCTGTGGCCAGGCCGCCCCTGCTGCCCGTCCCTGTCCCCGTGCCAGGCATGCTGACGTCTGGACGTGGGAGGATGGGGCCACCTTTCAGCCACAAGATGCCACATTCGATGACGCCCAACATGCCGCAGGGATTGATCCATCTTTCCCAGGAGGACCCAACTCAACACCTGCCGAGCTATTCAAGGCCTTTTTCGACAATGATGTCATGTCATATGTTGTCGATGAGACCAATAAGCAGCAGGCCCTCAGTGACCACCTCAGCGGCAAGACCCATAGTTCCCACATAAAGGCCTGGAAGCCTGTCACCATTGCCCAAATGTATGTGTTCATAGCACTGACCATGCTCATGGCACATGTGAAGAAGTATCGGCTGGCAGACTACTGGATCACAGGCGACATAATTGCCACACCTGCTTTTGGCAAACTTATGTCCCGGGACCGCTACTTCGCCATACTTGGTAACCTGCACTTCGTTACCAACACCAATGTACACCGAACAGACCGCCTGTGGAAGATAAGGGGATTCTACATGATGAAGGCCAAGTTTTCCACATTCTTGAAGCCTTTTCAAAAGGTCGTGATCGACGAGTCTCTTGTGCTGTTCCGGGGGAACCTTCACTTCCGGCAGTACATACCATCCAAGAGACATCAATTCGGCATCAAGCTCTTCGTCCTATGTGACTGTAAGACGGGTTATGTGCTGGACTTCATTGTCTACAGTGGGAAGGAGGGTGAGGTTCTTGCAGATCAAGAAATAGGGTTCGGTGGAGCAGTGGTGAAGGCGATGATGGATCGCTACTTCAACAAGAACCACATACTCTACACGGACAACTATTATACGTCCCCCATCCTCACCAAGTACCTGAACAGGCAGCAAATCCAGACTGTGGGCACAGTACGGGGGACGAGGAAGAACATGCCGGAATTCCCCCAAAAGACCAAGAAGAAGGACATCTTCCTCAAGCAACATGGTCCGATGCTGGCAATCCATTGGCATGACCAAAGGAAGGTCAACATGATCAGCACCATCCACAAGGGCAACCTGGTTGACTCTGGCAAAGTCAACCACAGGACCAGGGAGCCCATCATGAAGTCAGACGCAGTTATGGACTACAACATAAACATGCGTCTGGTTGACAAATCAGACATGCAGGTCGGCTTCATCGACTGCCTGCGGACCTCCTGCAGGTGGTATAAGAAGTTCTTCCTGCACATGATGGATGTGTCTGTGCTGAACTCGTACAAGCTGATGAACCCCACAATGCCCAGGAAGTACACCAACCTTCGGAGATTCCAGAAACAGCTCATTTTGGATCTCATTGGGGAATATGCCGTGCCTGAGGATGCCCCACGAGCTCAACATATGCCAGGAGCTGGCACCATGGACCGCACATACGCTTCCGAACACCACAAGAAGCACAGGATCGTCGGCCTTCCAGTAGCTGCTGGTCGCAAGACCCAGAAACGGTGCCATGTCCGCAGTCACACCACCCGAAGACCCCAGACAATCACCAAAACCTAGTATCAGTGCCAGGAATGTCAGGTAGCACTGTGCATCACGCCTTGCCACGATGATTTCCACATCCTGGTAAACTTCTAAGTGGCACTGACCCTAAGAACACTAGTGAAAGTGACACTAAAACACTATGTGCAAGTGAAAGAGACACTAAAAACAATACAACAATATGTGCAAGTGAAAGAGACACAACAACTATATATTAGAGTAACTATTCAATAAGTATCGATAAGTGAAACCTGTAATAGGTGAAAGTGACACTAAAACAACACAACAATATGTGCAAGTGAAAGAGACACAACAACTATATATTAGAGTAACTATTCAATAAGTATTTATAAGTGAAACCTGTAATAAGTGAGTGACACTAAAAACAATACAACAATATGTGCAAGTGAAAGAGACACAACAACTATATATTAGAGTAACTATTCAATAAGTATCGATAAGTGAAACCTGTAATAGGTGAAAGTGACACTAAAACAACACAACAATATGTGCAAGTGAAAGAGACACAACAACTATATATTAGAGTAACTATTCAATAAGTATTTATAAGTGAAACCTGTAATAAGTGAAAGTGACACTAAAAACAACACAACAATATGTGCAAGTGAAAGAGACACAACAACTATATATTAGAGTAACTATTCAATAAGTATTTATAAGTGAAACCTGTAATAAGTGAAAGTGACACTAAAAACAATATAACAATATGTGCAAGTGAAAGAGACAACAACTATATATTAGAGTAACTATTCAATAAGTATTTATAAGTGAAACCTGTTGTTGTTGTTGTTGTTCCCTAAGCTGCCTGGCCGAACAGCCCCGAGTCCCTGAGGAAGGCCATGGCCACGATCGGGCTTTCCCACAGAGCTCTCATTGAGTGTAGATTGTGTTGTTGGCGTAAGTGGTTGTGTGAAATGCAGTCTTCTATGATGTGTTTAATGGTATGGGGTGCTGTGTTACATCCCGGGCAGGCGTCGGCAACGGAGTCATCCAGTCTCTTCTGATAGCTCAGGAGAGCTGGATGGTGTCCGCATCTCAGCCTGGCCAGGTGGACTCTGTCCTCGCGAGGAAGGGAGGATTCGGAAGGATGGATTTCGGGAGGTCGTGCATGCAGCTGCGTGTTGTCTGTGAGTGAGTGGATGGATTGGCGAGAGATATGAGTATGGATGTGCTTCTGGAAGTTGGTTCGGGGTGGGCAGGGAGGGAGAGAGGACAATAATTGTGTGTGATACCGTGTGCTGGGTGTTGTTTTGATATTTCTTGGTGTCTGTGGGTGTATTGCCATGTAGTTTAGTGGGTGGTCTTAGTTTGTGGAGGCTGCTGCCAGGAATTGAGTGCCTCTCATGTCCAGATGGTCTTTGACTTTGAGGATTTTGGTTTCTTGATGTAAGTGATCTGTGGGTGCATACTTAGCTGTGCAGCCTGTAATGATCTTCAGGGCTTTGTTTTGAATAGTCTGTAAGGTCTTATGATGTGTTTCAGCTAGGTTAGAAGCCCAGGCTGGGCTTGCGTATTCCATCACTGATCTTATGTATTGTTTATATACTGTGGTGGTAGTTTCTTTGTTGTGTCCAAATTTTGTGTGAGCAAGTGACCTGAGGGCGTTAAGTCTGGGTGTCAGTTTCTTTATAATGTTTGTGGTGTGCTGTTTGAATGTCATATGAGTATCATATGTTACTCCTAGGATTTTGGGTGTGTGTGTATGTGTTAGGGGTGTGTTGTTTATGGTGAGTTGAGGGATGTATTCGTGTTCTCCTGTCCAGCTTGTAAGCAGGGTTGCGGTGGATTTGGCTGGGGCTAGATTAAGTCTGTTTGTAGTGCACCAGCCATGTAGTGTGTTGAGATAGGGTTGAAGGAGATCTGTTGCTCTTTTTGGGTCATGGTGTGTGCATGTGAGTGTTATGTCATCTGCATAGGAGGCTAAGTTTATTTGGGGCGTATTGGGTGTAGTTATATCGTGCATGAACAGATTGAAGAGTGCGGGCGATAGGACGGATCCTTGTGGGACTCCGTTTGGAAAGTTTCTGATTTTAGATAACTGACCGGCAAAAGATACGTGTGCACATCTGCCTGCTAGGAAGTGAAACCTGTAATAGGTGAAAGTGACACTAAAAACAACATACGTAACAATATGTCTAAGTGAAAGAAACAGCCAAATGTAATAATTACAAGTGTCAATTACGATACCGTACGGTACTGTACGCTTGCGTAGCCTAGCCTCTAATCTAGTAAGTGAAAGTGACACAAAATGTATAACAAGTAATAATAACTCAATAATAACGGTGAGAGTGACAATAATTCATAACAAGAAGAGTAATAACAGTGAAAGTGACACAATAACAGCTATATTTAAGAAGGGAAAGAGAAATGACCCAGGAAATTATAGACCAGTCAATTTGACAAGTGTTGTGTGTAAACTAATGGAAACGGTAATTAGAGAAGGAATAATGGATCATATGAAGTCAAACCAACTTTTCAGTGGGAGACAGTTCGGATTCTTGCCGGGGAGGTCGACGGTACTACAGCTAATTAAGGTGGTAGATGATTGGATGCAAATTCTAGAAGATGGTGATGTAATAGACGTGGTATATTGCGATTTTATGAAGGCCTTCGATAAGGTCCCACATAAAAGGTTAATAGAGAAAGTTAGAAGCTATAATATAGGGGAGAAATGTGTGAAATGGATAGAAGCCTTCCTGAAAGATCGGAGACAGAGGGTACTGGTGAATGGAATAGGCTCGGGGTGGAGGGAAATTAAAAGTGGGGTACCTCAGGGATCTGTGTTGGGACCACTGCTGTTCGTTATATTTATCAACGACTTGCCTGAAGTTATAACTAATGGAAGTGAGGTATACCTGTATGCGGATGACACTAAGCTGTATAGAAGAGTGAGGAGTAAGGAAGATATGGGTTTGCTTCAAGGAGATGTGGAGGGCATGAAGGGATGGTCTGAGCATTGGTTAATGCCTTTTCATCCAAAAAAATGCAAGTACATGCGGATTGGGACCAGCAAGATAGACAAGGTAGGATACATTATGTATGAAGCGATGGAGGAAGTGAATGCAGAAAAGGATATAGGAGTAGTGATAGACAATAAGTTAAATTTATCAGAACATTTAGCGGAAAAGATAAACAAAGCCAATAGAATTGTAGGGCTGATAAGGAGGACATTTGTGTCACTTGACGAAGAAATCTTCAGGAATCTCTATACAGCGCTGGTTAGGCCGCACCTCGAATATGCGAACCAGGTGTGGGCTCCATATATGGTAAAGGATATAGAAGCAGTGGAGAAAGTGCAGAGGAGAGCTAGCAAGCTGGTACCAACGTTGAAGAACGCGGGCTATGAGCAGAGGTTGAGGACACTGGGGCTTCCGACACTGGCATATAGGAGAAAGAGAGGGGATATGATAGAGACTTTTAAGATAGTGTCAGGAAAGTACGATGAGGATGTGTGTGAAGGTATCTTCTTGATGCGGGAGGGAACAAGAACGAGAGGACACTCTAAGAAAATTTACAAAGAAAGAAATAGGCTTGAGAAGGCAAAGAACTCATTTTGTGATAGAGTGGTAAATGAGTGGAACGCACTGCCCCAGTATGTAGTAGATTCCGAATCAATAAGGGAGTTTGAAAGTAATCTTGATAAAGCATGGGGAAGACAAGATTTGAAGTTTGATTATAAAACAAAAATACAGAATAGTAAATTTTTTGCATCTGCTACCGCCGCCGCCAACACCGTGAACGACCGCAGCAGTGCAAGTACTGGTACTGAGCTGGATACACAGGCATAGTTTGCCTTTTTCCAGAGGATCTATTGTAAGAAACTGTAAGAATAATACTACAATAAAAGTGAAAGTGGCACAATAATATTACAATAACAGTGAAATATGTTATATAAAGTTTCATATAACTCAAATAATGGTTGAACAAGTAATAAATGACACAATAATATCACATTATCTCCATAAAAACATAATATTGTGTACCGGTACAAAAGCCACCGAAGCGACGAGTGACTTAGTGCGTGCTAGCCAGGGTCGCGGCGAAGCGTTCAGACGCAGGCAAAAATACGCGGGAAATTACCTCCATTCCTATCATCATATCTCGGCAACCACTTGTCGTAGCGATGTCAACTCAATGCCATTCTACAGACGAAGGTTGGTTCTACACTATGCAATTTAGTTGACTGCTCTAGGTGGTCTCAATCAGTAGATATCGAATTATGAAGATAGCCATTTTTCAGGAATACCCTCGAACACGACGACCGCCTCATATGAGGGCCCCCGGATCCCGGGGGTTAAACAATACTTACAGCTCTGAATGGCGTTACGTTTGGAGTCAAGCAGCCAGTCGTCCAGAGAGAGGTGTTTATAGGCCAGGCTGCGGAAGTGTTTACCACCGTTGACATTGTACGTCCCCACGGCCACTCTCATGGGGATAGTGGCGGTGTACTCATGGCTGCGGTTACACAACTGACGCATCACGCTGATCGGGGCTGAAATATAAGAACAGAAACAAATTTATTAGTTCTTTTATTTCATAAATTATATTTTAGTAAGAACCAGCCCTGTGGGAGCTCTTTTCGGGAGCTCGGTGGTCTGGTTAAACTACCCTATTAAAAAAAATAAAAAAATAAATAAAATAAAACGTTGTTCCCACATAGCGTCTTTGATAAGTAAATTTGACTCCGGGTTCGAATCCCGGTGGATCATATATACAGTAAACCCTCGCTATCTCGGACCTCTAGAAGTCGGAAACCCGGACTACTCGGACTGGCATCGGCCTCTCGGAAAGTTCGCCGTATATCTCGGAAAATTCCGAGATGTAAGGGGAAAACTCCGAGGGCCCACATGGTCTGTCGGACAGGTGTCATATATCTCGGAAAATTCCGAGATCTTAGGGCAAATTCCGAGATCTAAGGCTACAGTGAGGTGGAGAAGGACAGTGAAATGGAGAAGGAAAGTGATATTTATAATATATGTCTGCTGGATACTGTACAGGTACTGTAATTTATCTTGAATCTACGTTGTTAGTGATAGGGAAGTCTCCGTTTTCTCTGGTGGCTCGGACTCCCTCTTCCAATTCGGACATTTTCCTCTCTTAAGTCGGACATAAGTCGGACTTCGGACATCTCGGATTTTCGGTCATCTCGGACTGGGTCTCCCCCCAATTAGTCCGAGATAGCGAGGGTTTACTGTACTTTAATTAATTTCATTGGGGGTGTTTAGTTTTGTGGTGAAGTTAATAAAATATAGATTATCAGTAGGTTCAGGGATATTTCGTAGCGAGGCCGGTCTATATGATCTGTGCCCCATGAATATTCCTTCCTCTCACTTAAACATTAGGCTACCATAGTGCGGTTGGGAGTATGAACATGATTAGATTAATATCCAGTATTCGAGAATGGATAATAAGTCGTAGGCGCGTGCATAAACCTTTAACCGTCCTGGTGGTGTAATGGTTAAGGTGGCAAAAATATGTGTGTGATAACCCGGGTTCGAATCCCGGTGGATCATATATACTTTAATTCATTTCATTGGGGGTGTTTGGTGTTGTGGTGAAATTAATAAAATATAGTTTATATTGTCTTTGTCCCAGTTTTGATTTGTTTAGTTTGTAAGTTTTACATTTAAATTTAAATGACTCATATTATCACCAACCCACCAATTAACTTACAAATAAATCTAATTAAAATGTAAAACTTGCAAACTAAACAAACCAAAACTGGGACGATACAAGATAAAGGTAAAATCTATCTATCTATCTATCTATTGCCTGACGCCGTGATCCCCGAAGGGGTGGCCACGAACGAACCGCCCCCATGCACCTCTGTTCCCGGTCAGTCGACGCCCCTCCCCCCAACCAGCACCGCCTTCGTTTATGTACTTCCCCACTCCATCCTTCCACCTCTCATTCGGTCTACCTCTCCCTCTCTGTCCCTCCACCTCGCTCTCGTACACCCTCTTAGTCATTCTCTCGCTTTCCATACGTTCCATATGGCCGAACCATCTCAAGTTGTTCCTTTTCACACTTTCCAGCACATCTACCTCCACACCACACCTCCTTCTTACTTCCTCATTAGTCTGTCTATCCCTCCATGTAACTCCGCACGCACTCCTTAAGTAATTCATTTTTCGACTGCTCTCACTCTTGGTCCGAGTCTCTCAACCAATGTCCATGCTTCGTTTCCGTAAGTCAGTGTCGGGATTACCACACTGTCATGCAAGGACTTCTTCACTTCCATATTGACCACCCTATTTCTTGTTACTGCTTTTAGCGTTCCTACAACCCTCTTCCCCTGTTGTACCCTCTCCCGCACTTCTTCATCCATAGTCCCATCTTTACTCAACACACTGCCCAGATACTTAAAAGAGTTGACGATCTCCATAGCCTGACCGTTCAGCTTCACCTCACACTCTGTGACTTCACCCATTTCGAAGACCATAACCTTGCTCTTCCTCGCATTTACCTTCAAATTCCGTTCTTCGCACACTGTTCCAAACTCATTTACCAGACCCTGCAACTCCCATTCATTATCACTCATCAGAACTGTATCATCTGCAAACAGCAGTATAGGTAGCTTCCACTCAATTCCCTCCCTTTTCAGCGATACACCAACATCCACTGCTCTTGATAGTATTTCTTTCATGACTCCATCCATATATACAGTAAACAACCACGGGGACATCACACACCCCTGTTTCAAACCAACATTCAGGTCAAAGAACTCGCTCTGCTCACTCTCCGCACGTACTGCCGCCTTTGCACCCTCATACATGCTCTTCACTGCTTTCAGCAACTTGCGCTCTACTCCGTATATTCTAAGTACTTTCCACAAACCTTCTCTATCCACTCTGTCATAGGCCTTCTCCAAGTCCATAAAGGCAACATACACCTTTTGTTTCTGTTAGTCTTAGTAATTAGAAACTTGGGTATTAAAGTGAATATGTTGTGACAAAATACATAAGTGGAAAAAGTACAATAAGAATAATTAGATAAATGGGTATTAAGTAATTATGTTATGAGAAAATACACAACATAAGTGGGAAAGTACAATAAGAATAATGTGGAATAAATACAATATATATTACATAAAAGGTACGTAATCGGAAAAGGAAAGAAAGATAAAAAACAAATGAATTCAAATGGGGCACGGAAACTAGTGCGTATATGGAGCGTCGATATTGTGACGTCATGAGCAGGGAGATGAGTAACTGAGTCATGGCGTCGGAAGACAGTTGACCGTGAGTAATGATAGCGGATGGAAGTGCTGACAGTGGAGTCAAGTCCTGGCCAGGCAGTAAGAAATGAGTCAGCACTCAAAGCTTATTAGTGCACTGGAATATAATCTGCTCACCCCACCCTGGATAATGAATCAAAGTATTATCCGCCAACTCTGCCTGCAATACTCAGCATATGGAACTCTGCCGGTGCTACAGCGAGGTGAGGCGAATTCAAATTCAGAATAAGCCATAAAGGCTTTGTATCTAGCATAAAAACAGAGTCTAATCTTGTCAGCAAATGTTCCATTCCTTTGTCACTCGCCAAGACTGTTGTATCTATTTCGCTGCTGACATCTCTAGCCCTGCCAGTCAATGTCAAATGAACCGCCAATGCTTGCTTCTCCGGTGTCACACTCGTTAGTTTCTGCCATATTTCTATATCTTTCTTCCACCTCTCATAGTCTTTTTCCGATGTCATTTGTGGAGGATTTTTAATCACTTTCTTCTCCAGATACTTCTCCACAACACAATTCAGGGTAAAAATCTGATCTACACATCCTTTTCCCTTCCTAAAACATCCCTGCTCGTCGCCTACCCATTTCTCCGTTCTCACTCTCACTCTCTCAATCACTACCCTACTGTATATACCTTCCCTACTACGCTTAGAAGACATATTCCTTGGTGGTTACCACACACTCCTCTTTCCCCTTTGCCCTTATATAGGGGGACTATTATGCCAGTCTTCCAGTCATCGGGTGCACTCCCCTTCTCCCATGCTAGTTTGCACATTTTCCATACCCATTCTATCACTATCTCACCACCATACCTCAACATTTCCCCACACACTCCATCTGTTCCTGGTGCTTTCCCCAACTTCACTCTTTTCATGGCTTCCCACACTTCTGACCTCTTGATCCCCACCTCCTCCTCCACTACTTCTCTTCTTCTCCCTCCCATACCATATCCAGCTATGTTTGCTGGCTCTTCATTCCTTACATTTAGCAACTCACTGAAGTACTCCCTCCATCTTTCGACTCTCTCTTGCTTCTCGGCTAGCATTCTCCCATTCTTATCTTTCACACCCTTACTGTTTCCCTTGCTACCTTCCCTAACTTTCTTGACTTCTTTCCAGAACAGTTTCTTACTCTCCCTCCATTTTACACTCAGATTCCTTCCAAATTCCTCATCTACTCTTCTCTTACTTTCCTTCACTACTCTCTTCACCACCATCTTACTATCCACGTACCTCGCTCGTTTCTGTCTCTCGGAATCTTCATTCCCTCTACTACCCAACCACTCTCTATATGCTTTCTTCTTTTCTTCCACAGCTATTCTTACCTCTTCTGTCCACCATGCTGTACCTTTCACTCCCCTCCCTCTTCTCCTCACTCCACACACCTCCTCACATGCTGCACAGATCTCATCCTTAAACACCTTGCTCATCTCTTCCACTTCCTCCATAACTTCCAGGTCGAACTCACCTAGTCGTCTTTCCACTGCTCTCCTGTACTCCTCCCCGACTTCCTCCCCCTGCAACCTCTCCACCCTCCTCACCATTCACCTCCTCTCGCCTCCCTCCAGCTCTCCTCACCCACTTCTTTTGTATCCTAACCTTAGCTACCACTACATAATGATCAGACAGACCCCCTCCAATACCCCTATACACCCTAGCATCCATCACATATTTCTTCATTCGTTCATCCACACATACATAATCAATCAATGACTTTCGTTCCACCACTGTCTTATCCTTCATCGTCAACATCCGTTTCCACGTGTACCTGTGGATCATTCTGTGTCGGAAGAAGGTGTTGGCTATCCACAGCCTCCTCCCCACACATACGTCCACAAGTGCACTACCATTCCCATTCACCTCTGATGGTACCCCCCATCCTTCCACCACTCCCTCAACTTTCCTATCACCCACCTTACCATTCATATCCCCAATCAGAAATATTCTTTCGTTCTTGTCAAACTTCTCCAGGCACGCCTCCACATTCATCCAGAACTCCCCTTTCTTTCTTTCAAGTTTATCCTCTGTCGGGGCATACACGCATACAATCACCCACGTTTGTATTCCTACTTTCATTCTCACCCACACAATCCTTGAACCCACAGACCCATACTCTCTTACACATTCCTTCCATTTGCTACTTACAAACAAACATGCACCTTCTCTCACTGTTCCTTCACTCACTCCAGCACACACACCCATTCCACACTCCCACTCTCTCACGTCTGAACCTTTCCATTTGGTCTCTGTCATTCCACATACATCCAGCCTGGCATTCACTAACACTTCCAGAACCTCTCTCTCTTTTGTGCCATCATTCATGCCACTAACATTCCACGTAGCCATTAACAGAATGTCCGAAGGCATGTCCTTAGTCGGTCGTGGTTCGTCAACGTTGGTTCCGTCCGCATCCGAGGCTGTTCGTTCGTTTTTCTTTGCTTAGATATTTTTTCCGGGTGGGGGTCGCAAGCCTACCGACCCAACCTCTTTAATCGCCTCTTACGACACGCAGAAGGCACGTGAGGCATATTCTATTCCCTAACCCCCAGGGGGAAGGTAAAATACCTTATCAAAATCGCTATGAAATCAATGTTACTAATGAATACATGTGGTACTTCAAGGATTCGAACCTAGGATACTCACACCAAAATTCAGCGCAATTTTTTTTAGTTAATACACAGTGAATGCAAAACAGTATACTGTACTGTAGAGTCGGCCTAATAAGTAATGTCTCGGCACCAAGTATATTTTGATCAATAATTGGTATCAGCAATATCTAAACTTGATTTATTAATTTGGAGTGAGATATACAAACATGTTCCTACACTTACCCACCCTATTCAACATCTGACAGACATTAATACAGCACAGAGCGAACTAAATGTAATGACAGCTGAGACATGACCTATTAGCACCACCGTACATTATTTAACACGCATCAGACTACTTAAGGGGAGATGGTTCACTTTTTGGGCGATTTTTGCATGTGCAGTATTCATTATTTTTCTAGTTTCCTCCCTAGACCTCTATCAAATTAAAAAAAATTATCCATTAGATCCCCCTTCTAGATTAATTTGTACATTTTTCGATAGAAAAAATTTCCGGCCAAAGGCCGGTTCTTCCAACATTACAGGCTCACTATCGTTCGCCAGGGAAAAAATCGACACCTAAATAGCACGAAAGGTCTAAATATTGACATAGAAATGGGGTGAAAGGTCTTAAAATTTACTAAATAATGGGGCAAACATCTTAAGATCTGAAAACTAATGGGGCTAAACACGAGGGAGAAAGTGGTCTAGAAAACCGGCCCATGTCCCCTTAAGGCATAAAAATTATACTGTATACCATACATGCACAAACTGTACATACATTATACTGTATACCATACATGCACAAACTGTACATAAATTATACTGTATACCATACATGCACAAACTGTACATAAATTATACTGTATACCATACATGCACAAAATGTACATAAATTATACTGTATACCATACATGCACAAACTGTACATAAATTATACTGTATACCATACATGCACAAACTGTACATAAATTTATAGACCAAGTGCTCCACATTAGGTCTCACGCAGGCTGGGAAATTAGTGTTCCAGATCTAGTTGCCCCGGGCTAGTGAATTCAGAAATTTACTTGCCCTGATATATTCCTTACTTGCCCTGATATTTTTGTACTTGCCCTGAATATGAAATTTGTTGAATTAATACAAATTATGCTATATACTGTATATACAGTATATAATATTTTTTTAGTTATTTTGTTTTGTTTTATTCAATAGATTTTTTTTCTTAGGGGAATACAAACGTTGCACATAGCAAAAAAATAGCTTTCACAAGTTAGCATATAAAGACAGTGACAAAGTTACAAACAATGCAATACCATCAGATGATTAGTTATCTAATTAATATGTCAAAAATAACTAATACGGTACCAGTAAGTAATAAGCTGTCAGTGTACAGTTATATTATAGAAAACTTATGAAATCATACTCATGTTGAATATTAAGTAAGGTAAACCTCTGCAGAAAACTCATTCTGAAATCTGAACTAAATAAATAACTATCTATCTATCTAATATCTATCTATCTATTTATCTGTCTGTCTGTCTGTCTTTACCTGTCTGTATGTGTGTGTGTGTGTGTGTGTAAGTGTAAGTGTAAGTGTAGATATTATATTGCAAAATTCATGGTTCACATCTCTAATGAATGCGAAGGACCAGCTTTAGTTTATGATAATAAATATGGCTGATTTTTTTTTTTTTTTTTTTTTTTATATAGAAAATAGAAATATGTCCAGAAAGTGAGTGATAAAGTCATCTTTAATCGACATTCGACACCCGGTACTTATTACTTAAGCCCATGGCCTCCCAACCAATGTCTGCAATGGCAGACATTAAGGGTGAAGTAGACCAGTGTTGTATTTAGAACGTGAATACAAGACCCTGATCAGCATGATCGAATTGATTACACTGGTTACAAACTAAATTCACCACCACAGCCATTCCAACAGTATGACTATGATAACACACATTTCACTTGAACCCCCATACACAAATAATAATTCGCGGTTAGACATTATCAATTACCAACCCTCCCACGAAAAAAGATACAAAATCGAACGAACTGAACGTTGCCTCTATGCTGGAGCTTAGTTTGTACCCATCCCCTCAGGGATCAAGTTGTCTGGCAATACATATAGTTTTATTTAGGCCTAGGCATACTTTACATTGTACAGTAGGAGAACAGAGACTGCAGAGTATCATATATATATATTTGTATTAAAAATTGTGTAACTAAATCCTTAAGATTGTTTATAAACACATTTTTGTAACATTAAGTAAATATCTTAGGTAGAAAACATAGGTGGAGTAGCTTACCAACAATTTTCACTTAAGAGGCGAGTCAATAAGAGAAATCTATCGTCTGACAGACTGATAGGCTAGATACAAAAAGTTAACAAACTATTTTAAAACAACGGTTTTACCTAGTTGTACTTGTTGATGGTGGTTGTTTTAGTGTTAAGAATCTTGTCAAGGAAGCCTGTTGTTTCTTGGACACACTCATTATAGTACATTTTCTCACTAAACACGTGCTTCTCCGGCGACAATTGAAACACTAATGTTATTGATAAAGAGCGGCGAGCGAGCCGCCTATTCGGAAGTACCTCTTCTCTATCCAACCGTCCAACGGTTGTTGTTGTTGTTGTTGTTCCCTAAGCTGCCTGGCCGAACAGCCCCGAGTCCCTGAGAAAGGCCATGGCCACGATCGGGCTTTCCCACAGAGCTCTCATTGAGTGTAGATTGTGTTGTTGGCGTAAGTGGTTGTGTGAAATGCAGTCTTCTATGATGTGTTTAATGGTATGGGGTGCTGTGTTACATCCCGGGCAGGCGTCGACAACGGAGTCATCCAGTCTCTTCTGATAGCTCAGGAGAGCTGGATGGTGTCCGCATCTCAGCCTGGCCAGGTGGACTCTGTCCTCGCGAGGAAGGGAGGATTCGGAAGGATGGATTTCGGGAGGTCGTGCATGCAGCTGTGTGTTGTCTGTGAGTGAGTGGATGGATCGGTGAGAGATATGAGTATGGATGTGCTTCTGGAAGTTGGTTCGGGGTGGGCAGGGAGGGAGAGAGGACAATAATTGTGTGTGATACCGTGTGCTGGGTGTTGTTTTGATATTTCTTGGTGTCTGTGGGTGTGTTGCCATGTAGTTTAGTGGGTGGTCTTGGTTCGTGGAGGCTGCTGCCAGGAATTGAGTGCCTCTCATGTCCAGATGGTCTTTGACTTTGAGGATTTTGGTTTCTTGATGTAGGTGATCTGTGGGTGCAGTAGCTGTGCAGCCTGTAATGATCTTCAGGGCTTTGTTTTGAATAGTCTGTAAGGTCTTATGATGTGTTTCAGCTAGGTTAGAAGCCCAGGCTGGGCTTGCGTATTCCATCACTGATCTTATGTATTGTTTATATACTGTGGTGGTAGTCCAACGGTTATAATATTATGTAGGCCTACGGGGGGGGGGGGGGGAGGAGATAGAGAGAATAGTGACGTGAAATTAACGTGAATCGAAAACCAGCCGTTACGTTACCAGTAACCAATGGTCGTTGAAAGTGGAAATAGTAGATACATCTGCCTGTCTCTTCTACTTTATTTATATTTATGGAAAGTGTGTATGTTTGTTTTTATAATTATTTTAGCATTTTTCAAGGGTTAAAAGGCAAAAAATTCGACTTGTCCCCCGGGCAACCGCCGGGCAGACCAACATTAAAAAGCACTTGCCCGGCAACATATCCGGGCTAGCCGGGCTGCCGGGCTATACCTAATTTCCCAGCCTGGTCTCACGTCCTAATGGCGGCATTCCAGGCATCCCTGTTTAGAGCTGCCTCATTTGTCAGGTTTTTTAATCCAAACCATCCAAGCCTGCTAGTACACATCTCATCACTGAACACTGATACTCTTGATACCTAACCTTCTCCTTAGCTCTCCACATGTCCAAACCATCCAAGCTTGCTAGAATACATCTCATCACTGATACTCTTGATACCTAACCTTCTCCTTAGCTCTCCACTGTCCAAACCATCCAAGCTTGCTAGAACACATCCCATCACTGATACTCTTGATACCTAACCTTCTCCTTAGCTCTCCACATGTCCAAACCATCCAACAAGCCTGCTAGTACACATCTCATCACTGATACTCTTGATACCTAACCTTCTCCTTAGCTCTCCACATGTCCAAACCATCCAACAAGCCTACTAGTACACATCTCATCACTGATACTCTTGATACCTAACCTTCTCCTTAGCTCTCCACATGTCCAAACCATCCAAGCTTGCTAGAACACATCTCATCACTGATACTCTTGATACCTAACCTTCTCCTTAGCTCTCCACATGTCCAAACCATCCAACAAGCCTGCTAGTACACATCTCATCACTGATACTCTTGATACCTAACCTTCTCCTTAGCTCTCCACATGTCCAAACCATCCAACAAGCCTGCTAGTCCACATCTCATCACTGATACTCTTGATACCTAACCTTCTCCTTAGCTCTCCACATGTCCAAACCATCCAACAAGCCTGCTAGTACACATCTCATCACTGATACTCTTGATACCTAACCTTCTCCTTAGCTCTCCACATGTCCAAACCATCCAACAAGCCTGCTAGTACACATCTCATCACTGATACTCTTGATACCTAACCTTCTCCTTAGCTCTCCACATGTCCAAACCATCCAACAAGCCTGCTAGTACACATCTCATCACTGATACTCTTGATACCTAACCTTCTCCTTAGCTCTCCACATGTCCAAACCATCCAACAAGCCTACTAGTACACATCTCATCACTGATACTCTTGATACCTAACCTTCTCCTCAGCTCTTCACTTGATATCCTATCTTGCAGTTTGCCCCACACATCTATCTCACCATTCTCATCTTGTTGCGTTCAATTCTGTTGATATCATCCACTTTGACAGGCCACGTTTCTGAAGCATATTTTATTGTGCTTCTTATGCATGAAGCGTACACCTTTCCATTCAAGGGGAGAGAGGTCTTCTCATGGTAAGTAGTGGCAACAGTTCTCTAAACTTTCCCAGCCACATCAATTCTGGCGGGTCGTGGTATTATAATGTAAAACTTGCAAAATAAACAAACCAAAACTTATACGAACATAGTAAAAAGACAAAACAACTAATCAAAATCGCTATGTATGATCGGTAGTGCGTCTGACTGGTGATGGAAGGGTCGGTAGTTAGATCCCAACCCGTACCATTGGTAGATGTCAAGAGTTTGGACACTGAGGTTTAGTGATTCATGGTAAATCTGCAGTTAAGTCCCTGTAACAAGGGCCAACCCATATAGTATATTCGCTGTAAGTAGGCGAGAAATCATGACCTCTAACCTCTGTAACTAAAAAACGACTAGAGTAATCGAGCTAATATTTCTACCATTTGGGAAGACTCACGCAGGGAATTGGTTTGGAAAGTTACAGCCAATTTGCTCTAGCCCTTTTTGAGTAACAGAGGAGAGAGATCATGATTTCTCGCCTACTTCCAGCGAATAGACTATAGCCCTGTCAACCAAGGGAGTGTACAGTAGCACTAATAAGTCATGTCCCAGCTGTCATTACGTTTGGCTTGTTTTGTGCTGTATTAATGTCTGTAAGATGTTAACCCTTAACTAGCGGCGCGCGACTTATGTGGAGTTGTTGTTGTTGTTGTTGTTGTTCCCTAAGCTGCCTGGCCGAACAGCCCCGAGTCCCTGAGAAAGGCCATGGCCACGATCGGGCTTTCCCACAGAGCTCTCATTGAGTGTAGATTGTGTTGTTGGCGTAAGTGGTTGTGTGAAATGCAGTCTTCTATGATGTGTTTAATGGTATGGGGTGCTGTGTTACATCCCGGGCCTGGTCCTGATGTGGCGGCGTCTACGCCGTGGGGCCACCTCCCGAGGCTGCCAACCGCGGATGGCTGCCGACCCTCCACAGCCGAAGACAAAATCAACGACCAGTGGAGGAAAACCGGATGCCGGCCGCGGGGAGCAGTTTCGGGAGCCAAACCGTCACAACCATCCCCTGCCCCCTCCCTGGGGGCACGGGTCCTTGGAGCGGCTTCGGTCGCGCCGGGAATTTCCACTTATGTGGAGTTAAAGAAACTGGCAAAAAACGGGTGAAAAATGGGTGAAAATAGAGTGCAAATGGGTGGAACAGTAATGAACCATACGTCCGACATCTGTGGCCTCCCGGCCCACACTAACTCCAGTTCCCCCACCGCACGGGAGGATGACAGTGTGACCAATAGTTCGCGAAAAGTGAACAATGTAGCAAAATCCGATAAACTTCCATCTTTGAGGTAACACTGTCAGGGCTCCACAAGAGCTACGTAGCTGTATGTGGTGTCATTGTGTATAGATTTCCGTCTAGTTTTCGGCACAATACAGTTCCTTTCATGCTGATGGTTGATATAGCAGTCAGAATGGCCTGAAAAGGCCCAAAACGGCCACAGACCCCCCGCTAATAGAGGGTTAAATAGGGCGGGTAACTGTAGGAACATGTTTGTATATCTCACTCAAAAAGAAGAAATCATGTGTAAATATTGCTGATACCAATTATTGATCAAAACATAACTGGTGCCGAGACATCACTTATTAGCGCGACTGTACAATGTTAAAATTACACCAATCAACCAATGACAGCCTTGGCTTCACCACATATACACCAATCAACCAATGACAGCCTTGGCTTCACCACATATACATAAATAAATCCAATATTAACTAACCATATAGATAGCTGGTGGGCAGGAGAGAGCGTGACAGGGCGGCCAGATAGTTGTTCAGTAAGTTACCATGAAGAATAATGTCTATGGCTTCCTGTTTACTGCTGTCCAAGACATTGTTCTGGAACGTCCGCGCTGCTGACCTCGCACCATCGATCAACTGTAAACGATAAATACTATTGCCAGGATTTCAGTTAACTACTGTACTGTATAAGATCATGTACAGTATGGTAATGAGAAGTACTGAAATGGCAGACAAAGATTGGGTAAGTTACAGGTGTGGGTATTATTCTAAGTTTCTCTAGAATCAGGAAACATGTTGTGGGAGGGCATCTACATACATACTGTACATACATCAATATGATACCTTGCTTCCAAAGGGAGCACCCCAAAAGGCAGGACCATGCCAGAAACAGCCTCCAGGCTCCCAGACATGCCCCCACTGACCCACTCCACAGTGCTACCTCCATTAAGTTAAGACCTTACAGACTATTCAAAACAAAGCCCTGAAGATCATTACAGGCTGCACAGCTACTGCACCCACAGATCACCTACATCAAGAAACCAAAATCCTCAAAGTCAAAGACTATCTGGACATGAGAGGCACTCAATTCCTGGCAGCAGCCTCCACGAACCAAGACCACCCACTAAACTACATGGCAACACACCCACAGACACCAAGAAATATCAAAACAACACCCAGCACACGGTATCACACACAATTATTGTCCTCTCTCCCTCCCTGCCCACTCCGAACCAACTTCCAGAAGCACATCCATACTCATATCTCTCACCGATCCATCCACTCGCTCACAGACAACACGCAGGTGCATGCACGACCTCCCGAAATCCATCCTTCCGAATCCTCCCTTCCTCGCGAGGACAGAGTCCACCTGGCCAGGCTGAGATGCGGACACCATCCAGCTCTCCTGAGCTATCAGAAGAGACTGGATGACTCCGTTGTCGACGCCTGCCCGGGATGTAACACAGCACCCCATACCATTAAACACATCATAGAAGACTGCATTACACACAACCACTTATGCCAACAACACAATCTACACTCAATGAGAGCTCTGTGGGAAAGCCCGATCATGGCCATGGCCTTCCTCAGGGACTCAGGGCTGTTCGGCCAGGCAGCTTAGGGAAGAAGAACAAGAACAAGAACAACAACAACAACCTCCATTAAGTGGATTATGACCCTTATCACTGAAGGAGCAGACCCAGAGCAGCCCCTCACAATTGTTTTGCTATTTTATTAAACCCCGTGGTGGCCCTGGCTGGAAGCATACCAAACACAGTAATGTTCTGAAGATAGGAACCATGGGGTCCACTATTACAGATGCTGATGGTACCACCAAAGTGGTGGGGTCGCCTCATCCCTACGCCAGAATAAGAAATTGTAAAGAGTTAAGTTAATATAGGGTGTGTAGCACTTGTGGGTTTGTTTAACCCTTAACTGGCGGCGCGCATCATATGTCGAGTGAAAGAAATTTGGACTATGTGGCGGCTCACAACATAAGTCGTGTGGCAATTTCAGCACGTAATGTTGCTGAGATAGAGAGACAAGTGGTGGCAGGAGAGTAGCGAGCGTATGACTGCTCCAGACCACCGCGGTGGACCAACTGACATGAATCCCACCCTCCTCCA
Source organism: Paralithodes platypus (assembly GCA_032716605.1). Classification (NCBI taxonomy): domain Eukaryota; kingdom Metazoa; phylum Arthropoda; class Malacostraca; order Decapoda; family Lithodidae; genus Paralithodes; species Paralithodes platypus. The sequence goes on along the minus strand of CM064565.1, from coordinate 24,556,333 downwards.
CCCTCTCACACTCGCTACATAGTGAATTGTATGGGGAAAGTACCGAATTACATGGTTTTTGCACTCGTGTTGCGCGGTTGTTGCAAGAAAACTAGCGGTCATACAAGGATCGTTGTGGTGTCATTGGAAAGCTCTGTTTATGCCCTTTCAGGGATAGATACTTGTTTTACGCTCTGGGTCTTATTTAGGCATGAAAATGATCACGTAAACAGCCCTATTTTGGGTAAAAACACCCCGCTGGTGGCTACATATTATGTACCGCCTAGGCCGCTCGTTAGGTGTTAAGAAAACAAGTGTGTGTATCTTAAGATCAAGCTAGAATTATTCTTTGTGTAACTGAGACACAGAGACAAAATCATCAAAGTAGACCAGGTGGTGAAACAGTATGTCTAGCAATCCTTATACTCCACCTAAGGCTCTCCCCGGGTGTACTGCCCTCAACAACTGGTGCCTACAACCTTCTAGGCTAGCTATATAATCAGATAAGGGATTACTACTGTCCAGGTTGTCCTGGATGCATTTCTCCCTCATGTTTAGCCCCATTAGTTTTGAGATTTTAAGATGTTCTAACCATTAGTTTGTCAATTTTAAAACCTTTTGTCGCATTATTTTATCAGTATCAAGACTTTTCATGCCATTAAGGCGTCTATGTTTTCCTGGTGAGCGAAAGTGAGCCTACAATTAAGGAGAAACCGGCCTTGGCCAGGAAATTTTTCTACCAAAAAATGTACAAATTTATCTCGAAGGGGGGTCTAGGGGGTATTTTTATTAAGCTTGACAAAGGCTTGGGGAGGAAACTAAATGAAAATAATAGACAAATAAATGATATCTGCCTTTAACTAACCTTAGAGCCTTGCAAAGCTCCGGTGCCGGCATAGATCTGGCTGATGCGGTTGCCGTTGTCCTTCCACATCTCCTCCAACTTTGAGGTAAAGCGCTGGACGATGACCCCGTTGTCGCTGACTCCGAGGTCCTCCAACATCCGGTTCAGTGTGTCCAGCCCCAGGAAGGTTTGGACCCGGTTGGTGCGGTCCAGGCAGTCAAGGCAGTTGGTCCGCATTGTGCCTCGTTGGTGCTGTGGGGAGGGGGGACAGAGAGAGAGAGAGAGTGAGTGAGTGAGTGAGTGAGTGAGTGAGTGTGTGAAGAGAGAGAGAGAGAGAAGAGGAGTGGAGAGGAGAGAGAGATACATGTGCCTCGTTGGTTGGTGCGGTCCAGGCAGTCTAGGCAGTTGGTCCGCATGGTGCCTCGTTGGTGCTGTGGAACAAGTACAATAATATATATGAAGGCACAACAGAGATCAAAATTGGATGTTGTTATTGTTGTTGACGTTCTCTAAGCTGCCTGGCCAAACAGCCCCGAGTCCCTAAGGAAGGCCATGGCTACGGTCGGGCTTTCCCACAGGGTCTCAAGGAGTGTAGATTATGTTGTTGGCGTAAGTGATTGTGTGGAATGCAGTCTTCTATGATGTTGTGTTTAATGGTATGGGGTGCTGTGTTACATCCTGGGCAGGTGTCATTGACGGAGTCATCCAGTCTCTTCTGATAGCTCAGAAGAGCTGGATGGTGTCTGCATCTCAACCTGGCCAGATGGATTCTATCCTAGCGATGAAGGGATGATTCAGGAGGTCGTGCCTGCAGCTGCGTGTTGTCTAAGAGTGATTTGATGGAACGGCGAGAGATATGAGTATGGATGTGTTTCTGGAAGCTAGTTTGGGGTGGGCAGGGAGGGAGAGAAGACAGTATTTGTGTGTGATACTGTGTGCTGGGTGTTGTTTTGATATTTCTTGGTGTCTGTGGATGTGTTGCCATGTAGTGTAGTGGGTGGTCCTGGTTTGTGGAGGCTGCTGCCAGGAATTGAGTGCCTCTAATGTCCAGGTGGTCTTTGACTTTGAGGAATTTGGTTTCTTGATGTAGGTGATCTGTAAGTGTAGTAGCTGTGCAGCCTGTGATGATTTTTAGGCCTTTGTTTTGAATAGTCTGCAAGGTCTTGTGATGTGTTTCAGCTAGGTTAGAAGCCCAGGCAGGGCTTGCATATTCCATCCCTGATCTTATGTACCCGGAATTGTTTGTAAACTGTGGTGGTGGTTTCTTTGTTGTGTCCAAATTTTGTGTGCCACAAAGTTTGATGTAATGGAGATGAACTGTTTGAGGAGTATGTGTGGAATGACTGGTAGAGATATATTGAGGAATAAAGAGATATGTAGGAGAGTGGGACAACAGGAACCCTTATCGGCCAGAGTGGACAGAAAGGTGCTGTGCTGGTATGGACATGTTGAACGAATGGGAGATGAAAGGCTTACAAATAGAGTACCGGTACAGTATATGATTCAGATACAAGGGGAGGTAGAGGGATAGGAAGACCTCGGTTGAGATGGAGAGATGGTGTAGTACAAGCATTGGAAAATAGAGAGATGACTATAGATCAGGCAAGAGAAGTGGTAATGAATAGGAATGAATGGAGAATGCTTGTGAATAGATGAGTGATAATGCGGTTGTTGGGAATGGGGTCAGGGGTCAGTTGGACTAGATAATAGTCCGTCAGGCGCCTGGCCCGGGGAGACGGTATATATGAAGGGTCATGCCTGGATATGAGGTGGGCGGGCATTGTGGTGTGCTCTGCTGCATGTCTGCCTGCTGAGACTGGAACCTCTCCAGGAGGTCTAGGACCTGGGGGTCTTAGCTGGGGACCCCAAAATGAACCTGGGTCTCTGGGTCTTCTCCTGGGTGATCTAGATATGTGTGTGTGTGTGTTTGTTTTTGTTTTTTATATCCCTGTATGGGCTCTGTCTCGAATCTGCCACCCCCAGCCGTGGGGTATATGCCTGAGTACATACATACATACATTTTATTTTTATTAGGGAAGGTACAATTGCTGACTTGTGACATTAAGTAAGGGTACAAATAAAGTACAGTAAAAATTGGTAATAAAAAGAAAAAGTGGAAGAAGTAAAAAAGTAAAGGGACTATTGTGAGAGCTGAAGTTGCCGTAGGTGTAAATTTTGTTAGAGAGAGAGAGAGAGAGAGAGAGAGAGAGAGAGAGAGAGAGAGAGAGAGAGAGAGAGAGAGAGAGAGAGAGAGAGAGAGAGAGAGAGAGACAGAGAGAGAGAGAGAGAGAGAGAGAGAGAGAGAGAGTGAGAGAGAGAGAGAGAGAGAGAGAGAGAGAGAGAGAGTGTAAGAGGAGAGAGAGGATAGAATGTGTAAGAGGAGGAGAGATAGTGTTTGGTAGGAGTGTAGGAGAGGATAGAATGAGAGGAAGAGAGGATAGAATGTGTAAGAGGAGAGGAGAGGATAGAATGTGTAAGAGGAGAGGAGCGGATAGAATGTGTAAGAGGATAGAATGTGTAAGAGGAGAGGAGAGGATAGAATGTGTAAGAGGAGAGGAGAGGATAGAATGTGTAAGAGGAGAGGAGAGGATAGAATGTGTAAGAGGAGAGGATAGAATGTGTAAGAGGAGAGGATAGAATGTGTAAGAGGAGAGGATAGAAGAGAGAATCGAAGAAGAATCTAATTTATTTATTTCACTCCCAACACCAAACACCTTCCAATGAAATTAATGAAAGAATGTGATTCTACCGGGATTGGAACCTGAGTTACCACATACAGCACAGATCTTAAACACTCTAACCATTACACCATCAAGACAGTTATAAGTACAGCACATGACCACGATTGATATCCATTTATCGAATACTGGATATTAATCTAATCATGTACTGTACCCAACTGCACACTGAATAGCCTAATGCTTAAGCGAAAGGAAAGAATATTTTATGGGGCACATAGACCAACCTCGCTACAAAATATTCTTGAACCTATAGAGATTAACAAAAACAATAAACCGCAGCTCACCGACTGGACTTGATTGTTGCGGGAGCAGAAGTAGCCGTAGGAGTCTATCTCGGTCTTGATCCTCGGGGTGAGTTTCTTTCTTAGGTTGTCTGGGGCGCCTCCTTTACACTCTTGGTGGAAGTCAAACACAATGTGGGGAGAGTCCTTGCTCCACGGGCAGTTCAGGTGCTGAATCTGAAAACATAAATAATATTAAGTAACACCCCGTTCTTAACATCAATCATCAATTACAAACCCCAATGCACTTGAATAAACCAATGAAAGCATATGGTCCTCCCGGGATTTCAACTCGGGACACCAAACCCAGAACATAAGTATCTAAACCATTACACCAACAACACAGTTAATATACAAGTACAGTGCCAGTTTGAGAGGGTTGTTGTTTTTCCCCAAGCTGCCTGGCCGAACAGCCCCAAGGCCCCGAGCAAGGCCAAGGCCATAACCGAGCACCCCCACAGAATCCTCCCTGCCGACCACAATAAAGCCTGGGTGACCGAAGCCACTCCAAGTTTGAGAGGGTTTAATCTAATATATAAATTTCAATCCCAACACCAAACACCTACCAATGAAATTAATGAAAGCATATGATCCACCTGAGGTTCGAACCTGGGTTACCACATACAGATCTTAACCCTTGTCTAGCGGGGTGTTTTGGGCTATTTTGGGCATATTCAGGCCCTCCTGCATGATCAATCAAGTATCTGCATGAAAAGAAATGTATTCAGCAAAAAACTAGGCGCTAAAAGCTTCAAAATGAGACCAGAACGAGCTACGTAGCACTCGTGGTTCTCATGCAGTGGTGCCACCAACATGGGAGTTTAGCGTATAGCGGCATATTTTTTCCCACTACGCTCACTAATGGTAACACTGCCGTCCTCTCGAGAACAGAGGGAGCGTGAGTCAGTGGGTGGCGGTAAGCCCTGGGTGTCGGACGTGTGGCCTGCTGCGTTCCCGGCCATTTGCACTCTATTTTAACCCTTTAAAAGCCTTAATAATGCTCCTAACTTGCTGCAAATTGGTGCACGACTTAAGTCGAGCGCCGCTCTTTAAGGGTTAAACACTAACCATTACACCACCAAGACAGTTAAAGGTTAAGTACATGACTACGATTTTATATCCATTTATGAAATACTGGATATCAATCTAATCATGTACTCAAACCCAACTGCACACTGAATAGCCTAATGTTTTTTAAGTGAAAGGAAAACATATTTTATGGGGCACATATCTCTTTTGCAGGATGGTAGTGTGGAGGTATGGGAGAGGTACAATAAAAAAAAAAAGGAGAGAGGCGAAACGGAAGATTAGAGAAGCAAAGAAAAATGCAAATGAAAGGTGGGGTCAAATATTGAGTGAGAATTTTGAGGAACGAAAGAAGATGTTCTGGAAGGAGGCAAATAGAGTAAGGAAAAGAGGACAAAAGTGGGAAGAGTCGGTGAAAGATGCAAATGGAGAGTTGTTGTTGTTGTCGTTCCCTAGGCTGCCTGGCCGAACAGCCCGGAGTCCCTAAGGAAGGCCATGGCCACGATCATGCTTTCCCACAGAGCTCTCAAGGAGTGTAGATTATGTTGTTGGCATAAGTAATTGTGTGGAATACAGTCTTCTATGATGTGTTTAATGGTAAGGGGTGCTGTGTTACATCCTGGACATGGAGAGTTACTAGTGGAAAGAGTTCAAGTGAGGAAAAGATATGTTGAGTATTTTTAATGTTTGCTAAATGAAAGAGATGGAAGGGAGGCAGTGATTGAAGCAGTGGTTGATGGAGATAGGTTACCCAGGCCACCCAGGTGGCAGGGAACGAATGAAATGATTGAGGAAAATGAAGTGAAAGAATCAGTTAATCAAATGAGAGTAGGAAAAGCAGAAGGTATGGATGGTATTGCTGTGGAGTGTATTAACCCGCTGAGTGCCAGGGACGTATATATACGTCCTCGCCGAAAAAAATTTGTAGCAGCGAAACGACTGCACCTATGGCTTTCATATTTCTACCACATGTACCTTATCCTTCTGGCTTCTTGCCGCCAGCAACACAACTCCCTACCTCCACCCACTCGCTGACTATCGGTCGCGTCACGAAAAAAAAAAAAAAGGGGAAATTCGTGGCGGCGAAACGACTGCACCTATGGCTTTCATATTTCTACCACATGTACCTTACCCCTCTGCCTACCCACCACCACCACCCCAAATCCCTCCTTCCACCCACTCGCCGCGTGTGGGTCACCACTTCACTCTTAGTCAGGGCACAACAAAGGAAATTGGAAATTCCCTGGAAGTGAAACGATTGCATCATTCGTCTTCATATTTGCGTCGCATATCCACCCCTACCACTACCCCACCCCTACCACTACCCCACCCCCTTCCTCCCACTCACTCGCCCCACATAGGGTGGGCTATACAAAGGACATCTGTAGACCATATTCCCTTCTACCCTCCCCCACCCCCTTCTTCCTTCCCTCCCCTGTAGGCCTAGCACCCCCGCAGCGCGTCAACGCGGTCAAGGGTCAGTAATTGTCTAGACATCACCGAGGAATCATGGCGCGTCGTGTGAAAAATATTGTGCATACCCCAGACTTTCAAAGGCATCTCGAGGAAGCCCCTAGTGACTTTACAGACTCCGATGCTAGTGTGGTAGACGATAGCTGTGATGACAGAGACTATGTCATGAGTGGAACCGAGAGTTCAAGTGGTGAAGACAGTGAGGTACCGAGCCCAAGAAAAGGCCATTACCAGGCATTGCGGAGTGTGCAAGATGCCGATAGTGTTCGTCGTCACCTCTACGACGAAAGTGATGAGGAAGGGGAGAGAGTTGATGACATGGATGATGAAGAAGAAAGCTCAACAACGTGGCTTCAAAATCCACGGGGGACAAAGCGAGCAAGGTTAACCCAGGAGGCAGGCGAGGGTCCCTTATCTCTCACTGCGCCGCACTCCCCTAGCTCCCCCCCCCCCCACTGTCTCCCTCCTTTCCTCCCGCGCCACGCTCACCTCCCCGGCCACCCTCACCTCCCCCACTGCCTCAATATGTGGGAAAAGGGAAAGGAAGAGAGAAGGGAAGGAGCAGACAAGCACCAGCGATGGGGCAAGGTGGCAGTGGCGAACCTGCACGTGCCCGGGGCCGTGCACGTGGTGGCCGTGCACGTGGCGGCCGAGGTGACCTACCCCAACCACCTGGGCCACCCCCAGCACCTGGCGGCGATCCTGGCGATGGCGATGATGAAGGTGATGATAGTGATGACGAGGTAGAGTGGGAGTGGGAGGATGGTAGTAATTTCAAGCCCACCCTTCACCCCTTTACCGGAGCTGCAACTGCAGGGTGTCAGGTGCCAACTCTGACAAGAACATCAACGAGGTTACAGTTCTTTTACACCATGATGCCACTAACCCTCATCACCGAAATTGTCCGCCTAACCAATCTGTACCAGACATTTCGAATGGGTGCAAGAGTGCCTACCCCACACTCCCGGTTATTTGATTGGCATGACGTGACCGTGCCAGAATTCTATATCTTTCTGGCACTTGTCATGCTCATGGGTATCATCAGGAAGCCCAACATGACGCAGTATTGGACCGTCGACCCCCTTCTGGTCACCCCCATCTTCGGCAAAGTACCGCGTAATGTCAAGGAATAGGTTCCAGGCTATACTTTCAAATCTCCACTTCTTCGATACCCTCGACCCTGTTACTGTGGCCAGCAAAGATGACATGCGTCGGATAAGGATGGTATTAGATGAATTACGCCGGATCTTTAGCGAATCATTCAGCCCTTACAAAAACATGGTGATCGACGAGAGCTTGGCATTGTGGCGTGGACACATAAGTTTCCAACAATATATCCGGACGAAAAGGCATCGTTTTGGATTCAAGTTTTTTGTTCAAGTTTTTTGTTATGTGCGACTGTAAGACCGGGTACATCCAAGACATCATTTTGTACACCGGTAAACAGACCGACATAACACCTGACAGAAAATTGGGCGTGTCTGGGGCTGTGGTCATTACTATGATGGAGAAATACCTTCATCATGGCCATGTAATGTTCACAGACAATTGGTACACCAGCCCACTCCTTGCTCACTTTCTGGCCAACAACCAAACAGGTATGTGTGGCACAGTCAAACGCCTGAGGAAGAAAATGCCCAAAGTTGGACCAATGCCAAAAAAACCAGACTCAATTCTACTCTGCCAACAAGATCATGATTACTCAATGGCACGACAAGCGCGAAATCTTCCTCCTCTCCACCGTCAGTCGTCCACTCGTCCACCTAAGTCAGAGTGTTGACTGGGCAAACAACAGGAAAAGACAGTGGAAACCCGAGCCTGTGCCCCAATACAGTATAACCTCAATATGAGGCAGGTAGACCAGTCTGATGCCATGATCTTGTCAATTGACTGCGCCAGTAAAAGCATGAAGTGGTATAAGAAAATGTTCTTCCACTTCCTAGACCTGGCGCTCTTCAATTCCCACGCTCTATACCAACATGTGACAGGGAAGAAAGAGGTGCTGAACAGGTACACCCTCAAGGTCATCAGAGAGTTGCTACTTGAACACTCGGACCAAAGACACCCAGAGAGACACCAAAGACGTGAGGACACGCCCACACGTTTAGTTCAAGGTCACTTCATAACCCCTATCGAGTCAACGCCAACAAACGTAAATCGACAAAAGAAATGTAAAGTGTGTCACAATACCAAAAGAAGACCTCAAAACAAGAGAAAAGACACAAGATACGAGTGCAGGGATTGTGGTGTGGCACTGTGCATTCACCCTTGCTTCATGGAGTTCCACACACTCCTAAACTACTGAAAAAGACAGTAAAGTAATGTACAGTTATATTTATAAGTACTAAACATAAGTGACATGTAAATATCGTATATATAATAGTAAAATTGTGAAAAAAAAAAAAAAAATACTACTGAAAAATTACAGTAAAATCATGGGCAGTAATAATTATAAGTGTATAAGTGTATGAAATAATACAAATAAGTGAAATGTAAATATACTTATAAATAATAGCACATAATGTGACCTCAAAAAACATAAAACATTGTGTGATTGGTGTACTTTCTGGGTCCGTATCTCTTGAGTGTGCGTACATTCTCAAAACTATTGCGAGTTGCTAAAAGTAGTCCATACTCAATGGTGATATACTCTAAATATTCCCAAAGTATCCATGCAAAGACAAAAAGAACCCTATAAAACAAATAAATGTTCGACGAAAAGGCGCAAAACTCTACGGTCTCAACACTGAAACTTTCATCTTCACTCGCGACCATCGAAGACCGGATTTCGAGTGAAAATTTTCAAGGCAAGTCATTTTTTTTATTTTTATTTTTTTTTATTTTAACACATATCTATACAGTATATTAGGCCAAAAAAAAAATCGAAAACCTCTGGCACTGGCAGAAGCACACCTTCAAAAATCGCTGGCACTCAGCGGGTTAAGAAGGGTGGAGATGTGACAATAGATTGGCTGGTGAGACTATTTAATGTGTGCTTTGTTGTGTCAATGGTACCAATAGACTGGAGAAGTACATGTATTGTGCCGTTGTACAAGGGGGAAGGGAGATCGGCAGGAGTGTTCAAGTTATAGAGGTATTAGTTTATTATCAGTGGTTGGAAAGCTGTATGGCAGGGTGTTGATAGAGAGGATAATAAAGTGTACAGAAGGTGCAATAGGAGAAGAACAGTGCGGTTTTAGGAGGGGAAGAGGGTGTGTGGATCATATTTTTGCAGTAAGACAGCTATGTGAGAAGTATTTAGAGAAAAATAAAGAGATATTTTGGGTTTTAATGGATTTGGAAAAATGCTTATGATCGTATGAATCGAGAAGCAATGTGGAAGGTGCTAAGGATTTATTAAATTGGAGGAAATTTGTTAAGAGCAGTCAAGAGTTTTTATGAAGAGAGGAGAGCAGAGTGTGTGTTAGAGTAGGAAATAAGGAATTGAGTTAATGGTTTGAGGTAAATGTAGGTTTGCTACAGGGTTGTGTAATGTCACCGTGGCTGTTGTTGTTGTTGTTCCCTAAGCTGCCTGGCCGAACAGCCCCGAGTCCCTGAGAAAGGCCATGGCCACGATCGGGCTTTCCCACAGAGCTCTCATTGAGTGTAGATTGTGTTGTTGGCGTGAGTGGTTGTGTGAAATGCAGTCTTCTATGATGTGTTTAATGGTATGGGGTGCTGTGTTACATCCCGGGCAGGCGTCGACAACGGAGTCATCCAGTCTCTTCTGATAGCTCAGGAGAGCTGGATGGTGTCCGCATCTCAGCCTGGCCAGGTGGACTCTGTCCTCGCGAGGAAGGGAGGATTCGGAAGGATGGATTTCGGGAGGTCGTGCATGCAGCTGCGTGTTGTCTGTGAGTTAGTGGATGGATCGGTGAGAGATATGAGTATGGATGTGCTTCTGGAAGTTGGTTCGGGGTGGGCAGGGAGGGAGAGAGGACAATAATTGTGTGTGATACCGTGTGCTGGGTGTTGTTTTGATATTTCTTGGTGTCTGTGGGTGTGTTGCCATGTAGTTTAGTGGGTGGTCTTGGTTCGTGGAGGCTGCTGCCAGAAATTGAGTGCCTCTCATGTCCAGATGGTCTTTGACTTTGAGGATTTGGGTTTCTTGATGTAGGTGATCTGTGGGTGCAGTAGCTGTGCAGCCTGTAATGATCTTCAGGGATTTGTTTTGAATAGTCTGTAAGGTCTTATGATGTGTTTCAGCTAGGTTAGAAGCCCAGGCTGGGCTTGCGTATTCCATCACTGATCTTATGTATTGTTTATATACTGTGGTGGTAGTTTCTTTGTTGTGTCCAAATTTTGTGTGAGCAAGTGACCTGAGGGCGTTAAGTCTGGGTGTCAGTTTCTTTTTAATGTTTGTGGTGTGCTGTTTGAATGTCATATGAGTATCATATGTTACTCCTAGGATTTTAGGTGTGTGTGTATGTGTTAGGGGTGTGTTGTTTATGGTGAGTTGAGGGATGTATTCGTGTTCTCCTGTCCAACTTGTGAGCAGGGTTGCGGTGGATTTGGCTGGGGCTAGATTAAGTCTGTTTGTAGTGCACCAGCCATGTAGTGTGTTGAGATAGGGTTGAAGGAGATCTGTTGCTCTTTTTGGGTCATGGTGTGTGCATGTGAGTGTTATGTCATCTGCATAGAGGCTAAGTTTATTTGGGGCGTATTGGGTGTAGTTATATCGTGCATGTACAGATTGAAGAGTGCGGGCGATAGGACGGATCCTTGTGGGACTCCGTTTGGAAAGTTTCTGATTTTAGATGACTGACCGGCAAAAGATACGTGTGCACATCTGCCTGCTAGGAAGTTGGCCAGCCACCGTTTTGTGTTGTTGTGCATGTTTGTGTTGTAGATTTTGTTTGTTAGGTTGTGGCGGGGGATGGCATCGAAGGCTTTACTAATGTCGAGTGTGGCTAATAGTGATCTGTGTGGTGGTCTAGCTGAGTTGATGCCGTCGAAAGCTCTTTGTGTAAGGTCTGTGAGAAGAGTGTTTGTGGAGTGCAGTGGCCTAAAGCCATGTTGTGTTGGAGCTAGGGGTAGGTCAGGTGTAATTAGTTGTAATACTAGGCGTTCCATGACTTTAGAGGGGGAGCAAAGGAATGTGATGGGGCGGTGCGAGGAGGATAGCGTGGGGTCTTTGTTGGGTTTGGGGAATGTGATGATGATACCATGCTTCCAAATGTCAGGTATTGTGTTGTGAGAATAGCTGTAGTTTGATATTAGTGAGTGCTTGTATGCCTTGTGGTCCCAGGTGTCTGAGGTGTATGGTGCTTATGTTGTCTAGGCCACAGGCGGGTGAGTGCTTGAGATTGTTGATGATATGCTTTGTCTGGTGATTGGTGAAGGGTGTATAGTCAGGGTCTGTGGGGAATTGTCTCTTACGTCGGATGGCACGTCGGTCGTCTTTGTGAGGTTTTAGGTGGCTGACATGTGAGAAGTGATTGATGAGAGTGTTTGCTTGTTGTTTACATGAAGGAGTAGAGTCTGTTGTTGTGATTGCAGCATGTGATTGTGTTGTGTTGCTGTTGGAAAGTGTGATGCTGTTTAGTGTTTTGTAGAGTTTTTTGGGGTTTGTTTTGTGATCAAGTGTTTGTAGGAAGTTATTCCAATTTAGTTTTTGTTGTTCTTGTATTTTGTTGTTAGTTTGGGTGTTGAGTGCTTGGATTTATTGTGTGATGTCTTGTGTGTGGGGTGCTGGGGAGTGTTTCAGTATGTCGCGTTGTCTGATGAGGTTTTGAATTTCTGGTGTGAAGTTGGGGTTGTGTCTTTTTCTGTTACCTCTTGGAATGTGTTTCTTGTCAGCGTTTTGGATAGTTTTATTGAGTATGTGTACAGCATTGTTGATGTTAGTGATGGGTGTACTGTTTAGAGTTGTGAAGTGTTGTTCTGTCTCATTTGTGAATGCTTCCCAGTTAGCTCTTTTATAATTGGTGTATGTGTGTTTGTGGCTAGCTGGGGTGAGTCTGGTTTTGGTGGTGATAATGATCGGGAGGTGGTCAGAGCCTAAGGTTCTGACCACCCTCCAGGATGTTGTGGGGGCGAGTTCTGGGGAGCAAAAGGTGATGTCTGGAGATGATGGGTTATAGAGGGCTTGGTGAGGAATATGGGTATGTTGATGGATGTCGTTTAAGGATGATGAGGTTATCGGTTTGGTTTTGTAGTACCAGCCCTCTGTCTGTGTCGGGGTTGTCGACAAACCAGGCCGACGTCTTGGCGTTGAAGTCACCACCCAGGATGATGTGTGGGGTGTGTGGGGTGTGTGGGGTGTTTGTGATGTGTTGTAAGTGTGGTCTGTATTCATTTGTTACTGTAGGGGATGTTTGGAGAGGGATGTATGTGTTTATGATGGTTATGTTAGAGTTGTTGCCAGTGCGTATTTTAATTGACTGTATTTCTGTTGTGTTATCATTTGGGGGGAGGAGGGATTTGGTTTGTACACTGGTTACTATGTATATTTCTTTGTGTACCAGGGTGATGAGTCCACCGCCCCCGCCGACAGCCCGGTCTTGTCTGATGGTGGTGAAATTATGAAATGTGGGTGTTTTTTGTGTTGTGCGGAGTTTTGTTTCTTGTAAGATGGCAATGTGTATGTTGTGTTGTTTGATGAAGTGCGAGAGTTCGTGTTTCTTTTTGTTGATGCCATCTATGTTCAGTTGAAGAATGTTAATGTTATGTGTACGATGTATGTTGGGTGCTGCTGCACGAGGATGGGGTGGGGGTGGGGGTGAGGGGGGGGGGGGAGGGCCTGGGGGTTGAGAAGGGTGAGGTGGGGGGGGGGATTGGGGAGCAGGAGATGGGGGTTGGAATGGATTAGGATGGGGTGTGGTGTGTTGAGTTGAGGATGTGGATGGTATGGGAAGGTTAGGTGGGTTAGGGAAGAGAGGTGGACAGGTTTTAGGGGGGGGAGTGGATGATATGGGAAGGTTAGGTGGGTTGGGGTGGAGAGGTGGACGGGTTTTAGGTGAGGGATTTGACTGGGAGAGGGAGGGGCATGAGGAACAGGTCCAGGTGTTTGTGTAGTGTTTCTTGGAGGCAAGTGTTGTGCAGGTGCACCGTGGCTGTTTAATGTATATATGGATGGTGTGGTGAGGGAGGTGAAAATGAGAACTATGGGTAGAGGATTGAGTTTAGTTGTTGTTGTTGTTGTTCCCCAAGCTGCCTGGCCGAACAGCCCCAAGGCCCCGAGCAAGGCCAAGGCCATAACCGAGCGCCCCAACAGAACCCTCCCCGCCGACCACAATAAAGACTGGGTTTAGTAGGAAAGAATGGTAGAGATTGGGAGTTGAACCAGTTACTGTTTGCTGATGACACAGCATTGGTTGTACTGTACTTTGGTCTGACCTCAACATAAAGAACCTGACAACAGAGGCAGCCCAAAACAGGGAAACCTAGAATGCCGCCATGTAGGATGTGAGACTGTAACCACACTCTCTGTAGACGATGTGGTTTATAAACTTGTATGTATGTGAGGTTGATGGAGGTCTATGGAGCAGTGATGATGCAGTTGTTAACCCTTTGAGTACCAGCAATGTGTATTATATTTTATTCTAGCTATATTCAGACGATATTATGCAGCATAGGAAGGAGCTGTGGTAATTAAAAGGGTTGGTCGAGATAGTTTGAAGACTTATTATTGCTAGAGGTCCTTCCTAAGCTTCATATAATCATCTCAATATAGCTAGAGTAAATTATTATAGCACACGTCTCTGGTACTCAACGGGTTAATGCCATACACTCCCTTGGTTGACAGGGCTAGGGTGTGTCCTTTGATACAGGGACTTAACTGGACATTTACCATGAATAACTAGACCTGAGTGTCCAAACTATTGACGTCTACCAATTGCACGGCCTGGGATCCAAATGCCGTCCCTTCCATCAGCAAATTAAAATAACAAAATACTATGGAGCCCCCATCTTCGCCACATCAGTCTTCGATGTTTCAATCTTCGTTGTAGACACCAAATATTCCCAATTTCCATGTTCGCTCAAAAAGCTTCCATCTTGGCACACAAATATTCCAGTCAAAACCCGAAAAAAGAATGAAAAAAATTGACATAAAACTAGAAAACATAAACAAAAACAATAACAATAACAAAAGTTAACTGAACTAAAAGAATCTGCCACTGTCATAATATGTATTTATACATATTTTCCTCATAATATATATTTATTGGATGTATTTGGGGAAAAATGGGTACTTAAGGGGTGACTGGACAAATTTAGAACCTAGGCAAGGCTTAGCCTAAGCCTACCATTTTTCCCATAAGAATAATGCTCCAATGAGTGCTCCAATGAGTCCAACATCACAATGTAGTATTTGTAATGAAACAGTACACGATCGATGTACTTATGTTACCAGCAGAAAAGAAGTGGAATGCGATAAATGCAGGGAATTAGCTATTACCCACTCCACCAACACTACATTACCCGCAGCATTACCATTAATACCACAGATATCGGCGACCCAAGTAGCACAACATGCAACAAGAACAACAATAAAAACAGGTAGCACTCGCAAATACATCAACAGGGAAGCAGCATCAACAGACAATGAAAACAACAACAACAACAGCAAACAACCACAGCCCGACTGCGAGTATCCCCTGCCCCCTCCCCTGCCCTCTCCCGCACAAACAGCTGATCGACGCGGATCAAAGCACACCTCCAGTCGTATGATAAACAGTAAGAAAAAACTATGTATAGTCTGTAATATTGGTTTCAACAATAGGAGTTCACTTTCACAATGCAACAGTTGTAATGAAATTGTTCATTAAAATGTAAAACTTGCAAACTAAACAAACCAAAATTGGGACAAGGACAATATAAAGTCAAATTAAATTATCAAAATCGCTATGTGGAAACAACGCTTACTAAAATGAAAATTATTAAATAAAAGAACACAATCCACCACATAGGGTGTACATTACTAGATGAGCAAGTTAATCTGTTTCCCAAGCAAACTAATCGCACATATAACAACGCACTACCGTCACGTTAAAGGAAGTAGTCAAGTTTGGGAAGTCCGGGACGTTCTGGCAAATTTGACTAAACTCTGCATGAATAAAGAAACTACATGTTAAATGTCAAAATATTATTTAAAATCAAATTTGCAACATGACAAGACATTAACAATAGTACAAAATACAAATATTGATAAGATATCTATACTATTACAAAATAATATATAAAATACAGTACAGCACTCACTAACGATAGTGCTATCGGGTAGGTACCTGTAAGCATAGCATGCCTCATGTTACCCCTATCAATAACTACCCTACAAAACCCTCAAAGCCACCTAAAACCTCACAAAGACGACCGACGTGTCATCCGACGCAAGAGACAATTCCCCACAGACCCTGACTATACACCCTTCACCAATCACCAGACAAAGCATATCATCAACAATCTCAAGCACTCACCCGCCTGTGGCCTAGACAACATAAGCAACATACACCTCAGACACCTGGGACCACAAGGCATACAAGCACTCACTAACATATCAAACTACAGCTATTCACACAACACAATACCAGACATTTGGAAGCATGGTATCATCATCACATTCCCCAAACCCAGCAAAGACCCCACGCTACCCTCCTCGCACCGCCCCATCACACTCCTTTGCTCCCCCTCCAAAGTCATGGAACGCCTAGTATTACAACTAATTACACCTGACCTACCCCTAGCTCCAACACAACATGGCTTTAGGCCACTGCACTCCACAAACACTCTTCTCACAGACCTTACACAAAGAGCTTTCGACGGCATCAATTCAGCTAGACACCACACAGATCACTATTAGCCACACTCGACATTAGTAAAGCCTTCGATGCCATCCCCCGCCACAACCTAACAAACAAAATCTACAACACAAACATGCACAACAACACAAAACGGTGGCTGGCCAACTTCCTAGCAGGCAGATGTGCACACGTATCTTTTGCCGGTCAGTCATCTAAAATCAGAAACTTTCCAAACGGAGTCCCACAAGGATCCGTCCTATCGCCCGCACTCTTCAATCTGTACATGCACGATATAACTACACCCAATACGCCCCAAATAAACTTAGCCTCCTATGCAGATGACATAACACTCACATGCACACACCATGACCCAAAAAGAGCAACAGATCTCCTTCAACCCTATCTCAACACACTACATGGTTGGTGCACTACAAACAGACTTAATCTAGCCCCAGCCAAATCCACCGCAACCCTGCTCACAAGTTGGACAGGAGAACACGAATACATCCCTCAACTCACCATAAACAACACACCCCTAACACATACACACACACCCAAAATCCTAGAAGTTGTTGTTGTTGTTGTTGTTCCCCAAGCTGCCTGGCCGAACAGCCCCAAGGCCCTGAGCAAGGCCAAGGCCATAACCGAGCGCCCCCACAGAACCCTCCCCGCCGACCACAATAAAGCCTGGGTGACCGAAGCCACTCCATGGCGGGGAGCTGAGGAGGGTGCGGAAATGCCCGGGAAACCAAAGCCCCACCCAGGGCCCCGTGTCCCTCAGCAACTATGAAGAGAAAGTTGAGGGGCAAGGGAAAAATGTGACGCTTTGGCTTCCAATCTTGGTAGATTGGGAGGTCAATCCACGTTAGAGACGCCGTCACTTGAGATCTAGAAAATATATAAGTAAAAGGAACAGTCAGAATAAGCTATGGGTATGGCAGAGATCGCTCAGTTCTCACTCTGATAGACCAGCCCATCACCACATGACTAGAACCCAATCCTCTCAGCAACAGCTAGGAAAGGCCCTAGAAAGCCGCCTTTGGCAGGGGGATAGCTCCCCTATTTCAACCCTTTTCGGGGTTGGGCACCCGCCCTTCTAGAAATCCTAGAAGTAACATATGATACTCATATGACATTCAAACAGCACACCACAAACATTAAAAAGAAACTGACACCCAGACTTAACGCCCTCAGGTCACTTGCTCACACAAAATTTGGACACAACAAAGAAACTACCACCACAGTATATAAACCATACATAAGATCAGTGATGGAATACGCAAGCCCAGCCTGGGCTTCTAACCTAGCTGAAACACATCATAAGACCTTACAGACTATTCAAAACAAAGCCCTGAAGATCATTACAGGCTGCACAGCTACTGCACCCACAGATCACCTACATCAAGAAACCAAAATCCTCAAAGTCAAAGACCATCTGGACATGAGAGGCACTCAATTCCTGGCAGCAGCCTCCACGAACCAAGACCACCACTAAACTACATGGCAACACACCACAGACACCAAGAAATATCAAACAACACCCAGCACACGGTATCACACACAATTATTGTCCTCTCTCCCTCCCTGCCCACCCCGAACCAACTTCCAGAAGCACATCATCATATCTCTCACCGATCCATCCACTCACTCACAGACAACACGCAGCTGCATGCACGACCTCCCGAAATCCATCCTTCCGAATCCTCCCTTCCTCGCGAGGACAGAGTCCACCTGGCCAGGCTGAGATGCGGACACCATCCAGCTCTCCCAAAGGGCTCCATCTTATCCACATTAACGCCAGATCAATGTACCATAAATTGTCAGAAATAAACTTGCTAGCTAATAAGGCCAAAGCTTCAATAATTGCAATCACAGAAACCTGGCTGGATTCAAGTATAAACGATGGTGAAATAAACGTTCAAAGTTTCAATATGGTTAGGAATGATCGCAATAGGCATGGGGGAGGAGTATGTCTGTATGTAAAAAAACAACCTCACACACACAACTAGGAACGACCTCCATGTAGAAAATCACGAAGCTCTGTGGATCGACCTACACCTGCCGAGGACAAGACCCATCACAATTGGGGTATGCTATAGGCCACCAGACGACACACAATTCTTGACCAAATTTGAACGAACTTTGTCATCACTAGACCCTCGGAATGAATCCATCATACTAGGGGATTTTAACCTGTGTTACAAACAACGAAATAATAGGCTTGTACGAGAATATAGGCATATACTGACAATGCACAATCACAAACAACTCATCACAACCCCCACACGTATCTCTGAGAACACTGCCACAATAATAGACCACATAAACTGTAACAGAGAGGACAAAATATCCCAATCAGGGGTTGTTGTTGTTGTTGTTGTTGTTCCCCAAGCTGCCTGGCCGAACAGCCCCAAGGCCCCGAGCAAGGCCTAGGCCATAACCGTGCGCCCCCACAGAACCCTCCCTGCCGACCACAATAAAGCCTGGGTGACCGAAGCCACTCCATGGTGGAAACGCCCGGGAAACCAAAGCCCCACCCAGGGCCCTTTGCCCCTCAGCAATTATGAAGAGAAAGTTGAGGGACAAAGGAGAAATGTAACCCTTTGGCTTCCAATCTTGGTAGATTGGGAGGTCAATCCACGGAAGAGACGCCGTCACTTGAGATCTAGAAAATATATAAGTAAAAGGAACAGTCAGAGTAAGCTATGGGTATGGCAGAGATCGCTCAGTTCTCACTCTGATAGACTAGCCCATCACCACCCAATCAGGGGTTATACAGACTGGCATAAGTGATCACTTCGTCACATATTGCACACGGAAAACCACAAAAATTACCCTAGAGAATCACAAGGTTATCAAAACAAGGTCACTCAGAAACTACAATAAAGAAACATTTCTGGACATTTTATGGAATACAGACTGGTCTCCAGTGTTTGGAAGTACAAACGTTAATGACGCATGAGTTGGCTTCAGAACCATCATCACAAACATCCTAGACGAAATAGCTCCTCTGAAAGACATACGAATTAAAGCAAGGTCAGACCCATGGATCAACAATGACATACTACACCATCTGGAACACAGAGACAATCTGTTAAAAAGGCTTGCGAAACATAGACAGGATCAAGGTCTGAAACATGAGTTCAACAGGGCCAGGAATAAACTAAGTAGGATTCGTCTAACACTAATATTGCTCTCACCATTAATGATCAGGTTTGCCACGATAAACGACAAATTTCAACCTACTTCAACTCCTTCTTCACTTCCATAGCAAACACTCTTGCACAGAACCTACCTCAACCTCTCAATAAATACACGACAACAACAGCCACCTTTCGTAATTTCTACAGAGATAAAGACATACACCCGAACACATTTGGATTGCAAAATGTTACACCAAAATACACTTTTGACGAGCTGTCTAACCTAAATGTACATAAAAGCACAGGACCAGACAAAATTCCTGCCAAATTTCTACGAGATGGAGCCATTGGCATAGCAGGCCCCCTAACCCACATCATCAACTTGTCAATTAACACCAACACTGTACCTGCTGAACTGAAGGAAGCTCTATTGTAACCCCTCTATTCAAGAAAGGAAATAAACTAGAAGTTGGCAACTACAGACCAGTTAGCATATTATGTATTGTATCTAAAATCCTTGAAAGAGCGGTATACACCCAAATTGAACACTACCTCAAACAAAATGATCAATTCTATAAGTTTCAATCAGGTTTCAGATGCATGTACTCGACAGACTCCTGTCTCATCCACTTAACGGAACACATTCGTAAAGAAATGTCTAAAGGTAACTACTGTACACCGGTATGGTTCTTCTTGATCTACAAAAAGCGTTTGACACAGTAGACCATGATATCCTATGTAATAAACTACAAGCAATGGGCATAGGGTCTGTGAACTGGTTTAAATCTTATCTTAGTGGTAGAACCCAAAGAGTCAAAATTGATGATAATATATCTGATCCTATGCCAATTAACTGTGGGGTCCCGCAGGGAAGCATCCTCGGTCCCTTACTCTTTCTCTGTTATGTGAATGACATGGAACTGAGCGTCTCATGTAAATTATTACTGTATGCAGACGACAGCGTGCTTCTGGTTTCAGGAAAAGACCCAATAAGTATTGCCGCTTCACTTTCAAAAGAACTAGAAACATGTAGTGAATGGCTAGTGGACAATAGACTATCTCTTCACCTGGGCAAGACGGAAGCCATCTTATGTGGAACAAAACGCAAACTGAAAGACACTGTGGGCTTCTCGGTCAACTGTAATGATATTCCTATAACAACAGTGTCACAAGTTAAATATCTCGGACTAAAACTGGACGCGAGTTTGTCAGGTGAAACAATTTTGGAATCTATCCTGAGTAAGTGTAGAGCACGTATAAAATACCTGTATAGACAGGTGGGATGCTTGCCCGCGGCGACCAAAAAGACCCTCTGCCAAGCGCTTGTTCAATGTCATTTTGACTATTCTGTGTCATCCTGGTACTCTGCATCATCTAAATCAGCACAGCACAAACTTCAGGTCACTCAAAATAAAATGGTTAGGTTCATGCTGAACCTAGGACCCAGATCACATGTTGGCCAGGAACAACTTCAGTCACTAGGTATGCTCAATGTCTCTGACAGGGCCAAACAAATCAGGCTCACTAATGCCTTCAAAATTTTCTATGACAGAGCACCAGAGTATCTAAAGAATGATTTTGTTAAAGCAAATGAGAGGAGTGGACATAATACAAGAAACAGGATGTTTAATTTTAAGGTCCCGAGAATCCAAGGACAGGGTAAGCATACATTCTTCTTCACTGCCATCAAAGACTGGAACGACCTACCCCAGTCAGTCCGTGAAAAGAGAACACTGTATTCCTTCAGACGTAGCCTGAAGGAACACCTGAACCGGACAGTTGCGAGAAGGGAGCACCAAGCTTATGTCTACTACTAAATACGACATAAGAGATAGACAAACCAAACTGAAATTATTACTGATTACGGATTACTGATATTTACTATAGGATGTAAGTCTTAAAATAACCCCCTAGAAATACTTTCTCTAATTTTTTTTTTTTTTTTTTTTTTTTATCCACCCTATTTCCCCAGCTAACCTAATCCCACAAGGACCCCAATGGAAATACGTCTAACGGCCTTATTGGGCTATCCTTAGTTGGAATTATGCAAGGCTGGTACATGTCATATTTGTAGTATACTATGTGGTACCAACTCTGTAAATTGCTAACTGAATAAATATTATTATTATTATTATTATTATTATTATTATTATTATTATATGTACAGTATTTATAATGCACCTAAGTTTTTATGGTTAGGACTGTTATTTAGCCAAGTCTACATTATTATTTACAATGCATAAGATTTACTTTGTGTAGACAAAAAAACATGTTTTCATAGGCTAAAACTGAGAAAAAATGCAACTTTAAGAATGAGAGCAGAACCGATTAGAATTTTCCCCATAAGAACAGTGCCCCGATCTTGGCTGTTTCAATCTTTGCTCGATTTCTGCGGAACCGATTAGGAGCGAAGATGGGGGTTCCACTGTACATTAAAACTTTCTTATTTTAGTTTGCTGCTGGAGGGGTCTGCAGTTGGATCCCAGGCTGTGCCATTGGTAAACGTCAAGAGTTTGGACACTCGGGTCTAGTGATTCATGGCAAATGCCCCTGTAATAAGGTGTTTTCACGTGTTGATAGTTTATTCTGGTTATCATTAGACGATTTCATAAAACTTAGGTAGGGTCTGTGGGCATCAATAGGGTAAATACTGTCTCATCAAAACAACACCCAGCACTCATTATCATACACAAATACTGTCTTCACTCCCTTCCCCACCCCAAGCCAGCCTCCAGAAGCATATCCATACTCAAATCACCCACCGATCCATCCACTCACTCAAAGACAACACTCAGCTACATGCACGGCACCCTCATGTCCATCCCTTGGAAACCCTCCTTTCCCGTGAGCACAGAGTCCACCTGGCTATACTCCATTCAATCAACCCGTGCATCTGGCTCCTAACTGGTGGTTTCATCGAGGCTCATGATTGGCTATCGTATCATTACCTTTGCTCACTGGCCAAGATGAGTGACAGAGCTGATAATTTCTTCTCATTATCTTTATTATTCCTTATTTATTCATTAAACTATATACGTTTAAGTAATTTTAATGATTAATTGATAAATTATAGTCTTATACGAATCTAAAGAGCTATTATATATCACATGAAACCCAATAATAACTTATATATCATTAAATAAACACAAGCGAAACAATAAAATGGTAAACTGTAGAGTAAGCGAGAGAGGAGACTGACTGACGGGTTAACACAGATTAGCCAATCACAGGCCATGATTTAATTACCGGTATCACACATTTAAAATAGGCAGGAACGGAATATCTTCCCTTGCTTGTGTTTACTATATTATATCTACAATTGTATGTGTTCCATGTGGTATTTTATAGCTATTAAGGTTCTGATATCACCTATCACATATCATTATCATTACTAAAATTTATCTAGTTTAATTAATATTTATGGAATAATAAAGAACAGTATATTTCATTCATACAATAATGTGATAATCTACAGTGATATTCGAACTTTAAGAGGTATAAAATACCACATGGAACACATACAATTGTAGATATAATAAAGTAAACACAAGTAAGGGAAGATATTCCGTCCCTGCCTATTTTAAATGTGTGATACCGATAAGTAAATCATGGCCTGTGATTGGCTAATCTGCGTTAACCCGTCAGTCAGTCTCCTCTCTCGCTTACTCTACAGTTTACCATTTTATTGTTTCGTTTGTGTTTACTTTATGATATATAAGTTATTATTGGGTTTCATGTGATATTTAATAGCTCTTTAGATTCGGATAAGACTATAATTTATTAATTAATCATTAAAATTAATTAAACGTATATAGTTTAATGAATAAATAATGAATAATAAAGATAATGAATAGAAATTATCAGCTCTGTCACTCATCTTGGTCAGTGAGCAAAGGTAATGATACGATAGCCAATCATGAGCCTCGATGAAACCACCAGTTAGGAGCCAGATGCACGGGTCGATTGAATGGAGTATAGGCTGCGATGTGGGCACCATCCAGCCCTTCTGAGTTGTTGTTGTTGTTGTTCCCCAGGCTGCCTGGCCGAACAGCCCCAAGGCCGAGGCCATAACCGAGCGCCCCCACAGTACCCTCCCTGCCTACCAATACAGGTATTTTTGTTTTTAATTATTGGTTACTTCCACTGAAATGGCAGCAAGCAAGCAGAGTTGCAGTTGCGGGAAGGTTGTGGGCAAGGCCAATTCGCTGGGCTGCTACTTGTGTGGTACCTATTTTCACGTTAACTGTATAAATGTTGATGATGAGGACCTCAGAGTACTTGCAAAGAAGAAACCTGGATTTAAATGGCATTGCACTGTTTGCGATACCACCCCCCTGGCTGCAAAGGACGCAGCAATTAGTCAGCAGACCTTGGATGACCTAGACGGCTGCCCTAGTTGGTGAAGTGAAGACTGCCATTGTGAACGAAGTGAAGGGTGCCCTTGCTGCGGTGGCCGTGGAGATAGAGAGTATTGGTAACAGAATGGATATCCTTGAGACTAAAGTTGCTGCCCCCGACATTCCCTTGTTTGCCAAAGATAGTTCAGCAAACATTTGAAGAGACCAAAAAGGAGCCGACCAAACGCACCACTGAGGTGGTAGATGGTGGAAAGAAAAAAACTGTCTGGGACCATCAGGTCCTGGTAGTGAAGCCAAAAGACCGATCCTCCGAGCCAGTAAGCCCACCAGATACAAAGGCAATCGAGACTGCTTTGGCTTCGGTTCCGGTTAACAAGTTAACTAGAACTGATTCAGGTGTACTGGTGGTACGACTTCCATCCAAGAAAGCAAAAAAGACGCAGGAAGGGCCATCAATCAGTGTTTGGGGGTGGACAGTGCCTTCAGTGTCTCCGAACCAAAGAAGATGATGCCAAAAATTACTCTGGTAGGCATTGCTAATGACGCTGAGGATAATGAGATCATTCCCAGCATCCTCAACAAGAACCCAAGAATAAAGTCCCTGGTCGACGATGGCTTAGCTATGAATTTGCTATTCACCAAGCAAAAGAGTGATGCACACACAAAGACTGCGGTAGTAAAAATGTCACCTGAAATACGCTCTTCCATTGTGGATGATGGCAATTCTGTGTATGTTGGACTTGTGAGATGTCGTGCATACGATCGCTTCTGGGTAACACAATGTTACCATTGCCAGGGCTTTGGCCATACCAGTGACAGGTGTTATCGGAAAAATGAGGATCCAAAATGCAACTTCTGTGCCGGTACTCATAACTCAAAAGACTGCACCAACAAGACTTCCCCCAAATGTATAAATTGTATGAGCTCCACATCAGTTACGGAGCCGCCAAATCATTTCGCCTCAAGTAGAAATTGTCCTCTAATGACAGCTCAGAGAAATAAATTTATTGAAAACACCAATTTTGTAGGTTAAAAAAAATGAAAAATGCACACGGGAGCCGGTTGAAACTGGGTCTGTTGAATGTTCGTTCCTTGCGTAACAAAATGGATCACATCTGCGAGATCTTGGATGAACGTAATCTTGATGTATTATGTCTCACTGAGACCTGGTTGTTCGAGTCAGATCTGAATATTATCCAGGCGGCATTGCCTAAAACCCATTCCATAATAAATGTTCCTAGGCCTAGGGGAGATCATCCGGGTGGTGGAGTGGCAGTTGTCTACTCCACATCTCTGGTGAATATCTTGCAAATAAGCCATAACCCAGCCCCTCTTTATTATGAACTGTTGGAAGTGGAAATAAAACTCCATCAACAAATTCTAAGAATGGCAGTTGTTTATAGGCCTGGCCATCGTGGCACAGATAGGGGTTTTATGGAAGAGTTTGGGCAGTTTCTCGAGGAATTTTCTGCTAAAACCGGAAGACTTTTGATGTGTGGAGATTTTAATTACTGGGTTGACAGCCCTCATCTGAAGCCATTCTCTCCTGAGTTCCTTGAGTTGACTGATCAGAACAATTTTGTAAACCATGTGCCCACCCAACTCATATCTTAGGACACACCCTTGACTTGGTTTTCTCTCCTGTGGGTTGTGGTGGTGTTCTGGATGTTGATGTTTAGAATGCTGACCCTAATACCTCTGATCATGCTTTGATTACTTTCAGCTTTTGATAATGTCCTCTCATCCTTTCACTCAGTAGAGGTGGACATGATCTCGTCCTACATAAGAAACCTCAATAAAACATTTTGCCCGTTGGATCCCATAAATGTTTCCAAGCTACCAAGAGTCTATGATCACACAGTGGAGTTTATTTCCAAAATAATTAATAAGTGCTTCTCTGAAGGTAGCTTCCCACATTCTGAAAAGCATGCACTACTCCGACCTACTCTAAAGAAACCTGGACTTGATGTTGAGAACATATTGAACTATCGTCCTGTCTCCAACCTGTCCTTCATATCAAAGATATTAGAGCGTGCAATACTTGACCAATTACAACCACTACTTCAGCAGAATGAAACTATCCCAATTTTTCAGTCTGCTTACCGACAGCATCATTCAACTGAAACAGCATTGATTAGAGTACATAATGATCTAGTTGAGAACATTTGCAATGGTGTGGCCTCACTATTGGTCTTGCTTGATCTCTGCGGCCTTTGACACAGTGGATCACGAGTTGTTATTGAGTGATCTTTATGATTGTGGTGTGCGTGACTCCGCTCTTGTTTCTTGGGTCGTACTTGTCAGGTAGATCCCAGAGTGTGATGGTAAATCAAATGGTCTCGGATTCGACACCCCTGCAGTATGGTGTTCCGCAGGGATCAGTTTTAGGTCCTATCCTATTTATAATTTATATCAGCAGTTTGTCTCTTCTGCTTCGTGCACATAATGTCACCTTTCACTTTTATGCAGATGACACCCAGATTTATGTGAGAATCACAAATATAGTTGATATACGGAGTTGTTGTTGTTGTTCCCCAAGCTGCCTGGCCGAACAGCCCCAAGGCCCCGAGCAAGGCCAAGGCCATAACCGAGCGCTCCCACAGAACCCTCCCCGCCGACCACAATAAAGCCTGGGTGACCGAAGCCACTCCATGGCGGGGAGCTTGAGGAGGGTGCAGAAACGCCCGGGAAACCAAAGCCCCACCCAGGGCCCTGTGCCCCCCAGCAATTATGAAGAGAAAGTTGAGGGGCAAGGGAAAAATGTGACGCTTTGGCTTCCAATCTTGGTAAATTGGGAGGTCAATCCACGTTAGAGACGCCGTCACTTGAGATCTAGAAAATATATAAATAAAAGGAGAAGTCAGTAAGCTATGGGTATGGCAGAGATTGCTCAGTTCTCACTCTGATAGACCAGCCCATCACCACTGATATACGGAGTAAGATGGAATTGTTGATGTCTGATATCAAGAAGTGGATGAGAGCGAGAAAACTTAAACTAAATGATGGTAAAACTGATATTCTCATCATCTGAGGAAATAGAAGAGCTGATGATATACAGTAGTAGATGCCCTCTCCATCAATGTGGGTGGATCTCAGCTGCGACCGGCCAACTCTGTTCGAAATCTGGGTGTATATGTGAACTCCCGATTAGATTTCAAAGAGCATGTAAACCAGAGTGTTAAAAGTTGTTACTTGCACATCAGAAATCTCTATTTGGTGAAGCCGTTTATAACCAGACGTTGCCTCCTGACGTTGGTTCACTCATTGGTCTTCTCTCGTGTTGATTATTGCAATGCCCTGTTGGTGGGTCTTCCAAGTTATATTTAAAGAAAGTTCAGTCTGTTCTTAACAGGGCCGCAAGACTCATTTTTGGTGTTCCACCTAGAACTCTTACTACATCTCTTCACATAGAACTGCACTGGCTGCCAGTAAGAGCAAGAATAGAATTTAAGTTGTGTTTGGTGACTTTCAAGGTTCTCAAATTTGGTGAGCCTAGGTACCTTGCGGAGCTGCTCAGGCGCCCACCGGCACACCATGGTGTAGTTGTGCGTCATGACAATGACCCTTTTCGTCTTGATGAACCAAGGGCTTTCCAGTAGTCTTCTTTCTTTGAGAGGTCATTCTCCTACATGGCTCCGAGGTTGTATAACAGGTTGCCGCTGTCCATGAGACAACTGAGTTCTGTTGAATGCTTCAAGAGACAACTTAAGACTTTTCTCTTTAAGAGAAGCTATGATCTTGAGAGAGGTGTCATGACAGATGGCTATAGAGTTTAGGCTATTTTGCCACTGCTAGTGATTGTTAAATGTGTGTTGTATATAAGCCTTCTTTTGATGCATTGATTTTGTTCTTTTTTCTTTCTCTTTCCGAGCGCTAGTGAATTGTTCGGAAAAATTGGCGCTTGTGAGAAATAAGTAACATGCTTATTATTATTATTATTATTACCACAATAAAGCCTGGGTGACCGAAGCCACTCCATGGCGGGGAGCTGAGGAGGGTGCGGAAACGACTGGGAAACCAAAGCCCCACCCAGGGCCCTGTGCCCCTCAGCAATTATGAAGAGAAAGTTGAGGGGCAAAGGAAAAATGTGACGCTTTGGCTTCCAATCATGGTAGATTGGGAGGTCAATCCACGGAAGAGACGCCGCCACTTGAGATCTAGAAAATATATAAGTAAAAGGAACAGTCAGATTAAACTATGGGTATGGCAGAGATCGCTCAGTTCTCACTCTGATAGACCAGCCCATCACCACATGACTAGAACCCAATCCTCTCAGCATCAGCTAGGAAAGGCCCTAGAAAGCCGCCTTTGTCGGGGGGATAGCTCCCCTACTTCAACCCCTTCTGAGTTATCAGAAGAGGCTGGATGACTCCATCCAGGACACCTGTCCGGGTTGTAACACAACACCGCACACTATCAAACACATTATGGAAGACTGTATAACACACAACCACTTACACATATAACACAACACACACGCCTTGAGAACTTGGTAGGAAAACCCGGTCTCGGCCGTGGCCTTCCTTAGGAGCTCGGGGCTGTTCGACCAGGCAGACTAGGGAACCACTACAACTACTACTCTACCTGTAACAAACCAACAATAATTGCTCTACCTGGAACAAACTGATTACAGTTACTCTACCTGGAACAAATGTGAGAGAGCTGCCTCCCCCTGGCTGCGACCGGTGACCCCTGTACCAAGCAGGTTGAGCACTACTGTTTCTCCGTAGCGCTCTCGGTGGAACCTCATGTGTTTCTGAAAGGCCTGGACTGAGATCTCCGGCTCGCGGGACATCTTAACCTTGTGCGACCCAACCTGGAGGGGGAAAAGAAGTCATGGATTACATTGTTGAAGAGGGTGAGTGAATAAGATATTTGCAGTAAGACAGCTATGTGAGAAGTATTTAAAGGTGGGGGCTCATGGGTTGAGATAAACATGGAATGATAATCGCCAAGCTGTACATAATTATCTTGC
This sequence comes from Paralithodes platypus, assembly GCA_032716605.1. Taxonomy (NCBI): domain Eukaryota; kingdom Metazoa; phylum Arthropoda; class Malacostraca; order Decapoda; family Lithodidae; genus Paralithodes; species Paralithodes platypus. The sequence goes on along the minus strand of CM064565.1, from coordinate 24,527,770 downwards.
AAAATGCAATGGCACTGAAATAATTATTAACAATGGTATAAAGGATTTTGTGGATCGTCTATACCGGGCCTGTGACGTCACAAGAGTGTAAGTCCACCATCCAGTCTAGGTTAAAGATACTGGTGTGACGTCACTATGACGTCACAGGCCCGGTATAGACGATCCGCAAAATCCTTTATACCATTGTTAATAATTATTTCAGTGACATTGCATTTTACAAGATAATTATATGCAGGTTGGCGATTATTTGTCCATGTTTACCTCAACCCATGAGCCCCCACCTTTAAAGAAAAATGTGTAGATATTTTGGACTTTTATGTATTTGCAAAAAGCGTATGATAATGTGCATCAAGAAGCAATGTGAAAGGTGCTAAGGATTTATGAAATTGGAGGAAACTTGTTAAGAGAAGTCTAGAGTTTTTGTGTAGAGAGCAGAGCGTGTGTTAGAGCAGGAAATGAGTCGAGTGAATGGTTTGAGGTAAATGTAGGTCTGCGACAGAGTTGTGTAATGTCACTGTGGCTGTTTAATGTATATACATACAAAAAAATTTAAGACTGAGTGTTCCACACATCAGTGCAGTTTCAGTCTCTTGTCCTAATGGCGGCGTTCCAGACAACCCTGTTAAGGGCTGCTTCACTTGTCAAGTTCTTGGATTTGAGATCGGCGCGTATAGTCCGATCCCAGGTCTTCCTCGGTCCACCCCTTGGTGCAGCTCCCTCCACAATCATAGACCTGCATTTTTTCACCCAATTTTGTTCATCCATTCTCTCCACATGTCCATACCATCCCAGTCTACTTGTACGCATCACCTCGCTAATACTCTTTATACCTAAACGTCTCTTCAGCTCAACATTTGTTATTCTATCCTGTAGCCTGGCCCCACACATCCATCTCACCATTCTCATCTCATTACGCTCCATTCTGTTGACATCCTCTACTTTAACGGCCCATGTTTCTGAGGCATACGTCATTGCACTTCTAACACATGAGGCATACACCTTTCCCTTCAGGGGAGAGGCATTCTTTTCATGGTCAGGATTGGCATCAATTCTCTGAACTTCCCCCAGCTACACCTAATTCTAGCAACAGTGGCAGCCTCGGCCCCACCACCGGCAGAGATGGTATCTCCTAGGTAACAAAACTTGTTCACCAGCTCCAAAGACTCATTTCCAAAATTCACAGCCACAGGATCATCACTTAAAACAAGCTCGCCTTTGCACACTACGCACTCAAATTTCTCTATTTCTGACTTATCCTTCGGCAGGGGCCCCTTTATTCTACTACAGCGCTTACTCCCATGGTGTACCCAACATCGACAGATGCTACATTGAATTGAGTTAACGCCCACTCCCTTTCCACACACTGCACATGGGTATGCACCACTCTTTTCCACATTGCCTCGTCTCAATCTACAATGCATAACCTTGGTTTTGTTAATATTGACTCTTAAACCCTTGCTCGCCATGCCCTCTCTCCACTCTCTGAATTTGGCCTCAGCATCCTGCATACTGTCAGCTATTAGGACTAAATCGTCTGCATAAAACAGTTCCAACGGGAGTCCGCCTCTAAAAACTCTAGACAGCGCCTCCAAGACCATAATAAAGAGGAGGGGGCTTAACACTGAACCCTGATGGACTCCAACACGGACTGCGAACTCATCACTCAGTACACCCTTCACCCTTACCGAACTTCGCGAATCCTCATACATCTTCATTATCACACGCACCAGCCACTCTTCCACACCAAGTTTCCTCATAGCCCACTGCACAACATCTCTAGGTACCCTATCAAAGGCCTTCTCCAGGTCCACAAACACAAAGTAAAGATCCCTGCCTTTTAGTAAGTATCTTTCCTGTATCTGCCTGACTATGAAGATAGCATCGGTTGTACCACGTCCTGGCATAAAACCAAACTGCATATCATCAATAGAGATGCTTTGCCTGATCAAACCCTCAAGGACTCTCTCACAGACCTTCATGATTTGGTCAAGCATTTTCAGGCCCCTATAATTTCCTCTATCTAGCGCATCCCCTTTTCCTTTGTATATATTTACTATTACACTTTTGAGCCAATCCTCTGGGATTTTCTCATCTTTAATAATGGTGTTGTTGTTGTTGTTCCCTAAGCTGCCTGGCCGAACAGCCCCGAGTCCCTAAGAAAGGCCATGGCCACGATCGGGCTTTCCCACAGAGCTCTCATTGAGTGTAGATTGTGTTGTTGGCGTAAGTGGTTGTGTGAAATGCAGTCTTCTATGATGTGTTTAATGGTATGGGGTGCTGTGTTACATCCCGGGCAGGCGTCGACAACGGAGTCGTCCAGTCTCTTCTGATAGCTCAGGAGAGCTGGATGGTGTCCTCATCTCAGCCTGGCCAGGTGGACTCTGTCCTCGCGAGGAAGGGAGGATTCGGAAGGATGGATTTCGGGAGAGGTCGTGCATGCAGCTGCGTGTTGTCTGTGAGTGAGTGGATGGATCGGTGAGAGATATGAGTATGGATGTGCTTCTGGAAGTTGGTTCGGGGTGGGCAGGGAGGGAGAGAGGACAATAATTGTGTGTGATACCGTGTGCTGGGTGTTGTTTTGATATTTCTTGGTGTCTGTGGGTGTGTTGCCATGTAGTTTAGTGGGTGGTCTTGGTTCGTGGAGGCTTCTGCCAGGAATTGAGTGCCTCTCATGTCCAGATGGTCTTTGACTTTGAGGATTTTGGTTTCTTGATGTAGGTGATCTGTGGGTGAAGTAGCTGTGCAGCCTGTAATGATCTTCAGGGCTTTGTTTTGAATAGTCTGTAAGGTCTTATGATGTGTTTCAGGTAGGTTAGAAGCACAGGCTGGGCTTGCGTATTCCATCACTGATCTTATGTATTGTTTATATACTGTGGTGGTAGTTTCTTTGTTGTGTCCAAATTTTGTGTGAGCAAGTGACCTGAGGGCGTTAAGTCTGGGTGTCAGTTTCTTTTTAATGTTTGTGGTGTGCTGTTTGAATGTCATATGAGTATCATATGTTACTCCTAGGATTTTGGGTGTGTGTGTATGTGTTAGGGGTGTGTTGTTTATGGTGAGTTGAGGGATGTATTCGTGTTCTGTCCAACTTGTGAGCAGGGTTGCGGTGGATTTGGCTGGGGCTAGATTAAGTCTGTTTGTAGTGCACCAGCCATGTAGTGTGTTGAGATAGGGTTGAAGGAGATCTGTTGCTATTTTTGGGTCATGGTGTGTGCATGTGAATGTTATGTCATCTGCATAGGAGGCTAAGTTTATTTGGGGCGTATTGGGTGTAGTTATATCGTGCATATACAGATTGAAGAGTGCGGGCGATAGGACGGATCCTTGTGGGACTCCGTTTGGAAAGTTTCTAATTTTAGATGACTGACCGGCAAAATATACGTGTGCACATCTGCCTGCTAGGAAGTTGGCCAGCCACCTTTTTGTGTTGTTGTGCATGTTTGTGTTGTAGATTTGTTTGTTAGGTTGTGGCGGGGGATGGCATCGAAGGCTTTACTAATGTCGAGTGTGGCTAATAGTGATCTGTGTGGTGGTCTAGCTGAGTTGATGCCGTCGAAAGCTCTTTGTGTAAGGTCTGTGAGAAGAGTGTTTGTGGAGTGCAGTGGCCTAAAGCCATGTTGTGTGTTGGAGCTAGGGGTAGGTCAGGTGTAATTAGTTGTAATACTAGGCATTCCATGACTTTGGAGGGGGAGCAAAGAAGTGTGATGGGGCGGTGCGAGGAGGGTAGCGTGGGGTCTTTGTTGGGTTTGGGGAATGTGATGATGATACCATGCTTCCAAATGTCTGGTATTGTGTTGTGTGAATAGCTGTAGTTTGATATGTTAGTGAGTGCTTGTATGCCTTGTGGTCCCAGGTGTCTGAGGTGTATGTTGCTTATGTTGTCTAGGCCAATAATAAAAATGGTGTTTATCAACTCAGTGACTAAGTTTACACCAATCTCCCCTGAGGCTTTTATCATCTCAGCGACAATGTCGGAGCAACCTGGAGCTTTACCGTCCTTCATTTTATTGATTGCGTCGCTCACTACAGCTGGTGCTATCAAAGGAGGGGCCCCAGATATTGGTTTTTCGATACTAAGCTGTTCCTTATCCCATTCAAACTCTACATTTAGCAATCGTTCATAGTGTACCTTCCATGCTTCTCTGATTTCATTTTCTGCATACACAATCTTCCCATTATCATCTCTAACACACTGTTCACCTATAATATCCCTAGTGTCATTTTTAACTCGCCTAGCTAGGTTGAAGATCCCATTGGGATTGTCAGTGTTACACACTTGTTCGAGGACCAGGTCCTTAATGCGATTTTTAGCATTGTAAATAACTCTTTTGGCAGTTCGTTTAGCTGCCTGGTATTCCTCCCTGCTGCCTCCTTTCTTCCATGCTTTGAAGCATCTCCTTTTCTCTTTCACAGCATGTTCTACCTCATCGTTCCACCACCAAGAGGTCTTATTCCTGGGGTGACCCTTTGTTTTCCCACAGACTTTGTCAGTGGCAGCGATAAGGCTATGCTTAAGAAAGTTCCATTGGCTATTTACATCATTAGGCCTAGCTTCCTTATTTCTATTCATTTCCTCCAGTTCATTATGAAACCTATCCCTAACTTCCTTGTCCTTCAGCAGCCACACTTTCCTTTTGGGTATGTAAACCTTCTTGCGCTTAGGATCTCTGTATAAGCTCATGTCGCACACAAGTAGCTTATGCTGGGGGATACATTCTTCGCTCGGGATGACCTTTACATCGCGAACTAGTTTCCAGTCTTTCCTGTTAACCAAGAAGTAATCTATCTGGCTACTGGAGACCCCAGAGTTATATGTGATCAGGTGGCTCTGTCTTTTCTTGAACTTTGTGTTACACACAACCATGTTGAGTGCAACGCAGGACTCCAATATATATTCGCCTTCTAGATTTCTCCTTCTGTAACCATTTCCTCCATGTACCCCCTCGTATCCATCTGCAGATGCTCCCACGTGACCATTGAGGTCTCCCCCCCCCCCCCCCCCACGATTGTTATTTCGTTCTCCGAGAGGCCTGAAATGACACTGACGGTGTCATTCCAGAAGTCCTCTTTTATCTCTTTCTGTAAACCAGCCTGTGGGGCATATGCAGATATCACATTCAGAATTCTTTCATCAACTTTCAACTTCAAAACAATCAGCCTTTCACTAACTCTCGTAATCTGAAGCACACTTTCCGCCAGCTCTTCAGCCACCAGAACACCCTCTCCTCCTTTCGCTTTATCAGTCTCCACACCCATCCAGTATATCCTGTATGGATGGTGTGGTGAGGGAGGTGAAAATGAGAACTATGGGTAAAAGATTGGGTTTAGTAGGAAAGAATGGTGGAGATTGGAAGTTTAATCAGTTGCTGTTTGCTGATGACAATTGTAAGGAACCCTTATCAGCCAGAGTGGACAGAAGGGTGCTATGCTGGCATGGGCATGTTGAATGAATGGGAAAAGAAAGGCTTACAAAGAGAATATATGAGTCAGAAACAAGGGGAAATAGATTGAGAGGAAGACCTCGGAGGAGATGGGGAGATAGTGTACTAAAAGCATTGCAAGATAGAGAGATGACTAAAGAACAGGCAAGAGAAGTGGTAGTAAATAGGAATGAAAGAAGAATGCTTGTGAATGGATGAGTGACAACGCGGTCGTTTGGGAGAGGGGGTCAGGCGCCAGTTGGACTGGATAATAGGGCGTCAGGTGCCTGGCCCGGGGAGCCGGTATATATGAAGGGTCATGCCTGGATGTGAGGTGGGCGGGTATTGTGGTGTAGTTCTGCTGCGTGTCTACCTGCTGAGACCGGAACCTTTCCGGGAGGTCTGGGACCTGGGAATATTTTGCTGGAGACCTCTCATAGTCCTTGGTCTCTGGGCCTTCTTCAGGGCAACCTAGATATGTGTGAATATATTTCATTTGTAATTTCATTTTGTTGTGTCTGTTCGGGCTCTATCTTAAGTCGGCCACCCACAGCTATGGGGTATGTGCCTGAGTATATACAGTACTGTACATGGATTGTTGACAAATTGATACCAGAAAAGGTGCATAAATAAATGATACAGACAAATGGTACACTATTTTCAGACTACTTACTTGGAACAGGGTATAGCTGCCTACCACTGTTGAGAAAATAATGCTAAAAAGATACATAGAGAGCCTCGGAGTGTGACGGACCCTAAGTTTAGTGGTCAATCCTGTACATCCTTGAATAAACTGGCACGGATTGTTTTTCTCACGAGGGACAGGTTTGCTTAGGGGCGCTTTGTGTATGGCCACTCTCATAAAGGAGTAGTGTAAGGCGTCTAGACATGAAATAGGAGTGAGACTGGCCACTAAGCAAATAAACTCCATTATTAGAGAGGAGAGAATCCCTGATGTTTGGCATATAAGTCATATTCAGTAAAGAATATGCCTGGAGTGCTGCCATTAAGATGTGATACCGGAACTGTACTTCGTGAGGAGCGCTTGGTCTTTAAACTCTATATATTTGTGAATGCATGTAAATGTATACAGTAAACCCCCGCCCTTTCGGACTCCGCCTTTTCGGAATTCCAAGACTTTCGGACGAGCATTTCAATTCGGATTTGTCCGAACTGAGAAAATACCTCCGTCCTTTTCGGACTACATTTAACTTCGGACTCATGGTTCAGCCTTTCGGATTTGTCCGAAAGGCTGAGAAAAATTAAATCGCATTCGGATCAAAGAGCCGAGTTTCGGACTTGTCTGGTTAGGTGAATGTGTATTCGGACTTATAAACTTCAGACATTATTTCAGCTGAAGTGTGAAGTTCGGACTCGGCCCTTTCGGACTTTTGACACTTTCGGACAGGGGTCTCCCCCGATTAGTCCGAAAGAGCGGGGGTTTACTGTACCGGTACTGTGTGTATATATATATATAGATATATATATAGATATATATATATATATATATATATATATATATATATATATATATATATATACGGGTATATATATATATATATATAAGTGTAATAGTAAACATACAGTATATAAGAGCAAGGGGAATTCATTTGATAGGGGAAATTATAGGGGCCTGAAAATGCTTGACCATGTCATGAAGGTCTGTGAGTGAGTCTTTAAAGGTATAATCAAGGAAAACATTTCTAATGATGATATGCAGTTCAGTTTCATGCCAGGACGTGGCACAATCGACGCGATCTTCATACAGTAGTCAGGCAGCTGCAGGAAAGATATCTACAGTACTTAAACATAGGGATCTGTATCTTGTGTTTGTAGACCTGGAGAAGGCCTTTGATAGGGTGCCCAGAGAAGTTCTGCAGTGGGCTATGAGAAAACTTGGTGTAGAGGAGTGGGTGATGCATGTGATAATGAAGATGTAGGAGGACTCACGAACGGCAGTGAGGGTGAAAGGTGTACTGAGTGAGGAGTTTACAGTTCACGTCGGAGTTCACCAGGGCTCTGTGTTAAGCCCTCTTCTCTTTGTTATGGTTCAGGAGGCACTATCTGGTAATTTCAGAGTTGGGTCCCTGGGAACTGCTATACGTAGATGACCTAGTACTTATCACAGATACAGTAGTATGCGGAATGCTGATGTAAAGTTCCGAAGATGGATAGAGGTTATGGCAAGTAAAGGGTTAAGAGTTAATATAAATAAAACAAAGGTTTTACACAGTGGACTAGTGCTAGGAAAGGTAGAAAAAGTGGGACATACCCATATGCAGTACAGTATGCAGAAAAGTGGGACATACCCATATGCAGTACAGTATGCAGAAAAGGGGTGGGCGGGAACTCAATACAATGTAGCGTTTGCCTCAGCTGGGTATATAAGGGTAGAAGCGCTGCACTAGAATAAAGGGACCTCTACCAAGGAAGAAGTCAGAAGTTGAGAGATTTGTATGCATAGTATGCAAAGGTGAGCTTCTATTCAATGACCGGCTCGAGAGTGTTAACTGTGGCAATGAGGCACTGGAGAAAGTGGACAAGTTTTGCTACTTGGGAGATACTATCTCTACCGGTGGTGGGGCTGAGGCCGCCACTATCGCCAGAATAAGATGCGGCTGGCGGCTGGGGAAAGTTTAGAGATCTTTTACCACTACTCACCATGAGAAGACTCCCTCTCCTCTTGAAGGGAAAGGTGTACGCTTCATGTGTTAGAAGCGCAATGACATATGCTTCAGAAACGTGGCCTGTCAAAGTGGATGATACCAACAGAATGGAACGCAATGAGATGAGAATGGCGAGATATATGTGTGGTGCCAAACTGCAAGATAGGATATTTAGTGACTAAAAAAAAGTTGACAGAATGAATCTAAACACCATTCGAGGAGGGGCACTATCATATTCCACTTACTGTACTTTATTTTCTATTTTATTTTTTTAGAAAAAATACCATGGCTCTATGCCAAGCAGCTGAAAGAGCCGTAAAACTTTTAAGGAAGGTAGATATTATTTACAGGTAAGGAGTTGACATCAAAATGGAGAAATTTTAGGAAAGAGGTAACCTACTGAGGGAGGGATCAGCCGTACCCTGTGTCAATAACAAAATTTAAAAGTGGTTTATTGTTGTTGTTGTTGTTGTTGTTGTTCCCTAAGCTGCCTGGCCGAACAGCCCCGAGTCCCTGAGGAAGGCCATGGCCACGATCGGGCTTTCCCACAGAGCTCTCATTGAGTGTAGATTGTGTTGTTGGCGTAAGTGGTTGTGTGAAATGCAGTCTTCTATGATGTGTATAATGGTATGGGGTGCTGTGTTACATCCCGGGCAGGCGTCGACAACGGAGTCATCCAGTCTCTTCTGATAGCTCAGGAGAGCTGGATGGTGTCCGCATCTCAGCCTGGCCAGGTGGACTCTGTCCTCGCGAGGAAGGGAGGATTCGGAAGGATGGATTTCGGGAGGTCGTGCATGCAGCTTTTTTTTTTTTTTAAAGAGACAATGAACGGAGGAAGGAAAAACACAGATAAAACAAAAAGGTCCATGTGCCTAAAGGCATCCTCCATTCATAAAATGTTTGTAACAACTGGATTTTGTCTGTGAGTGAGTGGATGGATCGGTGAGAGATATGAGTATGGATGTGCTTCTGGAAGTTGGTTCGGGGTGGGCAGGGAGGGAGAGAGGACAATAATTGTGTGTGATACCGTGTGCTGGGTGTTGTTTTGATATTTCTTGGTGTCTGTGGGTGTGTTGCCATGTAGTTTAGTGGGTGGTCTTGGTTCGTGGAGGCTGCTGCCAGGAATTGAGTGCCTCTCATGTCCAGATGGTCTTTGACTTTGAGGATTTTGGTTTCTTGATGTAGGTGATCTGTGGGTGCAGTAGCTGTGCAGCCTGTAATGATCTTCAGGGCTTTGTTTTGAATAGTCTGTAAGGTCTTATGATGTGTTTCAGCTAGGTTAGAAGCCCAGGCTGGGTTTGCGTATTCCATCACTGATCTTATGTATTGTTTATATACTGTGGTGGTAGTTTCTTTGTTGTGTCCAAATTTTGTGTGAGCAAGTGACCTGAGGGCGTTAAGTCTGGGTGTCAGTTTCTTTTTAATGTTTGTGGTGTGCTGTTTGAATGTCATATGAGTATCATATGTTACTCCTAGGATTTTGGGTGTGTGTGTATGTGTTAGGGGTGTGTTGTTTATGGTGAGTTGAGGGATGTATTCGTGTTCTCCTGTCCAGCTTGTGAGCAGGGTTGCGGTGGATTTGGCTGGGGCTAGATTAAGTCTGTTTGTAGTGCACCAGCCATGTAGTGTGTTGAGATAGGGTTGAAGGAGATCTGTTGCTATTTTTGGGTCATGGTGTGTGCATGTGAGTGTTACGTCATCTGCATAGGAGGCTAAGTTTATTTGGGGCGTATTGGGTGTAGTTATATCGTGCATGTATAGATTGAAGAGTGCGGGCGATAGGACGGATCCTTGTGGGACTCCGGTTGGAAAGTTTCTGATTTTAGATGACTGACCGGCAAAAGATACGTGTGCACATCTGCCTGCTAGGAAGTTGGCCAGCAACCTTTTTGTGTTGTTGTGCATGTTTGTGAGGTTGTGGCGGGGGATGGCATCGAAGGCTTTACTAATGTCGAGTGTGGCTAATAGTGATCTGTGTGGTGGTCTAGCTGAGTTGATGCCATCAAAAGCTCTTTGTGTAAGGTCTGTGAGAAGAGTGTTTGTGGAGTGCAGTGGCCTAAAGCCATGTTGTGTTGGAGCTAGGGGTAGGTCAGGTGTAATTAGTTGTAATACTAGGCATTCCATGACTTTGGAGGGGGAGCAAAGGAGTGTGATGGGGCGGTGCGAGGAGGGTAGCGTGGGGTCTTTGTTGGGTTTGGGGAATGTGATGATGATACCATGCTTCCAAATGTCTGGTATTGTGTTGTGTGAATAGCTGTAGTTTGATATGTTAGTGAGTGCTTGTATGCCTTGTGGTCCCAGATGTCTGAGGTGTATGTTGCTTATGTTGTCTAGGCCACAGGTGGGCGAGTGCTTGAGATTGTTGATGATATGCTTTGTCTGGTGATTGGTGAAGGGTGTATAGTCAGGGTCTGTGGGGAATTGTCTCTTACGTCGGTCGTCTTTGTGAGGTTTTAGGTGGCTGACATGTGAGAAGTGATTGATGAGAGTTGTTGTTGTTGTTGTTGTTGTTGTTTTTCCCCAAGCTGCCTGGCCGAACAGCCCCAAGGCCCCGAGCAAGGCCAAGGCCATAACCGAGCACCCCCACAGAACCCTCCCTGCCGACCACAATAAAGCCTGGGTGACCGAAGCCACTCCATGGCGGGGAGCTGAGGAGGGTGCAGAAACGCCCGGGAAACCAAAGACCCACCCAGGGCCCTGTGCCCCTCAGCAATTATGAAGAGAAAGATGAGGGGCAAAGGAAAGATGTGACGCTTTGGCTTCCAATCTTGGTAGATTAGGAGGTCAATCCACGCAAGAGACGCCGTCACTTGAGATCTAGAAAATATATAAGTAAAAGGAACAGTCAGAGTAAGCTATGGGTATGGCAGAGATCGCTCAGTTCTCACTCTGATAGACCAGCCCATCACCACATGACTAGAACCCAATCCTCTCAGCATCAGCTTAGGAAAGGCCCTAGAAAGCCGCCTTTGGCGGGGGGATAGCTCCCCTATTTCAACCCTTTTCGGGGTTGGGCACCCGCATGTGATTGTGTTGTGTTGCTGTTGGAAAGTGTGATGCTGTTTAGTGTTTTGTAGAGTTTTTTGGAGTTTGTTTTGTGATCAAGTGTTTGTAGGAAGTTATTCCAATTTAGTTTTTGTTGTTCTTGTATTTTGTTGTTAGTTTGGGTGTTGAGTGCTTGAATTTGTTGTGTGATGTCTTGTGTGTGGGGTGCTGGGAGTGTTTCAGTATGTCGCATTGTCTGATGAGGTTTTGAATTTCTGGTGTGAAGTTGAGGTTGTGTCTTTTTCTGTTACCTCTTGGAATGTGTTTCTTGTCAGCGTTTTGGATAGTTTTATTGAGTATGTGTACAGCATTGTTGATGTTAGTGATGGGTGTACTGTTTAGAGTTGTGAAGTGTTGTTCTGTCTCATTTGTGAATGCTTCCCAGTTAGCTCTTTTATAATTGGTGTATGTGTGTTTGTGGCTAGCTGGGGTGAGTCTGGTTTTGGTGGTGATAATGATCGGGAGGTGGTCAGAGCCTAAGGTTCTGACCACCCTCCAGGATGTTGTGGGGGCGAGTGGTTTATTGTAAACCTAAATACTGAATAGGATTACACAAATTAAAAATATAAAAAGGGAGACAATGGATTATTATTAAAACTACTAAATTTTTCCCAATATACCAACATCTTTGCAGAATGCAAAAATTCTTTCTGCAGAAAAGGAACAGCCAAGATTGCTCTCAGGCTGAGCAGTCTGCGGATAATACCAAAGTACCTAACCCTTTAACGTTGAAAAGATGGACATTCTATCAGGATATGTTTAACTTACATTTAGTCCCGGCTGTTCCCAGAAGAGTGGTACGGTGCCTCGGGTCTGGATGTGCGACAGCACTACGTCGTTCATGGAGTCAATGTGGATCAGTTGTTCCGTCTCCACAAAGTTGGCTACGTGACCTCCATCATTCACACCGCGCACCATAAATCTGTAGGAGTAATAATAACGATATATAATTTTTGTTTTTCACCATCACAACAATTTACACCAAATATGTGGCAACAGAAAGCTTTGAATGAAGACAATGTAGCTGAACCTAAGCTATAGTTTATTCATTATAATTAGGCCAACAATATTGACCACTAACCTCTATACCGGTAACTAACAAATGACAAGAATAATCCAGCTAATATTTCTACCACCGATCCATCCAGTCACTCAAAGACAACACTCATGCACGGCCCCCTCAAGTCCATCCCCCAGAAACCCTCCTTTCCCGTGAGGACAGAGTCCACCTGGCTAGGCTGATATGTAAGCACCATGCAGCCCTTCTAAGTTATCAGAAGAGGCTGGATGACTCCGTCCAGGACACCTGTCCGGGTTGTAACACAACACCAAACACTATCAAACACATTATGGAAGATTGTATAACACACAACCACTTACACCAACAACACAACACACACGCCTTGAGAACTTTGTGAGAAAACCCAGTCTTGGCCGTGGCCTTCCTTAGGAGCTCGGGGCTGTTTAGCCATGCAACCTAGGGAACGACTACTACTAATGACGCTCAGAGTTAAGTGAACCTACCTGGTGCCGGCGCGTTCACAACTAAGCCGAGAGATGATGGCGATCTTGGGTGTGTGGTTGTTCATATATATGGAAGAGAACTCTATACTGCCACACATCACTTTGATCACCCATTGTTGACAGTCCACACCAAACCTCTTTAAGTGTAGGTGCAGCATACGGTTCCTGGAAAAGAAAGAAAGTATATTGCGAGTTAGAAAAAAAGGGAAAATATAACAATTATAATGTAAAACTTGCACAATAAACAAACCAAAACAAGGACGACACAATATAAAGACAAAAGAACTAATCAAAGTCACTATGTGGAAATAGGGGCTGTTCGGCCAAGCAGCCTAGGGAACGATAACAACAACAAACTCGACCCTCCATTTAACGGACAAATGCGTGCAAGCACCTGTCCGTTCCTGCTAAATACTGTCCAGTCCGGATGTAATCCGGAAATTCCTTGAGAAAAATCCGGTGTTGAGTACAGGTGTCCGGATCGTGACATTTAACTGTTATGCATCCTTTTTTTTTACTGTACCTGAAATAAATCCTGGTAATCCCTTGTGCTACACCCTATTGATAATGCAAAACTATTGAACACACTTAAAAGTGTATATTATTTGGTCTCTATATAATCTGTGAATCATTTCCGATATGATAGAATTAAAGATTTTATTTTCCATCAACTCATAATCAGCAAAAACGACACAAATGTCAATTAAAAACATGTTATAATATTTCCCCATCATTTTGTGTATACCGTGGGAAAAAAAAAAAAATCTATCAAACGTAAATCTCCCGTCTGGGAAGCTCGGCGCCTAGACGGAGGGGAGGGTTGAAATATTTTGTTGACTATCTCATATATTATTTATCTACAGTATGTGCTGGAAGGATATTATATTTTTCAATTCCATCACATTAGAAATTATTCAAAGATTACAAAAAGTCCAAATAAGACATAGTTATGTTAATGTATAAGGGATTTAGGTAGATGAATTAGAGAGATAGATAGATAGAAAGAGTGTTCATATCGAGGGAAAAAAACAAAACAAAAAATCTATCAAACGTAAATCTTCCGTCTCGGAAGCTCGGCGCCTAGACTGAGGGGAGGGTTGAACTATTTTTTTGACTATCTTATTTATTATTTATCTATGTGCTGGAAGGATATTATATTTTTCAATTCCATCACATTAGAAATGATTCAAAGATTACAAAAAGTCCATATAAGACATAGTTATGTTAATGTATAAGGGATTTAGGTAGATGAATTAAAATGTAAAACTTGCAAACTAAACAAACCAAAATTGGGACAAGGACAATATAAAGTCAAATTAAATTATCAAAATCGCTATGTGGAAACAACGCTTACTAAAATGAAAATTATTAAATAAAAGAACACAATCCACCACATGGGGTGTACATTACTACATGAGCAAGTTAATCTGTTTCCCAAGCAAACTAATCGCACATATAACAACGCACTATCGTCACGTTAAAGGAAGTAGTCAAGTTTGGGAAGTCCGGGACGTTCTGGCAAATTCTGGCAAATTAGTTTTTTACTAAACTCTGCATGAATAAAGAAACTACATGTTAAATGTCAAAATATTATTTAAAATCAAATTTGCAACATGACAAGACATTAACAATAGTACAAAATACAAATATTGATAAGATATCTATACTATTACAAAATAATATATAAAATACAGTACAGCACTCACTAACGAGTTAGTTAGAGAGATATTAGAGAGATAGATAAATAGAAAGAGTGTGTATATCGAGGGAAAAAAACAAAACAAAAAATCTATCAAACGTAAATCTTCCGTCTCTGCTGGCACGGAGGGGAGAGTTGAAATATTTTGTTGACTATCTTATTTATTATTTATCTATGTGCTGGAAGGATATTATATTTTTAAATTCCATCATATTCTTACAGTTTCTTACAGTAGATCCTCTGGAAAAAGGCAAACTATGCCTGTGTATCCAGCTCAGTACCAGTACTTGCACTGCTGCGGTCGTTCACGGTGTTGGCGGCGGCGGTAGCAGACGCAACATTTTTACTATTATGTATTTTTGTTTTATAATCAAACTTCAAATCTTGTCTTCCCCATGCTTTATCAAGATTACTTTCAACTCCCTTATTGATTCGGAATCGACTACATACTGGGGCAGTGCGTTCCACTCATTTACCACTATCACAAAATGAGTTCTTTGCCTTCTCAAGCCTATTTCTTTCTTTGTAAATTTTCTTAGAGTGTCCTCTCGTTCTTGTTCCCTCCCGCATCAAGAAGATACCTTCACACACATCCTCATCGTACTTTCCTGACACTATCTTAAAAGTCTCTATCATATCCCCTCTCTTTCTCCTATATGCCAGTGTCGGAAGCCCCAGTGTCCTCAACCTCTGCTCATAGCCCGCGTTCTTCAACATTGGTACCAGCTTGCTATCTCTCCTCTGCACTTTCTCCACTGCTTCTATATCCTTTACCATATATGGAGCCCACACCTGGTTCGCATATTCCAGGTGCGGCCTAACCAGCGCTGTATAGAGATTCCTTAAGATTTCTTCGTCAAGTGACACAAATGTCCTCCTTATCAGCCCTACAATTCTATTGGCTTTGTTTATCTTTTCCGCTAAATGTTCTGAGAAATTTAACTTTTTGTCTATCACTACTCCTATATCCTTTTCTGCACTCACTTCCTCCATCGCTTCATACATACTGTATCCTACCTTGTCTATCTTGCTGGTCCCAATCCGCATGTACTTGCATTTTTTTGGATGAAAAGGCATTAACCAATGCTCAGACCATCCCTTCATGCCATCCACATCTCCTTGAAGGAAACCCGTATCTTCCTTACTCCTCACTCTTCTATACAGTTTAGTGTCATCCGCATACAGGTATACCTCACTTCCATTAGTTATAACTTCAGGCAAGTCGTTGATAATTATAACGAACAGCAGTGGTCCCAACACAGATCCCTGAGGTACCCCACTTGTAATTTCCCTCCACCCCGAGCCTATTCCATTCACCAGTACCCTCTGTCTCCGATCTTTCAGGAAGGCTTCTATCCATTTCACACATTTCTCCCCTATATTATAGCTTCTAACTTTCTCTATTAACCTTTTATGTGGGACCTTATCGAAGGCCTTCATAAAATCGCAATATACCACGTCTATTACATCACCATCTTCTAGAATTTGCATCCAATCATCTACCACCTTAATTAGCTGTAGTACCGTCGACCTCCCCGGCAAGAATCCGAACTGTCTCCCACTGAAAAGTTGGTTTGATTTCATATGATCCATTATTCCTTCTCTAATTACCGTTTCCATTAGTTTACACACAACACTTGTCAAACTGACTGGTCTATAATTCCCTGGGTCATTTCTCTTTCCCTTCTTAAATATAGCTGTTATGTTCGCCTCTCTCCAGTCCATCGGGATTTGTCCTGTATTAAACGATACCTCAAATAACATTTTCAATGGCTCTACTAACATCTCCCCTCCTTCCTTTATGATTC
The DNA here is from genome assembly GCA_032716605.1 of Paralithodes platypus. Lineage (NCBI taxonomy): Eukaryota > Metazoa > Arthropoda > Malacostraca > Decapoda > Lithodidae > Paralithodes > Paralithodes platypus. The sequence goes on along the minus strand of CM064565.1, from coordinate 24,511,611 downwards.
TTGGGTGTATCCCATCCGGTCCCGGTGACTTACTTCTGTTCATTTTTTCTATAGCCCTTCTTATTCTAGCATGGGAAAACTCTATTAGTTCTAGTGCCGGTGCCTGTTTGATGGGAATAGTAGGCACTGCATCCTCCGACTCCACTGTTAGTACCCCCCCCCCCCCCCCCCAAAGTATTTCCCCAGCACCTCTGCTTTCTCCTTATCAGTCTCCACTCTACTCCCATCATTCAACCCCCCTACCAGCTCTGGGATCCCTACTCTTCTTGTTAACTTTTCCTGAATGTACTTCCAGAATATTTTTGGATTATCCTTCACATTTCTAGCTATCTTTCTCTCCCTCTCCTTCACCCCCCTCCTTGTTTCCCACCTTATTTTATTGTTTATTTGTCTGCATTCCAGATCCACTTCCTTAGCCTCTATACTAGACCCCCTGTTCTTTTTTAACAATTTTAATCTTTCCCACAATCGGTTCTTTCTTCTAATCAATATCCAAAGCTTTCTTTTCATTGGCAATTCTGGGTTAGTTCTTTTCCTCAATTTTGTTTTATCCTTATATTCCCTTACTGGTACACTTTTGGATACAGCATTCTCCAGTTTGACTCTAATTTTCCTCCACATTCCTTCAGCGTCTTCACCATTCAAGTATTCCCCCCAGTCAATGTCCAAACACCGTCTCAGCAGCTCATAATCTGCTCTATCATTCAGTACATGTATATTTTTCTATTGCTTCTATTATCCCTCTCTGATTTAATGTTACAACTAAAGCTTATACAGGCATGGTCACTACGACCTATAGGGCTATCCACATTAACATGTTCCACTATACCCTCTTCGTTGCTAAAAATCAAATCAAGTACACTCCCCTGCGTCCCATCTCTATATCTTGTCATCTCTACAATATGTTGCGTTAAAAAACAATCTCTCACTTTCTCTATAAACTTATTTTCCAGGCTACACTGTCCCGCTGGAGTAGTACAATTTGCCCACTTGATCCTTGGCAAATTGAAATCTCCAATCAAAATTTTATATTTGTTCTCTCTATTATCTATCTCCTCCATTGCTTTCAGTAGGTTATCATCCTCTCCCTTGCTATTGTTTGGGCTTCTATATATAGAGGCAATTAGAATTGATCCTCTTACACATTTTACTTCAATACACAAATACTCACAATACTGCTGTCTCATATCCACCTCATTACCCTTGAGCTCTTTTCTTACATAAATAAACAGTCCTCTTCCAACCTCCGCTCTAATAGCATTTCTCTCATATAACTCAAAACCCTCCAAACTATATTCCAGCAGTTCCCTTTCAATTCTAAAAAAATTTGGTCTTACTTCCTGTAGGGCTATGACATCAGGTTTTTCCTCTTCATCCTGCAACCTACATATCAGTTCTCTTTTCTTGTCCTGGGTAAACACATCCACATTACTAAACATAATCCTTAATCCACCTACCATTCCTTCAGCAATTACACCATCCCGCTTCTCCAGTCCGTACCCTACTCCCCTGTTAGCACTACTGGGTCTGCCTCTTTGTCTCCTGTCTCTCCCTGTGACACCTCCACCCCGTTCTCCTCCTCCGTCACAACTCCCATCACATTCTCTCCCCTCCCTGATCTCCCCTCCCTTCTACTCTTATAAACCACTTCCTCACTTTTCCGTCCCTCACTCTCCAGTAAAAATTTCTCTTATCCTCCTCATCCAACTTTCCATTATTTTCATCAGCCTTTTCTTGTAATTCCTTAATTTTTTTCCTTTGTTCTATACTCAAATCCTTCTTTAGTCTTATGTGTTTCAGTTTATCATTTGTATTTAGCCTCCAACTAAAATTTGTCACAGTCTCCGCCACTACCCTAGTTTTAAACTGTACCCTTATAGGTCTCATCTCTCCCCTTTTATATCTACCATATTAGAAATGATTCAAAGATTACAAAAAGTCCAAATAAGACATAGTTATGTTAATGTATAAGGGATTTAGGTAGGTGCATTAGAGAGATAAATAGATAGAGCAACAGACTTTGCTCCAACTTTTTATCGAGCAACGGACTTTGTCCGTTGCTGGGTCCATTGTCCGGCCTACATTTTTCGACCGTTATTGCCGATATCCGTTATATCGGAGTCCGTTAAATGGAGGTTAGAGTGTATGTGGAAATATAAGCCGAATGTGAGCACTTGTGAATCCACTTGGGGAATTTTTACTCTTGACAAATAAAATACCAGCATATTATTATTATGAATACACTATAGTCTGTATATTTTGAGCTGTCCCTAAATAACAAAATCCACTTTTTGATTACTGAGCTATTACGGAGGTTTTGTAGCCAAATATGTTGTTAATTATGATAACCTGGTACTTATATAGGTTCGAGTCCTTGGAGTACCACACATATTCATTAGTTTCATTGATTTCATTATTTAGTCTTGTCATCAGAAACATGCAGTTTAGATTTATGCCGGGATGTGGCACAACTGATGCTATCTTCATTCTTAGGCAAAGGCAAGAGAGGTTCTTAGAGAAATACAGGGAGTTATACTTAGTTTTTATAGAAGGCCTTTGACCGGGTGCCCAGGGAAGTAATGCAGAGGGCTATGAGTAAACTCGGAGTAAAAGAGTGGCGGTAAGATCCTATGTAGCGGTAGTCACCGTATTTTGTTTGACCATTAACCCCTTCGGCACCGCGCGGCCATCCCGCTCAGTAGGCCTACATACCGCTCCCTCCCACCCCGCCCCCATCCCTCCCACGCGCATTATCCACCCACTAAACCTTGCCAAATACCCATTAATTTGTATAGTAGAGTAGTTAGGTACAACAGGATAGCAGTATTATAAGTATTAGAAGTAGTAGTAGTATCAGTAGTCGAAGTTATCAAATATTCCTACTAAATACACGTAAATATAATAATAATAATAATAAATGGCATAATAATGCATATGAAGACCAAGATGGCGAATGCACGGAGACACAAAAACACTATAATCCTGCGTGGGTGGGGCCTAGGGGAAGACTGGGCCCTGGGGGAAAAATCTGCCTCTCATTAGTCGAGAGATACCGTGACGTCACGGTCCTCGGTGACGTCACAGGGCTCTGGTTGGCTGCTGAGGAAAGGGGCGGAGCTTCCTGTATCCCCAGTGTGACATACAGTAATAATAATAATAATAATCTTCTGGTTACTTATATAGCGCCCGTCTCTCCTCCTTCGAGGATTCGCAAGCGCTTGGCTTTCTTTAGTCTACCAGAGACCATTACCCATCCCCCTTGCTCATGGGGAGATGGTAACCGCCGGCTGTATCCCAGAAAAACTTTTCAATCTGAGCGGGGATTGAACGCCAGACCTTCAAGGTGGGAATCAGGCACGCTATCAACTGAGCCAGCCTGGACGGCCGTAGATAGAGCCCCAGGCAGCAAAACCGACTGGCAGCATTTCCTTTAATTTATCACGTACGTGTGTACGGGACGGTATATTTTACTGAAGCGCTTATTACGTACATGTGTACGTGACGGTGCCGAGGAGGTTAACTAAGGATCCTTATTTATATCCTCATATCTCTTAGTTATTTTCTTCACTTACCTCAACAATACTAAACCCCGATAGCTGGGGAGGGTATGAAATATATCAGGGAAAGAGAGGGGTTGAAACACGGCGATTAACTAGAATATAGCCATCTTGATTAACCAAGCCAAGACGTTGTACTCACCTAATTGTACTCACCTAATTGTAGTATACAGGATTTGAGCCTAAGCTCGTGTTGTCCTGTCTCTCTCTCTACATTTATCCAATTTTGCTTTAAAAGTTTGGATATTTCTTGCTCCCACCACCTCCCCATCCAACACTCAATGCTTCTATACGGGAAGCTGAACTTTCTTACATCAGACTTACATATAACTTTCCTCAACTTACAATCATGACCCCTGGTTCTTCCCTCGTCCCTCACCACAAAATCTCCCTTGTCGATCTTCTCAAAACCTTTCACACACTTAAACATCATGATCATGTCACCTCTCTCTCTCCTCTCCCTCAGCGTTGGTAGCTTTAGCCTCTCCAATCTCTCCTCATAAGGCAGGTCTCTAAGGCTAGCTATCATCTTAGTGGCAACTCTCTGAACTCTTTCCAGTTTTTTATTATGTTTTATAAGGTGTGGAGACCACACCACTGCTGCATACTCCAGTCTTGGTCGTATTATTGTCCCTATTATTTTTGCTAACATCTCTTCATCTAAATAATTCAGAGCTATTCTCATGTTAGTCAACACTGCATAGGTTTCACCAGTTATTTTATTTATATGCTGTTCAGGTGACAAGCTGTCTGCCACAACTACCCCACAAACACTCTTCTCACAGACCTTACACAAAGAGCATTCGACGGCATCAATTCAGCTAGACCACCACACAGATCACTATTAGCCACACTCGACATTAGTAAAGCCTTCGATGCCATCCCCCGCCACAACCTAACAAACAAAATCTACAACACAAACATGCACAACAACACAAAACGGTGGCTGGCCAACTTCCTAGCAGGCAGATGTGCACACGTATCTTTTGCCGGTCAGTCATCTAAAATCAGAAACTTTCCAAACGGAGTCCCACAAGGATCCGTCCTATCGCCCGCACTCTTCAATCTGTACATGCACGATATAACTACACCCAATACGCCCCAAATAAACTTAGCCTCCTATGCAGATGACATAACTCACATGCACACACCATGACCCAAAAAGAGCAACAGATCTCCTTCAACCTATCTCAACACACTACATGGCTGGTGCACTACAAACAGACTTAATCTAGCCCCAGCCAAATCCACCGCAACCCTGCTCACAAGTTGGACAGGAGACACGAATACATCCCTCAACTCACCATAAAAAACACACCCCTAACACATACACACACACCCAAAATCCTAGGAGTAACATATGATACTCATATGACATTCAAACAGCACACCACAAACATTAAAAGAAACTGACAGACTTAACGCCCTCAGGTCACTTGCTCACACAAAATTTGGACACAACAAAGAAACTACCACCACAGTATATAAACAATACATAAGATCAGTGATGGAATACGCAAGCCCAGCCTGGGCTTCTAACCTAGCTGAAACACATCATAAGACCTTACAGACTATTCAAAACAAAGCCCTGAAGATCATTACAGGCTGCACAGCTACTGCACCCACAGATCACCTACATCAAGAAACCAAAATCCTCAAAGTCAAAGACCATCTGGACATGAGAGGCACTCAATTCCTGGCAGCAGCCTCCACGAACCAAGACCACCCACTAAACTACATGGCAACACCCACAGACACCAAGAAATATCAAAACAACACCCAGCACACGGTATCACACACAATTATTGTCCTCTCTCCCTCCCTGCCCACCCCGAACCAACTTCCAGAAGCACATCCATACTCATATCTCACCGATCCATCCACTCACTCACAGACAACACGCAGATGCATGCACGACCTCCCGAAATCCATCCTTCCGAATCCTCCCTTCCTCGCGAGGACAGAGTCCACCTGGCCAGGCTGAGATGCGGACATCGTCCAGCTCTCCTGAGCTATCAGAAGAGACTGGATGACTCCGTTGTCGACGCCTGCCCGGGATGTAACACAGCACCCCATACCATTAAACACATCATAGAAGACTGTATTTCACACAACCACTTACGCCAACAACACAATCTACACTCAATGAGAGCTCTGTGGGAAAGCCCGATCGTGGCCATGGCCTTTCTCAGGGACTCGGGGCTGTTCGGCCAGGCAGCTTAGGGAACAACAACAACAACAACTACCCCTAGGTCTTTTGCTTTCACAGCTTTACTAATTATTTCATCTCCTATTTTATATCCCCAAGAAGGTCTATATTTACTTTTTCCCATCTGAAGAACCTGACACTTACTCGTGCTGAATTCCATTTTCCAAGTTTGACTCCACTCATATAACTTATCTAGGTCTCTCTGTAATTCTTCACAACTACTCCTACTTGTAATATGCTTCATTTATTTTGCATCATCAGCAAACATAGATATATATGAGCCTATTCCCATTTGAAGGTCGTTGATGAAAACCAAAAACATGATTGGGGCCAACACCGATCCTTGAGGCACTCCGCTTTTTACCCTTTTCCACGAGAACTTTCCTTTTATTACTGTTCGCATATCCCTCCCAATTAAATAGTTTTCCATCCACTTTAATAATACTCCCTCAACCCGCCCCACAGTCCTGAGCTTACACAACAATCTCTTATGAGGCACCTTATCAAATGCCTTCTTGAAATCTAAGTAAATACAATCTACCCACCTTGTACCTCCCTTGTACAATGTCAATTACCCTATCATAGTAACTCAACAAATTTGTGGTACACGAATGACCTTTTCTGAACCCGAGCTGCTTGCTTGAAATTATTTCCCTCTCCTCCAACATACCCACCCATCTTTTTCTAATAATTTGTTCACAAAGCTTGCATATAACACTCGTTAAGGATACCGGTCGATAATTTAGCGTTGTGTATCCTTGCTTGTGATTGGTTGTTGATTATCGTGACGTCATCAGCCAAGGCGGGCCTCAGCGATGACGTCATTCCAGCCCTCGGCCAACATGTCGTCATTACACCCGATATTTTTACACCCGCTTAATCTTACACCCGCTTAATTTAACATCAGCGGTGTATATGTTTCACACAACGTGTATTATAATGTCATTAGTGCACTGTGTAATTTGCGTCTTGATATTCAAACCGTTTCTATTTATCAATACTAATTAGTATCCCCCACCCCCGTATTTGCCTCGTGAACGGTAAGGTTAATGTGCGAGAGCGGTATCGTCCCAAGATGAAGTGATATATTGGTAATTATAGGGAATAGGCTCGCACCCTTATTTTTTATGTTTTTTCCTCCAGATTTTGAGAAATGAGTGTAGGCCCTATTCATGGTCTTAGTTATAATGCCAATGTTGGATACACGATGGGTTGAGGGGGCCTTTGCCCGCCCCTCACCCCCCTCATGAATTATTGAAATCGTCATCTATGTTGCCAGCAGGGGGTAAATATTGATTATACTGCCTAAAGAAGGCGTTTGTAAACAGAAAGAGCTCTGAGATTTATTAGAATGGGCGTTTTTTCGGTCAATATTAAAGAGACGGACCACAGCTATTTTCAATGTTTGTATTTTTGTGGATTTGTTATTTATATGATTTATAAGGTTTCTATAGGCCTATTACAATTTTGTCATGCAAATTAAGGAAAATATCCAGGAACCTGGCCAACTTTGATTTCGTGATTTTTTTTTTGGGGGGGGGGGGGTTTAGCTAGTTTTCATCATTATACAGTGGTTGTCATTAATTAGAATCTCCGGAAAAAAAGTTGTCCCCATTATCCAACAATCTTAAGATACGGCCCCCGATAGTGGGGAGGGCTATGAAGTACAGTACAGGGAAATTGAGGGGTAAAAGACGAAAATAAGGGGTAATATTAGCGTAACCTAACAACCTTACCTAACCTAACCTAGTATATTAGGTGGGGGCTGCCGCCCCCACCCCCCCGCTGGTTTGGTATTTAATTCATAAAAGATTGACGGTCGCCAAATACATACATACAGTAGGGTCTCACATAAAACGAGTTTATGGTCGATAAACGAGGGCGTTTTATGCGATTTCGTTTTATGTGAACACAGCATTTTGGTGGCGCAATATCGTCAATGTTCGCTGTAAGCGAAAATTTTCGTACAAAGCGAACGATATTTCATACAAAGCGAACGATATTTCATACAAAGCGAACTATATTTCGTACAAAGCGACGATATTTCGTACAAAGCGAACGATATTTCGTACAAAGCGACATTCGTTCTGATCGAAAATTAAATATTAATATTTTAGGTCGGTCGTTTTAATCGAGACTCGTTTTATGCGAACACGTTTTATGCGGGACCCTACTGTACATACATAAAATTTTAAGACTGAGTGTTCCACACATAAGTGCAGTTTCAGTCTCTTGTCCTAATGGCGGCGTTCCAGGCAACCCTGTTAAGGGCTGCTTCACTTGTCAAGTTCTTGGATTTGAGATCGGCGCGTATAGTCCGATCCCAGGTCTTCCTCGGTCCACCCCTTGGTGCAGCTCCCTCCACAATCACAGACCTGCATTTTTTCACCCAATTTTGTTCATCCATTCTCTCCACATGTCCATAGCATCCCAGTCTACTTGTACGCATCACCTCGCTAATACTCTTTATACCTAAACGTCTCCTCAGCTCAACATTTGTTATTCTATCCTGTAGCCTGGCCCCACACATCCATCTCACCATTCTCATCTCATTACGCTCCATTCTGTTGACATCCTCTACTTTAACGGCCCATGTTTCTGAGGCATACGTCATTGCACTTCTAACACATGAGGCATACACCTTTCCCTTCAGGGGGAGAGGCATTCTTTTCATGGTCAGGATTGGCATCAATTCTCTGAACTTCCCCCAGCCACACCTAATTCTAGCAACAGTGGCAGCCTCGGCCCCACCACCGGCAGAGATGGTATCTCCTAGGTAACAAAACTTGTTCACCAGCTCCAAAGACTCATTTCCAAAATTCACAGCCACAGGATCATCACTTAACACAAGCTCGCCTTTGCACACTACGCACTCAAATTTCTCTATTTCTGACTTATCCTTCGGCAGGGGCCCCTTTATTCTACTACAGCGCTTACTCCCATGGTGTACCCAACATCGACAGATGCTACATTGAATTGAGTTAACGCCCACTCCCTTTCCACACACTGCACATGGGTATGCACCGCTCTTTTCCACATTGCCTCATCTCAAACTACAATGCATAACCTTGGTTTTGTTAATATCAACTCTTAAACCCTTGCTCGCCATGCCCTCTCTCCACTCTCTGAATTTGGCCTCAGCATCCTGCATACTGTCAGCTATTAGGACTAAATCGTCTGCATAAAACAGTTCCAACGGGAGTCCGCCTCTAAAAACTCTAGACAGCGCGTCCAAGACCATAATAAAGAGGAGGGGGCTTAACACTGAACCCTGATGGACTCCAACACGGACTGCGAACTCATCACTCAGTACACCCTTCACCCTCACCGAACTTCGCGAATCCTCATACATCTTCATTATCACACGCACCAGCCACTCTTCCACACCAAGTTTCCTCATAGCCCACTGTACAACATCTCTAGGTACCCTATCAAAGGCCTTCTCCAGGTCCACAAACACAAAGTAAAGATCCCTGCCTCTTAGTAAGTATCTTTCCTGTATCTGCCTGACTATGAAGATAGCATCGGTTGTACCACATCCTGGCATAAAACCAAACTGCATATTATCAATAGAGATGCTTTGCCTGATCAAACCCTCAAGGACTCTCTCACAGACCTTCATGATTTGGTCAAGCATTTTCAGGCCCCTATAATTTCCTCTATCTAGAGCGAGAGAACTCTAGTTCTTATTGCTAATCTGCCAACCTCTGCGTCATATGAGTCTGAAGGGGCTAAGAGTTAATCAACATGGCTAAATTGAAGATAATGTTTCAACATCACTTTTTCTTTGATATAATTCAGGGCCTCTCCACCTACAGTATATGGGTTATTATTGACGAGGTAAGTGAAGGAAATAAGTCTGTATTGAGGATATTCATTAAAGATTCTGTGGTAATCGTAGCCTAGGCTTGGACCCAAATAACGACGGTATAAAACCCTTACCCTTGGTGTACTGGACAATAATGGTCTGCAGCCAAATTAACACAATGCCGCTGGAAGCTCCGTTGGTAATCCCGTTAAATAGAAGATGTTGTAGGTGCTTTCATAAAGCAAAAACACTTCACTATTCATTGAACAACAGTTCCACCATTTCAAATATGGCCGACTGGCCCGAATCCGAGAGATTATAAACACCAAGGATAATAAATGAAACAATGTGACGTCGTAGAGGGATTGAGAAACAAAAGAGGCTCATTATATGGACTGACGTGTATTTCTACACCCGTTAAAATGTCGCGAGAATTTGTGACGTCACCGTCTAGACAGTGACGTACTCCCACAACAACCATTCATATGCCATCATCACTCGTGACGTCACACCCAGTTTATTGACCAATAGAATATCAGTATACAACTCGACTCACCTCCACTCGTCGCCCACCAGCTGAGCTGGGAAATTGTAAAAGTGAGTCCACAGATGCCCTCTAATTATTCATTTACCAAGTATATTTTCCATTTATAGTATACTACGAAGCAACATACATAATACATATATATGTACAAACAACAAATATGCTATAACACTGCCCAGTTCTTGAGATATAATGCATGCCGTTTCGCAGGAATATACCAGAGTGGCTAGTGCGTGTGATAATGAGAATGTATGAGGGGTCACGGGCAGCTGATAAGAGTGAATGAGGGCCTGAGCGAAGAGTTCCCAGGGAAAGTTGGAGTTCACCAAGGTTCAGATCTGAGCCCATTACTGTTTGTATTGGTCCTGGAAGCTCTGTCAAGGGACTTTAGGACAGGACTCCCATGGGAGCTGTTATATGCAGACTATCTAGTTCTTATCGCAGATAGTGCGCAGGAAGCAAAGGCAAAGTTCCGGTGTAGACAATCCACAAAATCCTTTATACCATTGTTAATTATTATTTTGGTGCCATTGCATTTTGCAAGATTATTATGTGCAGGTTATTATTCCATGTTTATCTCAACTCATGCACCACCACCTTTTAGATAAAGGTAACTATAATTAAAAAAAAAAAAAAAAAAAAAAAAAAAAAAAAAAAAAAATGGGTATGTGCCCGAGTACTGTATATAGATAGATAGATCAAACCTGTACTAACCAAAAGAACCTGTTGTCTGTCTGTGTTGTCCTGGCTCTCCTCTGGGCACACAGTGTAATGTCTATAGGGTCCCCGGCCCCGGACACTGCCGGTGCTCCCGTGGTGAAGTAGAAGCTGTCGTTCCCAAGGAGTTTCTTGATCTCTCGCAGCCATGATTCTTCTTCCTGAAATACATCATTAGATTTATATTCAAATACATATACAGTACAGTCGCGCTAATGAGTGATGTCTCGGCACCAAGTATGTTTTGATCAATAATTGGTATCAGCAATATTTAATAGGGCCCCTCCATCATTGACGACTTCGCCTATTAATAGTAATATTCTCCATTCAACATCCTGCGCCAGCATTTTGAATGGCCCGCGCGGAAGTATTATGGAGTACTCGTCATAAGTGCACGCCTAATTCCCTTATGGGATCGTCATTTTGATTGGGTACCCTACAGAAAAAAACTCTGTAATATATAAAAAAGAAAAAAGAACTTAATATCTGTTATCATATGACTTGCCATATGCGTAGATTTCTCATGTTTCGCTTTCCCAACACCAGGCCCTCTAGCGGCATCTTCGTCCTTCCTACTTCCGCTGCCACAGTGACAACAAGGCTTGCGCCGCGCTCCGCTTTATTCAACGTTCCAGAGCTTCTAGCGAGTCCTTACTCATTTGTATATATCTGTGTTGTAGTAACAAGGTTTAGATTAGCTAGCACGGCTGCCAGATTGGTGTGTCCGCAGGAAGTACATGTTAAAATAGGGTACTTTTGTAACAGGCGTCTACGAGTCCAGGATCTTCGTACCGCGTGTGTTTTATTGTTTGTTGTGATACGCCTTTAGCTTTTGCGATTACTTAGCTAGAATGCTAACACTCTACGAGGCATGATACAGACTGTCATTATTGAGGAAAGTACATGTCAGATTATTAATTATCAGCAAATGCTCTGGTTTAAGGGTGTCTGCACGTGGTGCTCCACCTTCCAGAGTTCGTGTTTTGCTTTGGGCCCCTTGAAGTGGGCCTCCCTCATCCGAGCGCTGTGATGGTCCACAGAGCGTCCTCTGCTGGTGTTGCTCGTCGTACCTCGTGGTCTGCCTTTTGTAGGGGTCTCCGGAGTAGGCTTCAGGTAATTTAGGATGCTAAATTTTCTGTATTTTAATTATATGCCTATGTATACCCCTAATGTTTTTACATGCGTTGTAGCATGTTTGTGGGGTAGGGGAGACGTCCCTAATATATTCTTTATGATGTGTTATGTGCGGGACTCAGGGTTGGGGAGCTGTGCCATCTCCCTGTCTCTCGAATTTTTTGTTTTTCTGGCGGCCCCGTGCGGTGGGCCCAAGTTATCCGTCTTATAAACGGGTAGGAACATTCAAAAGGTCCCGGCGTGGTTTGGCTGAACCACAACCAGGGGCTGGAGAGGCTGGATAGGGAGGATATATTGATTATGGATACAGGAATAACTAGAGGCCACAGCTACAAAGTAAAAAGACCTACCTGCAAGAACGATATCAGGAAGTTTAGCTTCCCCTATAGATGTATTGACAAATGGAATGGGCTGGAGGAGGAGGTGGTAGGGGCAAGGAATATCCATATTTTCAAGAAAAAATTGGATAAAAAGTAGACTGAGAGGCGGGACAACACGAGCTTAGCTCAACTCCTGTAAACTACAATTAGGTAAATACAATTAGGTAAATACACGCTCCCGGCGGAACTGCATTCCTCAAGGGGCTGCAAACTCGCCCTAACTGACCCAGTTACATGATTAGATCTTCTCGCCCTGTGGCGCCGCAAGTCTAGTGTACAAGAGTGATAAGATTAGTTCTGCAAACTTGTTTATAGATGATCAGACACTAAAGGTCAAGGGACCTGGGACACTTGTCACAGGTTAGTAGTTAAACCCAGCTTAAACGGGTCTGGCGGAAGGTAAGAGTAGTGGTGCACTATAGCTAATTTTCCGGCAGACACGAGTTAGGATGTATAACACCTCGCAGGTTATCCTTATGAGCATTGATTCCTGGAAATCTTATTTTACAGGCTCCTGACTCCTTCTCCGGCGGAGGTTTGGGCGGCTCATCCCGGCGGGGGGGTCCCCTTATTAGCACCATGACAAGGTTCGAACTATGCATTACTCCTACCTGCTCTCTTTTGCCAGTTTTTGCTCACAAACTTTGCATTAAATGCGTCAAGTGTTTGGATCATTCCAGAGGCTTGTGGTTATCTAAACGTTGTGCCATTTGCTCTGAATTGAAAACTGCGTTAATAACAAATAAAGACTTATCGTGCCTGGCGGCCTTACAGGAAGTTAAGAGTACTTTTAATTCTTATGCCAAAGACACTACCCATAAGGCACTTCACTGTGATGATGAAGTACTATGGGAACAACTCATTATTAAGTCACCCCTTGTGAAACCCGGTTCCTCTAAATCTATCAGACCTAAAGTCAAGTCGAAAGCCCTCAGCAAAGAGGTAGTGAGTAGTAGCAGTGAAATTGAGGTCACCGAGGGTTCCCCCCTCCGACCGTACCAAGAGGAGACGATCACCCTCCCCTAGGCGCAAGTCGAGGTCAAGGTCTAGATCCCCCCCGCAAACAATCTAGACACTCGTCCGCAGTCTTCCCGGTCAACCAAACGCCGGAGAGAGGACTCTGAGGGAACGACGAGTCAAGCAAGCAGCGGCAGCCGGAGGAACACCCCTCAGCAACCGTCCCCATTCCCTAGCTCTGACATACCTCACCAAGATTTTTGGGATTCAGAAGTGGGGTCTGACACACCGGAATCCGCACCTAGTCATGAACAATCCTTGAGTGTGTCTCCAAGTGTTACTTTTGCCATTCCTAAACTGAACTATGTACCTCGTAGTGTTAGATCGGCAGGCCCATGTAGGGTTCTGGCTGACCAGTACAGGGGATATCCGTCAGGGTCACAATTGCTTTCTCAAGTGATTCCAGACTCCCAGCCCGTTGCGGCAGGGGGGGGTTACTGGCGTCAATCTGAACCTTCTCAATCTCTTTTTAACGTCAATCACGAAAGGACTGAGGAAGGTAGCATAGAAATGTTGCCATCATCGGTTCCAGATTTAACGTGGCCCTCAGCGGATACTGAGTTAGTAATGGAACAGGATAATCCCGAGATGAGTGGAGAGCCGGGAGAGGTTGGGTTCTCCCCGGCTCCCCAGTCACTCACAGGTGAAGATTCTGTGGCAGGATCCCTATCATCCAGGGACTCCCACAGTAAGTGTGTGACTTCTGATCAGTTAAGTGAGCTCTTGCATAAGGTTATGCAACATTATCAACTCCCTGCCTCTTCGGACCCCCCAGTTTCTAAACCTTTGGTGGCCCCTAGTACTTCTGTTGTCAAACCCCTAGCTTCCCCGGGTTTTCTTCCATCATGTCCTACCCCGGTAGTAGCCGTGGCTTCTGGCACTACAGTGCCGGTGGTGCTGGCCACCTCTTCTTTGAGGGTTATTGCAGATATTCCCCCACCTCCTTTAGATAAGGTGCCTCTGAAGAAGGGCCCCATGCCCCTCCCGTATGGCGCAGATTGTTCCTGGGTCCCTGTGACTCCAGTGAACCCTCACTTAGCTCAACCTTCTGGGTCAGGGGAACTTCCGGTACCCAGCGAGTGGTATATTGAAATCAATAAGACCAGGAAATTTAGGGCAAAAGATGAGGCAGGGAGAGTTATGGATGTGTTAATTAAGGGTGTACCACGTTCGTACAACCCGGATTATTTTCTGTATACTGTACAGCTGATGGCATCAATGATGTCAAAGCTTTGAATGCTCTCACGCCGGAGTTGGCTACAACTCCGGTCCTAGACCAGACGCATACACCAGTCTTGCAGATGGGGCCGGTGGGTTTAGGCCCATGGGCAAACTGGGAGATAGAAGCTCAGGTTTTTGCTGCTACAATTACCGTAAAGTGGGGTAACTTCGTACTGCGGTGATAACTTCGGACATCGGCGATAATTCTTACAGTTTCTTACAGTAGATCCTCTGGAAAAAGGCAAACTAGGCCTGTGTATCCAGCTCAGTACCAGTACTTGCACTGCTGCGGTCGTTCACGGTGTTGGCGGCGGCAGTAGCAGACGCAAAATTTTTACTATTCTGTATTTTTGTTTTATAATCAAACTTCAAATCTTGTCTTCCCCATGCTTTATCAAGATTACTTTCAAACTCCCTTATTGATTCGGAATCGACTACATACTGGGGCAGTGCGTTCCACTCATTTACTACTCTATCACAAAATGAGTTCTTTGCCTTCTCAAGCCTATTTCTTTCTTTGTAAATGTTCTTAGAGTGTCCTCTCGTTCCTGTTCCCTCCCGCATCAAGAAGATACCTTCACACACATCCTCATCGTACTTTCCTGACACTATCTTAAAAGTCTCTATCATATCCCCTCTCTTTCTCCTATATGCCAGTGTCGGAAGCCCCAGTGTCCTCAACCTCTGCTCATAGCCCGCGTTCTTCAACGTTAGTACCTGCTTGCTAGCTCTCCTCTGCACTTTCTCCACTGCTTCTATATCCTTTACCATATATGGAGCCCACACCTGGTTCGCATATTCCAGGTGCGGCCTAACCAGCGCTGTATAGATTCCTGAAGATTTCTTCGTCAAGTGACACAAATGTCCTCCTTATCAGCCCTACAATTCTATTGGCTTTGTTTATCTTTTCCGCTAAATGTTCTGAGAAATTTAACTTATTGTCTATCACTACTCCTATATCCTTTTCTGCATTCACTTCCTCCATCGCTTCATACATACTGTATCCTACCTTGTCTATCTTGCTGGTCCCAATCCGCATGTACTTGCATTTTTTTGGATGAAAAGGCATTAACCAATGCTCAGACCATCCCTTCATGTCCTCCACATCTCCTTGAAGCAAACTCATATCTTCCTTACTCCTCACTCTTCTATATAGCTTAGTGTCATCCGCATACAGGTATACCTCACTTCCATTAGTTATAACTTCAGGTAAGTCGTTGATAAATATAACGAACAGCAGTGGTCCCAACACAGATCCCTGAGGTACCCCACTTGTAATTTCCCTCCACCCCGAGCCTATTCCATTCACCAGTACCCTCTGTCTCCGATCTTTCAGGAAGGCTTCTATCCATTTCACATATTTCTTCCCTATATTATAGCTTCTAACTTTCTCTATTAACCTTTTATGTGGGACCTTATCGAAGGCCTTCATAAAATCGCAATATACCACGTCTATTACATCACCATCTTCTAGAATTTGCATCCAATCATCTACCACCTTAATTAGCTGTAGTACCGTCGACCTCCCCGGCAAGAATCCGAACTGTCTCCCACTGAAAAGTTGGTTTGACTTCATATGATCCATTATTCCTTCTCTAATTACCGTTTTAATTAGTTTACACACAACACTTGTCAAACTGACTGGTCTATAATTCCCTGGGTCATTTCTCTTTCCCTTCTTAAATATAGCTGTTATGTTCGCCTCTCTCCAGTCCATCGGGATTTGTCCTGTATTAAACGATACCTCAAATAACATTTTCAATGGCTCTACTAACATCTCCCCTCCTTCCTTTATGATTCTTGGGTGTATCCCATCCGGTCCCGGTGACTTACTTCTGTTCATTTTTTCTATAGCCCTTCTTATTCTAGCATGGGAAAACTCTATTAGTTCTAGTGCCGGTGCCTGTTTGATGGGAATAGTAGGCACTGCATCCTCCGACTCCACTGTTAGTACCCCCCCAAAGTATTTCTCCAGCACCTCTGCTTTCTCCTTATCAGTCTCCGCTCTACTCCCACCATTCAACCCCCCTACCAGCTCTGGGATCCCTACTCTTCTTGTTAACTTTTCCTGAATGTACTTCCAGAATATTTTTGGATTATCCTTCACATTTCTAGCTATCTCTCTCTCCCTCTCCTTCACCCCCCTCCTTGTTTCCCACCTTATTTTATTGTTTATTTGTCTGCGGTCCAGATCCACTTCTTTAGCTTCTATACTAGACCCCCTTTTCTTTTTTAACAATTTTAATCTTTCCCACAATCGTTTCTTTCTTCTAATCAATATCCAAAGCTTTCTTTTCATTGGCAATTCTGGGTTAGTTCTTTTCCTCAATTTTGTTTTATCCTTATATTCCCTTACTGGTACACTTTTGGATACAGCATTCTCCAGTTTGACTCTAATTTTCCTCCACATTCCTTCAGCGTCTTCACCGTTCAAGTATTCCCCCCAGTCAATGTCCAAACACCGTCTCAGCAGCTCATAATCTGCTCTATCATTCAGTACATGTATATTTTTCTATTGCTTCTATTATCCCTCTCTGATTTAATGTTACAACTAAAGCTTATACAGGCATGGTCACTATGACCTATAGGGCTATCCACATTAACATGTTCCACTATACCCTCTTCATTGCTAAAAATCAAATCAAGTACACTCCCCTGCGTCCCATCTCTATATCTTGTCATCTCTACAATATGTTGCGTTAAAAAACAATCTCTCACTTTCTCTATAAACTTATTTTCCAGGCTACCCTGTCCCGCTGGAGTAGTACAATTTGCCCACTTGATCCTTGGCAAATTGAAATCTCCAATCAAAATTTTATATTTGTTCTCTCTATTATCTATCTCCTCCATTGCTTTCAGTAGGTTATCATCCTCTCCCCTGCTATTATTTGGGCTTCTATATATAGAGGCAATTAGAATTGATCCTCTTGCACATTTTATTTCAATACACAAATACTCACAATACTGCTGTCTCATATCCACCTCATTAACCTTGAGCTCTTTTATTACATAAATAAACAGTCCTCTTCCGACCTCTGCTCTAATAGCATTTCTCTCATATAACTCAAAACCCTCCAAACTATATTCCACCAGTTCCCTTTCAATTCTAGCATTTTTTGGTCTTACTTCCTGTAGGGCTATGACATCAGGTTTTTCCTCTTCATCCTGCAACCTACATATCAGTTCTCTTTTCTTGTCCTGGGTAAACACATCCACATTACTAAACATAATCCTTAATCCATCTACCATTCCTTCAGCAATTACACCATCCCGCTCCTCCAGTCCGTACCCTATTCCCCCGTTAGCACTACTGGGTCTGCCTCTTTGTCTCCTGTCTCTCCCTGTGACACCTCCACCCCGTTCTCCTCCTCCGTCACAACTCCCATCACATTCTCTTCCCTCCCTGATCTCCCCCTCCCTTCTACTCTTATAAACCACTTCGTCACTTTTCCGTCCCTCACTCTTCAGTAAAAATTTCTCTTATCCTCCTCACCCAACTTTCCATTATTTTCTTCAGCCTTTTCTTGTAATTCCTTAATTTTTTTCCTTTGTTCTATACTCAAATCCTTCTTTAGTCTTATGTGTTTCAGTTTATCATTTGTATTCAGCCTCCAACTAAAATTTGTCACAGTCTCTGCCACTACCCTAGTTTTAAACTGTACCCTTATAGGTCTCATCTCTCCCCTTTTATATCTACCTATCCTACTGACCTCTTCCACCTGCCCTTCCCATCCATATTCGTCCTCATCCACACCTTTCATGACCTCCTTCACTGTCTCCATATCCCTCACTTTTCTCACTCTATTATCATTCATATGAGTCTCTATATCTCCATACAAGATTACACCCCTATCCCTGTCCATGGCCTCCCTCACGACACTCTCCTTGTTCTTCATGACCCCTACAACTGCACTCTCAAAACTTTTTTTGGTCATATTCATTTCTTCCTTTTGCTCTTTCATAATATCCTCCAAATCCTTGACTTTTTGTTTACCTACCACCGTCCATGCAGTTGACTCCTTTACTTCCGTGAAACGTCCTTCGTATTCCTTCAGCTGCTCCTTCAATGCCATATTCTCTGCTCCCAGTTCATCTACCCTTTTCAATACCATATCTAGGCTCTCATTAACTGCCAAAATAGGCCTGCATTCACTTCCTTCGCTAGGCCTATTCCCTTCCCCACCTGTCACACCACACATTACACACAGTGCCTTAACTTTCTCACCAATATCCCCCTTCCATTTCTCCGTATCATTCATCCACTTTTCCAAATAATTCACAACAATACTTACCTCTTCTAACTTCTTATCTGTGCTCTTAAATCCCCGAAAACATTGTAACCGTCCTTCCGCCTCCGTCATACCCGAAATTCCCTCCGCCATGTTTGTTTACAAACTCAACAACTCACAACACTACCGCTGTCCCGTCACTACACACTCTTATTACACTATATATCACCCCTCCACCACACCAATATATCCTCCAAACACTTCACTAAATCCTTCCTCTTCTTGCTAGCCCCGTATGCACTCGATATTCCGTGAATTAATTGTCCATTCCCATAACATATGCCGGAGCCTCAAAACTTGCGTCCGCCTTCCGCCATTGTGTGCCGCCCTCTCTTAGTAAGTAATTAGACATTGTCATTATATAATGGAAACGCTTTTTATTGTTTTTTTTGTGGGGTCCGTTTAGAGAAATGGCAAGGGAAGAGCATGTAAAAGTCCTAGGAAACTGACATGAGTATATTTATTAGTGGCCCCTCCATCATTGACGAACATGCCTATTACATAAGGCATCCTCTTGAAACACTAATCCGCCGTAGTTTGAATCTACCGCGCAGAGCATTTAAAATCTGGGGAGCCTTCATCATGAGCGCATGCGACCTCACTCATGGCTTCAGTCATTATGAATTGGGTTCTCACTACGAAAAAACTTCGTAAAAAAGAAAAAAGAAAAAGAAAATAAGAATAACTATCCAATAAGCTTTCCATCATATCGTGGATGTACTTGTGTGGATCTTTGACCAGACGCTGATTCAGGCGTCATTCTTCCTTCTCTGCTCTGCGGTCAGCCGGCCCGGACGTGTCTCTCCACGCTCCGCTGGTTCCGCATTTGCTGCGTCCCTAGTGAGTTTTTTCTCATTTGTTTACTCCGGGATGTATCGAGTAAGGTTAGGATATGCGTAGCAGGAGTGTCCTGGGCTGGTTGCCCGCAGTGCAGTGTATTTTGGGTCGTGTGTTTGGGGCATCTATTTCGGATGTACCCTCGTGGTCCGGTTGTGGACAGGTGAACTTTGTCACAGTTAGCTAGCTTTGTGTTGCAGGCGGCTTTCATTACGCGTTATTGCTTCCTTTTATCTTTCTGATGAGGTAGCGTATTTTTGCTGACGTTCCCAGCGTATTTTTCTTCACTTAGTGAAGTTTTTTCTGGGTCCCGAGTCAGTTCTTCCCTTTGCCGGAAGTATTTGCTACAGTGGTGTGTTGGCGGTGGTTCCTGTTGTGATATAATTCAGTGCTTTTTGTTTATATTCCGACATGTTAATATTATCCGTCTGCCTAGGCCTAGCCAGCCTCTCGTAGCTTTACCACATATACAAGTGTTATTGATTTATTTTCTAAATATGTACTACTGTGTGATGCGTGTCCTGGTTTAGTTGTGTTTTGGCTAATTCCACAGACTATTTATGTGTCCTGGGTTAGTTGTGTATTGGCTAATTCCTCGGACTATGTTGGGCCCGGCGTTAGTTGTGTTTTGGCTACGCCTCGGTCCTGTGTTGCGTTCAGATGGTATCTGGACGGGGTGGGTTATTTCCGGCGGGGTTTTCTCGGTTACACCATGAAAAACCCCGGCTGGTTAACGAGTTTTTGCCACGCGTGGTTTAACACCTTACGAGCGGCCTATGCGGTTTATTTATGTGTACCGCACAGCGGGGTGTTTTTAGCCAAAATAGGGCTGTTTACGTGATCATTTTCATGCCTAAATAAGACCCAGAACGTAAAACAAGTACCTATCCCTGAAAGGGCATAAACAGAGCTTTCGAATGACACCATGTATGTATGATGTTTTTTCTTGCAAACCGTGCAACGCGAGTGCAAAAAGCAGGTAATTCGGTACTTTCAGTACATAATTGAGTATGTAGCGAGTGAGAGAGGGAGGAGGGAGCTGAGATTTGTGTCAGTAGGTTCGCCGCGGTGGTCTGGAGCAGTCATACGCTCGCTAGTCTCCTGCCACCACTTGTCTCTCTCTCTCAGCCACATTACGTGCTGAAATTGCCACTCGACCTATGTCGAGCGCCGCCACATAGTCCAGCTTTATTTAACTCGACTTATGTTGCTCGCCGCTAATTAAGGGTTAAAAACAGGCTTGTTTCCCCGGCGAGTGGGTGTCTGTGGCTCCCCAGGACTGCGTCTCTGGGGTGCCTGTTTCAGGCTCCTTCTGTTTACCGACAGGTTGGCTGTACTCACCTAATTGTACTCACCTAATTGTAGTATACAGGATTTGAGCCTAAGCTCGTGTTGTCCTGTCTCTCTCTCTCTCTGAATGTTTTGAAGTAGGTAATAGGCTACAATGACAATGGTAAACTTTTGAAGTGATTTCATGAACATATGATATGTGTGTGTGCACCATTGTGTCATTTGGGTGGCCTAATGCCTCAATGTTTTCGTCATACACAGGTTCATAGGGGTAAAGTCCGATAATCCGAAATATCCACTAATCCGAACGAGGGCCGGTCCGCTGCCCTTCGGATTAACGGAAGTTTACTGTATTAAGATATTCTGAAATCTTTTACTTAGGAAACCCCACCGCGTAGCGAGCTGTAGTCGTTGAGTATTACGTTTCGTTACCCGGCAGGTTATTTAACACTTGTGTGCGAACATGTTTGGGTTAACCTTATGAGCATTAATTCCTGGAAATTTTCTTTTTTTCCAGAGCTGGGTCCCGGCGGGTCTATGCAGAACCTGGAGTACGTATCCCACCAGTCTCTGTCATGGCTACCTTTGCCCCGGTTTTTGCTTTATGCATTACGCCCTCCTGTTCAGGTATCCCTATTTTTGTGCACACCTTTGTATAAAATGTGTTAAAATGTCTCGTTTGGTGTACGTTACCTTTCCGGCGTTTTTTCTCGTTGCTCCGAGAACGCCGTTTTTGTTTACCGAGTTTTAGTCAGGATGGCTCAAAATAGGTAAGTTACCCCGACGAGTTTGGTCGCTTGAGGGCTCATAAGAAACTGCGTTTTCTGTGGTCGAGCCTGGGATCAGGCTTCCTGTGTTATTCATTGCTTTATGCATTACGCCCTCCTGTAATGAATAGTTTAGTGTGGGTTACCTTTCCGGCGATTTTCTCGTTGCTCCGAGAACACCGTTTTTGTTTACCGAGTTTTAGTCAGGGTGGCTAAAATAGGTAAGTTACCCCGACGAGTTGGGTTGCTTGAGGGCTCATCAGAAACTGCGTTTTCTATGGTCGAGCTTGGGATCAGGCTTCCTGAGTTATTCCCGTCGAGGGGGGCTCCACTCAGTTTTCTAGGTGATCAGGCTGACACCTGTTGGCCTTAGTTTTCTCTGCTTTTCAAAGCCATTGAAACAATGCTGTCTGTTTGTTTGGTCTTTTCCTCCCGGCGACCTTTTTACAAAGAGGTCTGGGGCAGGTATAATTGGTTTGACATTAATAATAATAATAATAATAATAATAATATTTATTCAGTTAGCAATTTACAGAGTTGGTACCACATAGTATGTTATAAATATGACATGTACCAGCCTTGCATAATTCCAACTAAGGATAGCCCAATAAGGCCGTTAGGCGTATTTCTATTGGGGTCCTTGTATATAAAACCCGGCGGTTGTACCTTCGGGTGGTTATATTAACGGATTTGCGATTCGAGATAATTTGCCAAATAATTGATTGATACAATAGGGTATCACAGCCTTCAAGACGGCGATCTATGAGGGCTTCTGGGAGAAGCCGGATTAGAGATTAAGATAGGCTTAGACGTTTTATGGGATAAAAAGATGCCTGAATCTTACTAGTGTTTCAAGTGTAAAGGGATACGTGAAAGACTTCATCTTTAATAAAGATATGCTTCATCTTTATGAGGATGAAGAAGTTATGCTTAATTCTTTTGGACAGGTAAAAGATTTGCTGAAATCTTTACTAAGCCATTGTCACAATGCCGTTTGTTTGTTTAGTCTTTCCCTCCCGGCGACCTTTTTACAACGAGGTCTGGGGCAGGTACAATTGGTTTGACATTGCATATAAAACCCGGCGGTTGTACCTTTGGGTGGTTATATTAACTGATTTGCAATTCGCGATAATTTGCCAAACAATTGATTGATACAATAGGGTATCACGGCCTTCAAGACGGCGATCTATGAGGGCTTCTGGGAGAAGCCAGATTAGAGATTAAGATAGGCTTAGACTTTTTATGGGATAAAAAGATGCCAGAATCTTACTAGTGTTTAAAGTGTAATGGGATACTTGCAAGACTTCATCTTTAATGAAGATATGCTTCATCTTTATGAGGATTCAGACGATATGCTTAAATCTTCTGGACAGGTAAAGATATGCTGAAATCTTTAATATGAAACTAAAGGACAACGAAAAGTAGTGGTGGAGTGCTACGGTTCGTTGACCGGCGGTTTTGAGGCACATATTTTGTACCATTTTTTGGGTGTAACCCTATGAGCATTAATCCCCGGAAATTTCTCTTTCCAGGGCGGAGTACCGGTGTTGCACCAGGTGACCAGGTAGTTCCTGGGACGGGGTAGTTTTCCCCCAGTCTCTGTCGTGTCGGCACTTGAACCTCTCATTGCTGTATGTTCAACGCCGTTAAGCTCAGGTAGCCCTATCTTATTTTTATTTGTTAATGAAATAATTTAATAGCTGAATCATAATAAACATATATATTTTCTATGATTATATTATGATAATATTGTGTTTATTTATAGTGATTTATTTTAATACAATTAAAATATAAATTAAATTAATTAGTATACGTTATGATTTTGCTCACCAGCTCTGCTTTCAATGTGTTAATGAGCTATGGGAGCTTTTAATTATCATAAACCTTTACGGGACTCGGACGAGGGCTCCCATTCAGGGAGTATACCGAGCTCGCAAGCGAGGGACAGCCACAGCCGAGGTGTATGGCGATACTCCCAGTCGTACCTCACCCGCCGGACGATAACGCCGGCGGGCAGACCTGACGCTCTGATGACGGACGAGAACAGGTTGAGTTCCATTTATCTATTTTCCGCCGCCAGACGCGCCTCAAATGTGCCACGTAGTCAACAAACTACAGGATTAGCGAGGCGTAGTCTTGCTAATCGCGCCCCTGTGGCCGGCGCAGTGTGGTACAGTACCAGCATTTGACCACGTGGTGCCCGCACCCAGTGTCACTCCTGGTCGGGTTGTTCCACTTAGAACACAATTGGCAACCTAGATACCTCGCGGACTTGTTAATTTTGGACATTCAGGAGGCCAAGTGGCTAGCACCATATGGTAGCGACGTGACCAAGATATTCGCGAATCAATATACCCAGTCTACAAAGCGACAGTTTCAATCGCATTGGCAAGCTTTTACGTCTCGGTTTCTTAGAACAACACAAACTGTGCCCTCGGTGGCGTTGGTTGTTTATTGTTTAATTTATCTGTTCATGCAGAAACATTTATCTGAAAGTGATTTATGTGGGCAGGTTTTTAAACTCCGCCCACCTCCCCGTCGGCTCAGGCCTACATGGTCTCTGGACGAAGCATCGTCGTTATTCTCGTTCCCGTATGTACCAAAGACTGCAGATTTTACAAAAGGGCAGTATTCCTTATGGCTTTGGCTACCGGGAACAGAGTATCTGAGCTGGCGGCGATGAGCAACGCACCTAATTGCCTCAGGTTTGATACGCTTCATGCGTGTATTCACATTGCACCTTCCCTAGGATTCATAGCCGAGATTGAGCACAGTGAACACGTGTTTTCAGAGTTCACGGTGCCGGCGTTAAACAGGGGAAAGGTGCACCATCTTTTTTGCCCAGTGCAAGCTCTAACCAAATATTTAAGAGTGGCACCTCTAAATCACCAGGGTGCTTTATGGGTCGCAAGTCCGGTTGAACGCTTGATGGAGCGTACACTAGCTTCTCTCTTGGTCGAGGACTCTAAAGAGAAGAATCCCGGCGTTGTGGGTAAGACCCACAATTTACGCAAGGGGACAGCCCCTTTACGTTTCCTTAATAATCTTTCGGTGGAAGTTATTACGTCCACACAGTTGTGGGCCTCTAATCAGGAGTTTTTTGCCTCGATACCTTTCAGTAGCTCTGGCCAAACCTTCCTTGCCATGTATAGCTTTACGGCAGAGGGTCTAGGTGGCCCTTTTAGTCACGTTTTGTTTAATTTCAAGAAAAAAAGGGGGGGGGGGGGTGCAGTCAGTGTGACATAGGACACCCTAGACCCCTCCGGAGTATGTGCTCGGAACATACGAGCTGTGATACTGGTTGTAGGCATTGTATTATAAAATTTCTCTGTAGTATTCATTGCAGGAAATTGTGCTAAAGGCCAATAGTAGTGTTACAACAATTCTTGTTGTAAGTAGCCTTGGCTGTGAAGCAATAGATTTTTGAGAAATCTCGGTAGTTGCAACTACGACTTTTACTTTTGAAGTATCTACTTCTGCATAAGTACACGAGTTCAGTACTTCTACGAATGTACAAGAATTCATTTATGTTTGGTTATATTTTTAGGAATATATCCACTAGTTAATGGGGTTTATATGTGCACATGTAAACTTTTAAGTTTTTAGTTTTCACCACTTACTTTAAGTGGGGTGCCTTCTTAACTAGCAGATCTGTGCACAGAGTCTCAGAGTTAACCCTTTTTCAAGCAGGCTTCTTTGAAGCACGCTCCTGCTTGTACCCCTTTTTGAAGATTTAGGCTGTATAAAGTTTATGCACCCGAATATCTCTTTTTTACAAAAGTAAGAATACTATGTGGTTGTTTGATTATCTGCTTTTCTAGAGTTATGATATGATTACGAATGTCCCCCTCCAGTCTTAGAAATCAGGCATGTTCGTCAATGATGGAGGGGCCACTAATAAATTATAGGTTTGACTCCTGTAAGGAGATAAAAAAACTAATATTTAGTAGTGGCCCCGTAATCATTGACGACTGGGGCCCTCCCGACCATCCCCTTCCCATTCGTTGATGTATTAAGGATTTTGGTTTACTTGATATGTCAGTGAAGGAAGAATGACGCCTGAATCAGCGTCTGGTCAAAGATCCACACAAGTACATCCACGATATGATGGAAAGCTTATTGGATAGTTATTCTTATTTTCTTTTTGTTTTTTATTTTTTACGAAGTTTTTTCATAGTGAGAACCCAATTCATAATGACTGAAGCCATGAGTGAGGTCGCGTGCGCTCATGATGAAGGCTCCTCAGATTTTAAATGCTCTGTGCGGTAGATTCAAACTACGGCGGATTAGTGTTTGAAGAGGATGCCTTATGTAATAGGCATGTTCGTCAATGATTACGGGGCCACTACTAAATATTAGGTTTTCTTTATCTCCTTACAGGAGTCAAACCTATAATGTACACTAAACAAATATTATATATATGACGAAAATATGTACATTTTTCGCTACCCTGCCAAACTTCTATCACCCTGAAGAAATTTGTTTGTATAAATGATGTTGTGACTGATATAATTTTGTAGTAACATTACCAGAGACAACATCCACCAAAGGAAATTTGTTACACTTGTATAACGCTCTAGCGAGAACACTATCATTTAGCCGATTGTGTTTAACCCTCCAGCCCCGGCTATTGTATTCTATAATTTCCCCGAAACCCGGGGGTTTTGAGCTCTCTAAGTCAACTGGTTCAGTTGTGATGACGATTTCATTGGAGATAACTTTGTGGCAAAAACAGCCACTTTACACTACTTTTCGCTATTTAACAATAACATACAGGCACACACGAACAAGCGATGCACTCCTTCTTGTGGTCGGAGATGCGCGGCGTCGGTCCAGCTGGCTGTTGTTTACATGCGTCGGACGGACGCCTCACACACCAAGCTTACAGGCTTTCAAGCTGCCGGAGCCTCAGAGCCCTACCGGGTAGCGCGGGGGGTGTTTGTTATGTGTGCCTCAGAGCCCTACCGTGTCTGGAGGGTTAAAAAAAAAAAAATGCTAACTTCGGACATGGAACAAAACAATCGTTTGTTATTATTTGCCCTATGAAAATCATTCATAATTCTTGTCCATCATTAACATGGTGGTAAAAGATCAAATAATCATTCTCTGAGTCCAAAAACCCATAAAAATATGATAATATGCTAACCGATTTATGTATTTCGGATAATTCTGGATATATAATATATATAGATTAGGAGAGGCATATATCTTGTCCACATTTTTTTTTTTATCTGCCGAAAGAAACACCAACAAATACGTTATACTGTACCTATAAAAATGCTCAAATTCATAAAAGTGTATATACAGTGATAGAGTATACAGTACATACCTACAGTATATATTTTCACTAGGCCTAGTTAATTTTAGAGTTATTGATTAGACAGCATTGGTTATTTTTCCTGCTCAATATTTTCTAAGAGTGAGCTCAATGCCTAACGAGAACAGATCCAAACAGAATATATGTTAACCATCGTATATATCCCCCTCCTATACTGATTATACAGGCCTAAAAGTATTGACTGTGCATTTTCCACTAAAACATCGGACAGGAATAAGCAGCAATAATAAAATACTGTATTCATATAAAATAGTAGGAGCCGAAAAATTAATGAAATAAGGCCACGAACGTACGTCCGAAGTTCTCCTCCGTTTGTCCGGAGTTATCCCAGCTTTCTTGGCAATAATTTTCTATAAGAAATCACCTATGTCCGAAGTTATCCATACTTGTCCGAAGTTTTCAACTTTTCAAGCAAACTTCGGATATCATTTAGGATAAGGATAGCTCTCTTATTATGGGGGATAATTTTAGGAGGCTTCCTGGATTACGGCGCACTATCACCATACATCACTTGACCTAGTTAAATCTCTATAATGTGTTTACACTCAGGAGAAATTGTTAAAAAACCTCGAAAAATGTCCGAAGTTACCCCAGTTTACGGTACTTCTAAGTCTTCACATCAGGTTCCCCAAGAAAATCATGCTTACTTTTCTTTGCCAGTAGCCAAAGCAGAAGGAGTGTCCCCAGATTTACTTACCTTTCTTGCGGCCCCCAAAGTTTCCTTGCACTCCCTTGATGAACCCTTTTCTACCCCCCTGGCTGCTCACCTTGACAGGGACTTCAAGCTAAGAAATAAGGCTTACCGGATGTTCTCTCAGTATTTGGTTAGTCACCAGATCGCCGCCTCCCTTTCACGTACTATTTCAGCTATAGCTGAACCCCAAATTAAGAGAGCTACCGAATTGTTTAGGAGACTGTTGCTACAAAATTCTATTCAGTCCATAGGAGACATCAGAATTGCTATTATGGAGGCGGTTCGAGTCCGCCAAGATCTGAGAGTCCATCTAGTGAGGAAGTTGCCGGCGGACATAGGTCGCCGGGTAACTCTCTCTCCGGTCCTTACTGCCACCCTCCTTAACTCTGAAACATGGAGTCTAGTGTTTAACATGGTTAGTGGTTGGAAGCAGATTACCTCCCAAGCTCGGAAGGACCCTGTTAAGAAGCCCTTTCATAAATCAAAGGGTGGTCCCAAACAATACCAACCACAATCTAAACAGTCACCAAGGGATCCCAGACTCCCACCGCAGCAGGGAGGTAACTCCTACAAGCCCAAACAAGGTAAACGTTCTGGGTATAAAGGTAAGGCCCCTCAGAAGGGTACTCAAGGCCAGCCATCAGTCAAATCTAGCCAAGCGTCAGATACCAACCCACCTCCTCCTCCAAAAAACTAGCCACCCAGTCTCTCAGCATCCCAATGCCGTGCCGACACAGGATTTGAGAGTTGCCTCGACGATCGGACCCCAGTTGCACCTGGGTTCGTTCCGTTCATTCCGCTCGGCCTGGCCCAAGAAGACCTGGGCCAGGAAAGTAGTAAGCAAAGGAATCACCTGGCGGTGGCTCCGGCGGCCCCGACTGTGTCTTCCGCGGGAACACGTCAATGTGTCTCAGGAGGAGGAGACTCTGCTTCAGGAAATGATTACCAAACAAGTTCTTATCTTGGTCAATGCCAGTCACCTTACCTTTTGATACCTTTTGATGTGTTCGCCACTCTTCTAGCGGCACCAAGGAGCGCGACGCCCCTCGTTATGGGTGGTGTATATACTTTCCGACTTTTCTTAGTGCCAAAAAGGGACAGTGTGCAGATGCGACCAGTTCTAGATCTCTCGCACCTGAACACATTTATAGAAATTCACCCTTCAGGATGCTTACAGTTCAGCAACTCAGACTCGCGATCCTGCCGCAAAGTTCGATGTGCTCTATCGATCTCAAAGATGCCTATTGGCATGTCCAAATAAACAAACGGTTCCAAAAATTCCTCGCCCTGAGGATCAGGCGAGAGACTTATGTCTTTCAAAGAATGCCTTTTGGCTTGAACCTAGCACCGAGAATTTTCACAAAACTTGTCCGGCAAGCTCTTTTACCCCTGTTAATCCAAGGCATACAGGTGTTTTGGTATCTAGACAACTGGCTAGTAGTAGCGAACTCTATGGTATTATGTCAAGATCATGTGAACCAAGTGTTAATAATAATAATCGTCTGGTTACTTATATCATCATCATCATCATCATCTCCGACGCCTTGTTTCCCCCTGCGAAACCCCCACTAGAGGATGGCCATGACAGAAACGTCTCCAAGCTAATTTGTCAAGACATGCCTCCTTTGCCCGTGCCACAATGCCCCTTCCACTACGTGGAAGTTTTTCTTCAATATATTTTTCCACTTTCTTTTCCCATACCATAGGTGGTCTTCCACTACTAGCGGTTCCACTCACCTGATTCCCATATATCTTTCTTGGCATTCTGTCTTCATCCATTCTCTGAACATGACCATACCACCTCAAAGTACTTCTCTTTATCCACTCAACCACACCACAATCAATGCCCAAAGCCTGCTCTTCCATTCCAAAGGACTCGTACACTTACCTATTACTTGGCTCATCTAGCCTATTCATGCCAGCTGCCATTCTGAAAAAGCTCATCTCCACAGCTCTCGGTTTGAAGATGTCCTCGTCACTTGCCGTCCATGTCTCGCTTCCATACGAGTTATTTATGGTTACAGTACTTATATAGCGCTCGTTCTTCTCCTTCGAGGATTCACAAGCGCTTGGCTTTCGTCAGTCTACCAGAGACCATTACCCATCCCCCTTGCTCATGGGGAGATGGTAACCGCCGGCTATATCCCAGAAAAACTTTTCAATCTGAGCGGGGATTGAACGCTAGACCTTCAAGATAGGATTCAGGCACGCTATCAACTGAGCCAGCCTAGGGTTCAAGGTGAACTTGGCGAAGTCTCGCCTTGTCCTCTCAAGGACTATTCAGTGGATAGGGCTGGTCTGGGACACCGCCAATTTGACTCATACTCAGAGTGTGGACAACCGGAGCAGGTTCCGCAAGAAACTGTTCCATTTTCTCCACAGTCTGGATACGACCAGGAAAACGTGGGATTCCCTAGTCGGCTCTCTCAACTGGATACAATTAACTGTGAAGTTGGGCCGATTGAAAGTCAAACGATTAATCCTGGAAGGCAACAAAGTTTTCCCTCTCTCGCCGGAGAAGAAATTATGGCCAATTCCTCCATTAATCCACAGCTTACTCTCGGTCTGGGCCAAGCGAGAAGTTCTCTACTCTGTCACGACATGGGTTTCTCCCCCTCCTACGGTGTGGGTAGACACTAGGTTGGGGCTATCAGTCCACCCTGGGCCATCAAGGTCAAGGCACATGGCCGGTAGACAGTCAGTACCATATCAACGAGCAAGAGCTTTTAGTCCCCCTCTTATTTCTCCAAACTCACGGCATGACTTTAACAAACAAATCAATTGCGTTCCGAATGGACAATCAAACAGCAGTCTTTTGTATTCAGAAACAGGGCTCAGTGAGGTCACGAGAGTTGTTGAAGGTTTCCGAACGGATTTTTGCCCTGGCCGAATCACTAGAAATTTCCCTGCATGCAGCATATCTCCCCGGCGTGGCGAACGTCTGGGCAGCATATCTCCCCGGCGTGGCGAACGTCTGGGCAGCATATCTCCCCGGCGTGGCGAACGTCTGGGCAGACGCTCTCTCTCGCCGGCAGAGCACTCTAGTAGAATGGACAATCAAACAGGTTATCTTCGACAAGATGATTGCAAAGCCGGCCCGTCCGCAGGTGGACTTGTTTGCATCCCCAGAGAATCACAGACTCCCCCTCTTCCTCACTCGTCAGGAGGTCACCCCGGCAGGGGGGGACCCGATGCATTGTTGGTAGACTGAAACAGGTGGACCTCAATCTATCTGTTTCCGCCACCAGATTCTGTGCTAATGTGCAAAGTAATTCACAAGCTGAGGGATTACCGGGACCGAGTGGCAATGATCGCGCCGCTATGGCCAGCCCAGGTGTGGTACCACCAATTGCAACAGTGGTGCAGGAACCCGGTGTCCCTCCACATCTCCGCTTTCCACTTGGAAACAATTGGCAACCTTCGGACCTCGCTCAGTTTTGCCTTATGGACATTTACCATGCCAAATGGTTAACTCAATTTGGGGAAAGTGTCACTAATAAATTAATGAACCAATACACCATGTCTACCAAGAGACAATATCAATCCCAATGGAAAACCTTCACAACCTGGATTGTAGAGTCAGGGCAAACTACTGCCTCAGGGGCTTTAGTCTTTAAATACTTGGACTATCTATTCGAACAAAAACATTTTTCAGTAACCACTCTAAAAATTCATTTGTTTGCCATTAGAACCCCCTTTTTTTTATCTCACCATATCTTTCCATACTGCAGGCGGAGGAGAAAGGTTTTATGAGGGCGTGTTTCAAGCTACGCCCACCAGCTCATGCCCACTTGGTCACTTGACAAAGCCTTATCAGTACTTCAATCACGCAAATATAATAATGCGCCGGATTTTGATTCACTTTTGAAAAAGGCTATTTTCCTCATGGCTCTAGCCACCGGAAACAGGGTGTCTGAGCTGGCGGCGATGAGCAACGAACCTAATTGCCTTAGGTTTGGGAGACTGCGCGATCATGTGCAAATCGCGCCGTCTCCCACATTTATAGCTAAAAACGAACGAACATTCTGAACATGTATTTTCCTAATTTTCCGTCCCGGCTTTGAAAAGGGGCCCCACTCATCACCTTCTATGTCCTGTGCAAGCACTCACAATGTTTTTGAGGGCTGCGCAGCCTCGCCTACCAGGTGCTTTATGGGTCAACCGGACAGGTAAGCGTGTTACAAAACGAAAGTTAGCTTGCTTGCTTGTGGACGTTATTAGGGAAAGTAATCCCGGCGTGATAGGCAGGGCTCACGATATCAGGAAATGGGCAGTCTCTCTCAGATTTCTACTAAATTTCTCAGTAGAGGACATTGCTAATACTCAATTATGGGCTTCCAATCATACGTTCCTAACACACTACCTGTCCGTCGCTCTAAATAAACCAAAGCGTACCTGTGTAGCTTTACGTCAACGGGTACAGTAGGTAATGTTCTATTAAGTTAAGTTTTGATGTTTAAAGAAGGGGGGGGGGGTGCAGAATAGTCCATATCCCCTCTGTGCCCCTGAAGATTGTGATGAATCACGAGCTGTGATAGGACGGGTTCTACAGTGCAGAATAGTCCATATCCCCTCTGTGAGCTGTGATAGGACGGGTTCTACAGTGCAGAATAGTCCATATCCCCTCTGTGCCCCTGAAGATTGTGATGAATCACGAGCTGTGATAGGACTGGTTCTACAGTCCATACCCCTCTGTGGGGGATTGTGATGAATCACGAGCTGTGATAGGACTGGTTCTACAGTCCATACCCCTCTGTGCCCCTGAAGATTGTGATGAATCACGAGCTGTGATAGGACTGGTTCTACAGTCCGATATTAATTTTATGTTAAATTCTAAGAAGATATCTCACATAGTTGCAACTACAGTATGTATGTTTTTTACAAGATTGTACAATTATATTGAAGGTACAAATAGTTTTAAGAATGGAACGAATAACTGCTGCAGAGTTACAGTTCTTGGGAACACATACAGTAGGTGTCCCACTTTATCATGCATACGATCTAATGTAAAGATCTGACCATGAGCAAGCAGTTTCTTAATGTCATGCACTGCCTGCAACTCTTTTATACTTTTGTATATATTGTTTGCATACAATAAAACTTAAAAAACTGTTACTTGGATTCTTCGCCCCTAAGGTTAGGATATTTTACGAATGTCCCGCCTCCAGTCTTGTTAATCAGGCGAAGTCGTCAATGATGGAGGGGCCCTATTAAATTATAAGTTTGATTCCCGAAGGGAAGTAAAGAAAACCTAATATTTAGTAGGGCCCCGTAATCATTGACGACGCGGTCCCTCCCGACCATCCCACTTTCCATTCATTGATTTCTAGTTTATTCTTGGTATATCAGTGAAGGACGAAGATGGCCGCTAGAGGGCCTGGTGTTGGGAAAGCGAAACATGAGAAATCCACGCATATGGCAAGTCATATGATAACAGATATTAAGTTTTTTGTTTCTTTTTTATATTTTACGGAGTTTTTTTCTGTAGGGTACCCAATCAAAATGACGATCCCATAAAGGAATTAAGCGTGCACTTATGACGAGTACTCCATATTACTTCCGCGCGGGCTATTCAAAATGCTGGCGCAGGATGTTGAATGGAGACTATTATTATTAATAGGCGAAGTCGTCAATGATTACGGGGCCCTACTAAATATTAGGTTTTCTTTACTTCCCTTCGGGAATCAAACCTATAATCTAAGCTTCATTTCTTCATATCGAGTGAAATATTCAAACATGTTTCTACACTTACCCACCCTATTCAACATTTGACAGACATTAATACAGCACAGAGCAAGCCAAACCTAATGACAGCTGGGACATGACTTATTGGCGAGACCGTACATACATTGTTTTTCTATGTGTATTCTATGTTAATACAAGTTTAAAGAGCGCTTCATCAACGGACAGAGAGGGAGAGGTAGACCAAATGAGAGGTGGAAGGATGGAGTGAGGAAGTATATGAATGAAGGCGGTGCTGGTTGGGGGGAGGGGCGTCGACTGACCGGGGACAGAGGTGCATGGGGGCAGTTCGTTCGTGGCCACCCCTTCGAGGATCACGGCGTCAGGCAATAGATAGATAGATTCATCAACGAAGAGCATGGTTTTAGTCTCTTTACTGTAGTACAGTACAATAAAGACTTGCCACAACATAACCCTATCATGTCATCATACATACAGACACATATACACATGCATAACGCTATGGTCCTGTGGTCTAAGGCGCTGTACGGTGGTCTCGCGCTGACTGCGAGCGCAAGGGTTCAAATCCACCCGAATCCTAAAGGTTTTTTCGTCCATAGCGACGGAGAGAATTGTATCATGGTTCCTCCCTAACCAAGCTGCTATCAGCCTGTGTTCGCCCACACATCTTTTCACCACTACAAAGTGCATCTGTGTATGTACTTGGTGGGAAGCCAGGTACCTAACGGTCGCCAAAGGTCGCATGAGACCTCGTAGTTAAGGGAGAATAAGTATTGTACTGTACCTAGGTTTAAGAAAAACTCTGTAGATTTTCAGCCTCAGGGCTGCAATTAACAAAAAAACAATAATTATTATTATTATTATACTGTACTGTATATACCAAATGGGCCTCAGATTGAGTCCACGCCATATGTCAGGTTTTTTTCTGAGGTGATCTGATAATTTCTGCTGTTCTACAATTATCCTGGCTACACAGACACATCAAGAAAATACCACCTATACCGTTACCAACTCATAGCAAAGAAGATGCCCATATTCAAAGATGTTGTGAATGATGGTAAGCTGCTCTCTCCATATCATGTGACATTTATAAATAAGGTGTCGTTATCTAGTGCAACAGAAAGGCATCAACCAAAGCTGAGCTCAGGAATTCTCTCCCTGAATCAATCTTTCCTACATCCTATGACTTAAATTGCTTCGAACTCTGTGTGTCCAGGCATTTTGGTTCGTACATTCCTTGATATTGGCCCTGTCACTCTTTCAACACTGGGGGAGGCCCTCGTCACATGCAGTTCTGTCTTTTGTCTCCCTCATCCGCATAGATTTTTTTTTTTTTTTTTTTTAAACTTGAAGCTCCCTGTGACCATCTAGTGCGACACATATGAAGCACCCAACATCTTGAAGCTTCACTTGATAATTTTGGAGCCTCACAAGAGTTACATGTCAAGACAGCCTACAGTTCTGTTATAGGATTAGAGGGTCTGATGGAGTGTAGGGATAGGATATCAATGTCTTGGATCATACTACTACTACCACTACAACAACAACCCACCTGAGCCTTATAGTTGTTAGGTCTGCTGGAGTGTAGAGAGGATATCAATGTCTTCGACCATACGACTATTACTACTACTACTACTACTACTACTACTACTACTACTACCACTACAACAACAACCCACCTGAGCCTTATAATTGTTAGGTCTGCTGGAGTGTAGAGAGAGGATATCAATGTCTTGGATGCGATATATGGCAGTATTCTGGATAACACACACACGAACACACTTAGTCACCACCACCAGGTACAGCTGGGTGTTCTCTCCTGAAATACACATACAGTACAGGAAATACAGTTACACAAATGTATAATAAAGTCAAAAAATAAATTCAGTATATATATATGATACGCTTAAATAATAAATGAATACCGGTAAATAAATAAATAAATACCTGTAAATATATACAGTACTCTATATATATATATATATATACTGTACTGTACTGTATACAGTACAGTATATATATTATATATATATATTTCGGTATATATATATATATATATATATATATATATATATATATATATATATATATATATACCGTATATATATATATTGTATATATATATATATATACAGTATATATATATATATATATATATATATATACACCTGTATGTATGTCATTATACAGGCCATTTCCTGTAGCCTACTAATACTGTACATCAATAACAAAAATACAATACAGTAATAGGATATTCTTGTTTGTTTACCTTCCCACGATATCCCTGGAGGCATGGAGGAAAAAAACATGTGATTAGTAACATTGAATATAATACAGTCACAGAAATACCTTAACAAATACTCCTAAGAACCCCTTTCCAGATAAATTTGTGCATTTCTTGGCAACAAAATTTGATTAGAAACACTTATAATTATACAGTAGTCACAAAATTACTCCAAAGATCCACTTTCCAGATAAATTTGTGCATTTTTTGGTAGAAAAATTACAAAGGAGCACAGCAAGAGACTTTTTAACGGACAATACATAATTGATGATGATGATGCGGTTTTTACCACCATTCACTCCCTGGTCAAGAGCTGGGCTAGGGTAGGTGGGTGAGGGACATCAGTGAATAGTTACCACAGATAGCTATAGTCTATTCGCTGTAAGTAGGCGAGAAATCATGACCTCTATCCTCTGTAAGTCAAAAAGGGCTAGAGCAAATTGGCTGTACATTTCCACATCTATTCCTTGACTGACTCTTCCCAAATGGTAGAAATATTAGCTCGATTACTTTAGTAATTTTTGAGTTAAAATGTAAAACTTGCAAACTAAACAAACCAAA
Organism: Paralithodes platypus; assembly: GCA_032716605.1. Taxonomy (NCBI): domain Eukaryota; kingdom Metazoa; phylum Arthropoda; class Malacostraca; order Decapoda; family Lithodidae; genus Paralithodes; species Paralithodes platypus. The sequence goes on along the minus strand of CM064565.1, from coordinate 24,475,261 downwards.
ATTGGGACAAGGACAATATAAAGTCAAATTAAATTATCAAAATCGCTATGTGGAAACAACGCTTACTAAAATGAAAATTATTAAATAAAAGAACACAATCCACCACATAGGGTGTACATCACTACATGAGCAAGTTAATCTGTTTCCCAAGCAAACCAATCGCACATATAACAACGCACTATCGTCACGTTAAAGGAAGTAGTCAAGTTTGGGAAGTCCGGGACGTTCTGGCAAATTTTACTAAACTCTGCATGAATAAAGAAACTACATGTTAAATGTCAAAATATTATTTAAAATCAAATTTGCAACATGACAAGACATTAACAATAGTAAAAAATACAAATATTGATAAGATATCTATACTATTACAAAATAATATATAAAATACAGTACAGCACTCACTAACGATAGTGCTATCGGGTAGGTACCTGTAAGCATAGCATGCCTCAAGTGACCCCTATCAATAACTACCCTACAAATAACCTACATTTATAGCACAAATAAACTAAGGAAATCGCAAAAGTAAGCAATTGATACTATCGACAATGAATACATATAATATAAAGAGAAGTAATTGCAAAATATGAAGTAACAACAGATGTAAACAAAGAGTACTCTTTTAACAAGAACAATAAATTTAAAAAATCATCAATATTAATAATAATAATAATAATAATAATAGAAAAAGAAAAAGATAAACAATAAATACAGACAAAAAGTAAGCAGAGGTTATACAAGAAACTTCAAGTTAAAAATGCTTGATTAAAATTATTGATGTCAAATTTTAGAATACAGTCACAATAATTGACCCTAAAAAGATTAAATTTATGGAACAATTTACTTGCCTCAAAACCTCTGTCCACTAAGAGTCTGTATAGTAACCTAGCTCTAGCCCAAAAGTCATCTACTTTAGTGCAGATTTTACAAAATCTTATTAATTGGGAATAAAAACAATTATAAGTGATTTTACTATCGATATTACTACTAGGGAAAGGAAAGTTTATTACGTTAAAATTAAAATCATCAACTTTGTGATATACTTTAAGTATGCACTGTTCATTAACAATCTCTATATTTATATCAAGAAAATTTTCAACTTTATAATTTACGTTACATTGTGTGAGGGGAATAGAATTAGGGTAAATAAGTTTAGCAACTTGATTAAAATTTAACAAATTGCAAACAAGAATATCATCAATATATCTACTATTATTACTTAACAGTTTAGCAAGTGCTAATTTTTCTGGAATTTTATTTTTCTTGCTACTGTCAACTAAGTCTTTTATATATTTAAATTCTAAAGCAAGCAAGAATAAGTCTGCAATTAAAGGGCTAGCATTTCCACCCATAGGAATTCCTAATATTTGTTTGAAAATGTACGGCCCGAATCTAACATAAGTATTGAAAAGGAGGAATTTAAGGGCATCTTTAAGTTTAGTTCTATCAAAATATACAGAACTAGTGGGAGTAGAGCTAAGTGATGCATTATTAAAATATGTATAAACATTTATGAAATAATTACCATTCCTAACGAACCTGTCAAAGTGCAAATCTATAATAAAGCAAAGCTACAGAGGTTTGAGGTCATGATTTCTCACCTACTTACAGCGAATAGACTATAGACCACCACCATCCACCAACAACACTGATATCTGTCAATAAAGTCCCTGTCACACGAGCGATTTTTCCTGCAATTTTCCATGATCAATTTTTTTCTCATATTATTTCGGGACATTTTTGCACTTTTATCGGTAACTAGACAGAAGGTAGATTATGTTAGGTGGCTGAATTTTGATAAAGTGTAATTTTTGAAGCTGCCAGACCATAATTGCCCGTAAAAATTGCTCGAAAAACGGCTGGTGTGACACCGGCTTTACACACACTGGCTGGCCCCTGACTCCAACCATCAACCTCATAATTTGCAGGCCAGTGTTCTACCAACCTCGCTACGGCCTGTATGTATATATGTACAGTATAATTATACTCAGGCATACACACCATAGCTAAGGGTAAGACAGAGCAAACAGAAACAACAAAATTAAATACAAAAATAAAAAGTTCACACACATCTAGGTCACCCAGGAGAAGGCCCAGAGACCATGATAATACAGCCACAATAATACCTAAAAAAATACTCCCAAGCCCCCTTTCCAGATAAATTTGTGCATTTTTTGGTATAAAACTGACAACGTAGCACAGCAAGAGAGAAGCACAATACTGTAGTGGAATCTGCCGTAACCATGCTGAGTCTCACAATGACTTTATAACTTAAAGTACAGTCGGCCAAATTAGTAATGTCTTGGCACCAAGTATGTTTTGCTCAATAATTGGTATCATCAATATCTAAAACTTGATTTATTCATTTCGAGTGAGATATAAAAACATGTTCCTACACTTACCCACCCTATTCAACATCTGACAGACATTCATACAGCCCAGAGTGAGCCAAAAGTAATGACAGCTGAGACATGACATATTAGCGCTACCATACATAATTAATCTACTGACCATATTAACCAATGTTCTTATACTCTCAGCCGGGCTCAAACCACTGACAAATCCATGCTTTAACCAACTCTACCACTTTACCAGTTAGAGATATACATACACAAATTAAAAGACCAAGTGCTCCACACGAAACGCAGTTCCAGTCTCACGTCCTAATGGAGGCGTTCCAAGCAACCCTATTAAGAGCTGCCTCACTTGTCAGGTTATTTGATTTAAGATCAGACCGCAAAGTCCGATCCCAAGTCTTTCTTGGTCCGCCCCTTGGTGCAGCTCCCTCCACATTTATGGACTTGCATCTTTTCACCCAACTTTGTTCATCCATCCTCTCCACATGTCCAAACCATCCAAGCCTACACATCTCAACACTGATACTCTTGATACCTAACCTTCTCCTTAGTTCTTCACTTGATATCCTATCTTGCAGTTTGGCAACACACATCCATCTCACCATTCTCATCTCATTGCGTTCCATTCTGTTGATATGATCCACTTTGACAGGCCACGTTTCTGAAGCATATATCATTGCGCTTCTAACACATGAAGCGTACACCTTTCCCTTCAAGGGGAGAGGGAGTCTTCTCATGGTGAGTAGTGGCAAAAGATCTCTAAATTTTCCCCAGCCGCCAGCCGCATCTTATAATGGCGATAGTGGCGGCCTCAGCCACACCACCGGTAGAGATGGTATCAACCAAGTAGTTGGTGAAAGCATGGACAATCCTCCTGACTGTCGGTGATTTGAGCCCGGCTGAGAGTATAAAAACATATTGTAGCTCACAAGTATTTGTGGGATATACTCATTATTAATCAATCTACTATAAACATTTCAAATAATAACCATCTATCTATCTATCTATTGCCGGACGCCTTACTCCCCTTACGAGGGTGGCCATACACAGAATACCCCCAAGCAGACCTATTCCCTGTGAGAGGGACAACCCGAGCCAGTTTAGTGAAGGACTTACAGGATTGACCACTCAATTTAGGATCCGTCCGACTCCGAGGCCCTCTGTGTATCTTGTTAGCACTATTTTTCTATAGTGGTGTTCGGCTAATCCATCCACTAACCTGCCTTACCCTTAGGTAAGCAGTACGGATTTGTATCAGGTTTACTCCCCTAGACAGGTTGCCAACCAAGGCTGACAAGTACCATCCCCCCGGATTTGGTATAAGGTTGTCTCCCCTAGATGAGTTGCCGACCAAGGCTAACGAGTCCCATCCACCCATTATAAATAACCATACATCCACATAATAATAAATAATAACATAATAACAAATACTGTAAGTATTCTTTGTGTTCTATGGTGACGCAGTAGGCCTACTGCTATGGTAAGATTGGTAAATACGATACACACAAGTTTAAAGGGGGGGGTGGTGGTGGATGGGCTGGGGGGGGGGGGGTCTAGTAATAGGAGGGGTGGGAGGAACTGTAGGTGCGATATCTCGCCCATACCGCATGGGAGCTATACGTCGTTCTGTTCCTTTTACTTATGATTTTCTAGATCATCAAGTGACGGCATCTCTTCCGTGGATTGACCTCTCCAAGCTACCATGATTGGAATCCAAAGCGTCACATTTTTTCCTTTGGCCCCTCAACTGTACTCTGAATCATAATATGCTGAAATAGGGAAGAGAAAGGGGGGGGGGCACAAAGGGAAACCAAAACTAGAATTTGGAGGGAAAGTGGGAGAGCTTTGGGTTATCGGCCGAGAAAGGGAGGGAAAAAAAAAAGGGGGGGGGGGGGGGGGGGAAGGAAAAAATAGGAAGGGAGGGGGGGAAAAGAAAAAAGGGCACCAATAAGGACAAGGCCATAATAGAAGCGCCCCCAAGCCCTCCCTGCCGCCACGCAATGTAAAGGCCTGGGCGTTTCCGCCGACCCATGCCACTCCTTACTCGCTAGCTCCCCGCCATGGGAGTGCGGATCTCAAGGAGGGCGCGGCGACACATAGGCAGACAAGCTCGCGGGGAACTTCGGTCACCCAGGCCTTTATTGGGTGGTCGGGCAGGGAGGGTTTCTGTTGGGGGCGCAATCGATTATGGGGCCTTGGGGGTTGCCTTATGTCGAGGCCTTTGTGCTGATTCGGTCCAGGCAGGCTTGAGGAACAACAACAACACAAGTTTAAAGACCGTCTTCATCCACCGAAAGAGAGCGTGGCTTTAGTCTCTTTACTGTAGTACAGTAATGGTGGAGTCAAACTAATTGAGAGACTAAAAGGGGAGCTTTGGTTTTTCTGAGCCACCGTTCTCCCTTATGTTTAATCCCCTTTATTTTTGGCAACATTAACGCCCTTCTTTACCCGGTGACATCCTTTTTTTGTATTTGTGTTTCAGCTGGTCGATTTATAGACTACTTTAAGTATGCTTAAGAAGTCTATATGGTAGCGAAAAGGATTAATTGATATAGTTTTGTAGCTTTGTAATTAGTAGACGTCATTCCTAAGCTGAATAAAATTGTCTAATAGTTTGGCCAAAATAAAGTTAAAGGATGCCGCCGGTATAGAAGGGGTTAATACCTTTTGTGCCATTTAGTGGTGGATTTTGTCCTGGAGAGCGATAGCAAGCGCCTGTAAGTTTAAACAAGGAACCGGGATAACAACCAGATAAGAACAAAAAGAAGCGCTGGACATGTTTTCTAAACCGAAAAATATACAAATTCATATGTCGAAGGGGGATCTTTAGGATAATTTATTAAGTCTCGACGTGGAGGTCTAGGGAGGGAAACTAAATAGGCTCCTAAGGTAATATAAGTATATATTAATAAGTAAATAGTCCTAGCCCCATATGATGTTTCTCCTTCCAAACCAAACATCACACACATGACACATAGGAAGGAGATTATATTTTCCTATGTACCAGTGGCGCTAATAAGTGATGTCTCGGCCACCACAGTATGTTTTTGGGGATCAATAATTGAAATCAGCAAACATCATAAGCTTCATTTCTTTTATATCAATTGAAATATACACACATGTTCCTACACTTACCCACCCTAACAATCATCTGACAGACATTAATACAGCATAGTGCAAGCCAAACGTACTGAAAGCTGGGCCATGGTTTATTAACGCGATCGTACTCGGTTTATTTTCAGCGGAGGGTAAATTGAATCCCTTGGCATCTGATTTCTCGATTCTTAACCCCTAGCACGTGCCGAGCCATCGCTTCATTGTTATCCTGGCTATCATTAAACGGTTTTATTTAGCTTAGGAAGGACTGAAGCCATTAAAAGGCTTCAAAGTATCTCTAGTCACCCTTTTCAACTACCACAGAGCCTTCCTTAGCTATATATAAAGTTACCTCTAAATATTTTTGAAATAATAGAAAAAAAAGTCATGAAGGAAATAATGGACAAATATGATACAGTACCGCTGTGTCATCTGTCATCATATCATTGCGCAGGTTATCATAATTTAATAGTCTGTTCATTCTACTTGGGCTGCAAATCGCAACGCTCTAACCTCTGTTAACTCAACAAAGGGCTAGAGCAAATGAGTCTGTCAATTTCCACAGCTAATCCCTAGCACAAAGTCTTCCTATCTGGTAGAAATATTAGCTTGATTACTCCTAAGTCCTTTTTGGAGTTATGGGAGAGGTTAGGGAAGGTTACGAATTTCTGCCCCACCTAGAATGAAAAAAGAACCCGAGACTAAAGTAATACATTTCACTAAACTACAATCTTGGTAATAGCTGAGTGGATTGTGTTCTTTTTATTTCAAAATTTTTATTTTATTAACGCGTTAATTTCCACATAGCGATTTTGATTAGGTTTCTTTGGCCTGCATTATTACTGTATCTTGTATCATCCCAGTTCTTGGTTTGTTTTTTATTTTGCAAGTTTTACATTATAATCAGGACGGTAAAAATAGCCAATTAGCCATCAGCTGGAAAAGATGATACTCTATAACTGTTTCAAACTAAAGAAAAATCCATATGCTATATAAAGTACTGAACCTGCATTTTCAAGTACAGTAAGTGAAAATGTATAAGAAAATATATCTGGTTATCACTCTATCAACAAGTGTCACTGTTGCTGAAATTC
>CM064565.1:24354903-24468617 GCA_032716605.1 Paralithodes platypus | reverse complement strand
GGTCAAAGGAAGTACTGATATAATCTTAAACACCTTCGTCTTCTTCTTCTTCCACATCGTCTGATAGAGAGTTGTGTTTGCTCTGAACGCATCCTTGGGACGCTCCGATGCGCTACTGGCTTGCACCGCATTTTCTGCAAGCGCATTCAGTCTTGAGCTTGAAAACGCACCTTTGGACGTATTAGTCTTGAGCTTGAAAAAGCACCTTTGGACGTTCCGATACGCTACTATTTATAGTTCAGTGAGCGGAGCGTCCCAAGGGTGCTTTCAAGACAACAAGACAAGGGTGCTTTCAATACAATATAATATAACAGAGCACGTCACAAAAGGAAAATCACAAAAGGAAAATTACAAGAACCTCTCAGGGAAGTGCCGGTGTTAAGGCATTACTTCCCGAACCACATCTGATCTTCAAGAGCAAGACAAACTCGCTAGTAGACGGAAGAAGAAGAAGACGGTTATATCAGCAGATTCCTTTGACCATTAATCTAGATGTTTTGAAGTAGTTAATAGGCTACAATCACAATGGTAAACTTTTGAAGTGATTTCATGAACATATGATATGTGTTGTGTGCACCATTGTGTCATTTGGGTGGCCTAATGTCTCAATGTTTTCGTCATACACAGGTTCATAGGGGTAAAGTCCGATAATCCGAAAAATCCACTAATCCGAACGAGAGCCGGTCCGCTGCCCTTCGGATTCACGGAAGTTTACTGTATACAGTACTGTATGCTGGCTCACTACTGCTCACCAGGAAAATATTGACACCTGGATGGGAGTAAACGTCTTAAAACAGTAGGCTGAATGGGGCGGAATAGATAAAAGCCAGAGAGAACTCTCATCATATCTTGCGGCCGAATCTTGTCGTGGTCGAGCGTGTCCTTGAGATACCTGGGAGAGAGAGAGAAATGGTTAAGGGGGCACTGACTGCTTTTTTTGCCTATAAATTAATTCATAAATTCTTAGTTTCCTCGCTAGACATCCCTCAAACTTAGACCCCCCCCCCCCCCCCCCCCCCCCTCTCTCAAGATAAATTTGTACATTTTTTGGCAGAGAAATGTCCCGGCCAAAGGTCGATTCCTCTTAAAATTGCAGGCTCGCTATCGCTCGGCAGGAAAAAAATTGACGAAAGGTCTTAAAATTGACAACGAAATAGGGCGAAAGGTGTTAGAATCGCCAAACTAATGGGCCGAACGTCTTATCTCAAAAACTAGTGGGGCTAAACATTAGGGAGAAGGGGGTCCAGAAAAACGGTCTGCCTCCCCTTAACCCTCCAGACTCGGAAGGGCTCTTGAACGCCCATAAAAAACACACCCGAGCTACCCGGAAGGGCTCTTAAAAGACCCATGAGCTCAAAGCCTGTAAGCTTGGTGTGCGAGGCGTCGGTCCGATGCATGTAAACAACAGCCGGCTGGACCGACGCCCCGCATCTCCGGCCACAAGAAGGAGTGCGTCGCTTGTTCGTGTGTGCCTGTATGTTATTGTTAAGTATCGAAAAGTAGTGTAAAGTGGCTGTTTTTGCCATAAAGTTATCTCCAATGAAATCATCATCACAACTGAACCAGTTGACTTAGAGAGCTCTACTTAACGCCATTCTACAGGTACGAAACACATCTACGCTTGGGGATGCGCGGGAATGCGGAAGCAGTCAGAATAACAAAGATACGGTAGCCTAGGCATAGAAGTTTTCGGCCAAAACACCCGGGTTTCGGTATGGAATACATAGCCGGGGCTGGAGGGTTAATATAAATATGCTGGGGTTTCCCTCTCGGTACGCCTCCAACAGCTTAAGGGGGGATGGGCCTGTTTTCTGGATCACATTCTCCCTTATGTTTATCCCCATTAATTTTCAGGATGTTAAGATGTTTGCCCCATTAGTTATTCGATTTTAAGACCTTTCGCCCCATTTCTTCGTCAATATATAGACCTTTTATGCTATTTAGGTGTCGATTTTTTCCCTGGCGAACGATAGTGAGCCTGGAATGTTGGAAGAACCGGCCTTTGGCCGGAAATTTTTTCTACCGAAAAATGTACAAATTAAACTAGAAGGGGGATCTAATGGATACTTTTTAAAATTTGATGGAGGTCTAGGGAGGAAACTAGAAAAATAATGAATACATGCAAAAATTGCCCAAAAAGTGAACCATCATTCTTTACCGGTGATGACTTTTTTTATTACACCTATATTTAGAAGATTTTATCAAGCTTAGGAAGGACATATGATAGCTAAAATGATATACTGTATTGAGATATCCTGTAGCTTTGTAATGGGTAGAGCTCCTTCCTAAGCTGAGAAACGGTTGATCCTTTGCGTACCAGCGACGCGCGTTATATTGCATTCTACCTATATTCAGACCATATTGTGCAGCTTAGGAAGGATCTGTGGCAGTTGAAAAGGGTCGGTCGGGATAGTTGGAAGCCTGATTATGGCTAGATTATGGCCGTTTATTCCGCTCTCTTGCTTCTTGGGTCGTACTTGTCAGGTAGATCCCAGAGTGTGATGGTAAAGCAAATGGTCTCGGACTCGACGCCCCTGCAGTATGGTGTTCCGCAGGGATCAGTTTTAGGTCCTATCCTATTCATAATTTATATCAGTAGTTTGTCTCTTCTGCTTCGTGCACATAATGTCACCTTTGACTTTTATGCAGATGACACCCAGATTTATGTGAGAATCACAAATATAGTTGATATACGGAGTTGTTGTTGTTGTTGTTCCCTAAGCTGCCTGGCCGAACAGCCCCGAGTCCTTAACCCTCCAGCCCCGGCTATGTATTATATATATATTCCTCGAAACCCGGGTGTTTTGGCCGAAAACGTCTAGGCTAGGCTACCGTATATTCATTAATCAGACTGCTTCCCGCATTCCCGCACATCCCCAAGCGTAGCTGTGTTATTTACCTGTAGAATGGCATTAAGTAGAGCTCTCTAAGTCAACTGGTTGAGCTGTGATGATGATTTCATTGGAGATAACTTTATGGCCAAAACAGCCACTTTACACCACTTTTCGATACTTAACAACAACATACAGGCACACACGAACAAGCGACGCTCTCCTTCTTGTGGCCGGAGATGCGGAGCGTCGGTCCAGCCGGCGGTTGTTTACATGCGTCGGACCGACGCCTCGCACACGAAGCTCACAGGCTTTCAACCACTTTACAACCCGGGCAGGTGTCGATGACGGAGTCATCCAGTCTCTTCTGATAGCTCAGAAGAGCTGGATGGTGTCCGCATCTCAGCCTGGCCAGGTGGACTCTGTCCTCGCGAGGAAGGGAGGATTCGGAAGGATGGATTTCGGGAGGTCGTGCTTGCAGCTGCGTGTTGTCTATGAGTGAGTGGATGGAACGGCGAGTGATATGAGTATGGATGTGCTTCCGGAAGTTGGTTGGGGTGGGCAGGGAGGGAGAGAAGACAGTATTTGTGTGTGATAGCATGTGCTGGGTGTTGTTTTTATATTTCTTGGTGTCTGTGGGTGTGTTGCCATGTAGTGTAGTGGGTGGTGTTGATTCGTGGAGGCTGCTGCCAGGAATTGAGTGCCTCTCATGTCTAGATGATCTTTGACTTTTAGAACTTTGGTTTCTTGATGTAGGTGATCTGTGGGTGTAGTAGCTGTACTTCCTGTGATGATTTTAAGGGCTTTATTTGAATAGTCTATAAGGTCTTATGATGTGTTTCAGCTAGGTTAGAAGGCCGGGCTTGCGTATTCCATTACTGATCTTATGTATTGTTTGTTGTTGTTGTTGTTGTTGTTGTTGTTCCCCAAGCTGCCTGGCCGAACAGCCCCAAGGCCCGAGCAATTCCAAGGCCATAACCGAGCGCCCCCACAGAACCCTCCCCGCCGACCACAATAAAGCCTGGGTGACCGAAGCCACTCCATGGCGGGGAGCTGAGGAGGGTGCGGAAACGCCCGGGAAACCAAAGCCCCACCCAGGGCCCTGTGTCCCTCAGCAATTATGAAGGGAAAGTTGAGGGGCAAAGAAAAATGTGACGCTTTAGCTTCTAATCTTGGTAGATTGGGAGGTCAATCCACGGAAGAGACGCCGTCACTTGAGATCTAGAAAATATATAAGTAAAAGGAACAGTAAGAGCAAGCTATGGGAATGGCAGAGATCGCTCAGTTTCACTCACTGATAGACCAGCCCATCACCACATGACTAGAACCCAATCCTCTCAGCATCAGCTAGGAAAGGCCCTAGAAAGCCGCCTTTGGCGGGGGGATAGCTCCCCTATTTCAACCCCTTCGGGGTCGGGCACCCGTCCGTGGTGGTGGTTTCTTTGTTGTGTCCAAATTTTGTGTGGGCAAGTGATCTGAGGGCGTTAAATCTGGGTGTCAGTTTCTTTTTCGTGTTTGTGGTGTGCTGTTTGAATGTCATTTGGGTGTCGTATACTCCTAGGATATTGTGTGTGTGTGTGTGTGGTGTGTGTGTGTGTGTGTGTGTGGTGTGTGTGTGTTAGGGGTGTGTTGTTTATGTTGAGTCTCGGGATGTAATCGTGCTCTCCTGTCCAGCTTGTGAGGAGGGTTGTAGTGGATTTAGCTGGGGTTTGAATACGGAGTAAGATGATGGATTGTTGATGTCTGATATCAAGAAGTGGATGAGAGCGAGAAAACTTAAACTAAATGATGGTAAAACTGATATTCTCATCATCCGAGGAAATAGAAGAGCTGATGATATAGTAGGTGCCCTCTCCATCAATGTGGGTGGATCTCACCTGCGACCGGCCAACCCTGTTCGAAATCTGGGTGTATATGTGAACTCCCGATTAGATTTCAAAGAGCATGTAAACCAGATAGCTAAAGTTGTTACTTGCACATCAGAAATCTCTATTTGGTAAAGCCGTTTATACCAGACGTTGCCTCCTGACGTTGGTTCACTCATTGGTCTTCTCTCGTGTTGATTATTGCAATGCCCTGTTGGTGGGTCTTCCAAATTATATTTTAAAGAAAGTTCAGTCTGTTCTTAACAGGGCCGCAAGACTCATTTTTGGTGTTCCACCTAGAGCTCCTACTACATCTCTTCACATATAACACTGCACTGGCTGCCAGTAAGAGCAAGAATAGAATTTAAGTTGTGTTTAGTGACTTTTAAGGTTCTCAAATTTGGTGAGCCTAGGTACCTTGCGGAGCTGCTCAGGCACCCACCGGCACACCATGGTGTAGTTGTGCGTCATGACAATGACCCTTTTCGTCTTGATGAACCAAGGGCTTTCCAGCAGTCTTCTTTCTTTGAGAGGTCATTCTCTACATGGCCCCGAGGTTGTATAACAGGTTGCCGCTGTCCATGAGACAACTGAGTTCTGTTGAATGCTTCAAGAGACAACTTAAGACTTTTCTCTTTGAGAGAAGCTATGATCTTGAGAGAGGTGTCATGACAGATGGCTATAGAGTTTAGGCTATTTTGCCATTGCTAGTGATTGTTAAATGTGTGTTGTTATTAAGCTTTCTTTTGATGCATTGATTTTGTTCTTTTTTCTTTCTCTTTCGAGCGCTAATGAATTCTTCGGAAAAATTGGCGCTTATGAGAAATAAGTAACATGCTTATTATTATTATTATTAGAGGCCCTTCCTAAGCTGAATATTATGCAGCTTAGGAAGGATCTGCGGCAGTTGAAAAGGGCTGGTTGGGATAGTTGGAAACCTTATTATTCTTCTTACAGTTTCTTACAGTAGATCCTCTGGAAAAAGGCAAACTAGGCCTGTGTATCCAGCTCAGTGCCAGTACTTGCACTGCTGCGGTCGTTCACGGTGTTGGCGGCGGCGGTAGCAGACGCAATATTTTTACTATTCTGTATTTTTGCTTTATAATCAAACTTCAAATCTTGTCTTCCCCATGCTTTATCAAGATTACTTTCAAACTTCCTTATTGATTCGGAATCGACTACATACTGGGGCAGTGCGTTCCACTCATTTACCACTCTATCACAAAATGAGTTCTTTGCCTTTTCAAGCCTATTTCTTTCTTTGTAAATTTTCTTAGCTTGTCCTCTCGTTCTTGTTCCCTCCCGCATCAAGAAGATACCTTCACACACATCCTCATCATACATACCTGACACTATCTTAAAAGTCTCTATCATATCCCCTCTCTTTCTCCTATATGCCAGTGTCGGAAGCCCCAGTGTCCTCAACCTCTGCTCATAGCCCGCGTTCTTCAACGTTGGTACTAGCTTGCTAGCTCTCCTCTGCACTTTCTCCACTGCTTCTATATCCTTTACCATATATGGAGTCCACACCTGGTTCTCATATTCCAGGTGCGGCCTAACCAGCGCTGTATAGAGATTCCTGAATATTTCTTCGTCAAGCGAACACAAATGTCCTCCTTATCAGCCCTACAATTCTATTGGCTTTGTTTATCTTTTCCGCTAAATGTTCTGAGAAATTTAACTTATTGTCTATCACTACTACTATATCTTTTCTGCATTCAATTCCTCCATCGCTTCATACATACTGTATCCTACCTTGTCTATCTTGCTTGTCCCAATCTGCATGTACTGCCTTTTTTGGATGAAAAGGCATTAACCAATGCTCGACCATCCATCATGCCCTCCACATCTCCTTGAAGCAAACTCACATCTTCCTTACTCCTCACTCTTCTATACAGCTTAGTGTCATCCGCATACAGGTATACCTCACTTCCATTAGTTATAACTTCAGGTAAGTCGTTGATAAATATAACGAACAGTAGTGGTCCTAACACAGATCCCTGAGGTACCCCACTTGTAATTTCCCTCCACCCGAGCCTATTCCATTCACCAGTACCCTCTGTCTCCGATCTTTCAGGAAGGCTTCTATCCATTTCACACATTTCTCCCCTATATTATAGCTTCTAACTTTCTCTATTAACCTTTTATGTGGGGCCTTATCGAAGGCCTTCATAAAATCGCAATACCACGTCTATAACATCACCATCCTCCAGAATTTGCATCCAATCATCTACCACCTTAATAAGCTTGTAGTACCGTCGACCTCCCCGGCAAGAATCCGAACTGTCTCCCACTGAAAAGTTGGTTTGATTTCATATGCTCCATTATTCCTTCTCTAATTACCGTTTCCATTAGTTTACACACACTTGTCAAACTGACTGGTCTATAATTTCCTGGGTCATTTCTCTTTCCCTTCTTAAAAATAGCTGTTATGTTCGCCTCTCTCCAGTCCATCGGGATTTGTCCTGTATTAAAAGATACTTCAAATAAAACATTTAATGGCTCTACTAACATCTCACCTCCTTCCTTTATGATTCTTGGATGTATCCCATCCGGTCCCGGGGACTTACTTCTGTTCATTTTTTCTATAGCCCTTCTTATTCTAGCATGGGAAAACTATTAGTTCTAGTGCCGGTGCCTGTTTGATGGGAATAGTAGGCACTGCATCATCCGACTCCACACGTTAGTACTCCCCAAAGTATTTCCCCAGCACCTCTGCTTTTCTCCTCAGTTTCTGCTCTATTCCTATCATCCAATTCTCCTATCAGTTCTGGGATACCTACTCTTCTTATTAACTTTTTCTGAATGTACTTCCAGAATATTTTTGGATTATCCTTCACATTTTTGGCAATCTCTCTCTCCCTCTCCTTCACCCCCACCTTATTTATGTTTATTTGTCTACGTTCCAAATCCACTTCTTTAGCTTCTATACTAGACCCCCTGTTCTTTTTAACACTTTTAGTCTATCCCACAATCGTTTCTTTCTTCTTATCAATGTCCAAAGCTTTCTTTTCATTGGTAATTCTGGGTTCGTTCTTTTCCTCAATTTTGTTTTATCCTTATATTCCCTTACTGGTACACATTTGGATATAGCATTCTCCAGGTTGACTCTATCTTCCTCCACATTCCTTCAGCGTCTTCACCGTTCAAGTATTACCCCAGTCAAGGTCCAAACACCTTCTCAGCAGCTCATAATCTGCTCTATACATGTATATTTTTTTATTGCGTCTTCATCCCCTCTGTTTTATTATTGCAACTAAAACTTATACAGGCATGGTCACTACAACCTATAGGGCTATCCACATTGACATGTTCCACTATATCCTCCTCATTGCTAAAATCAAATCAAGTACACTCCCCTGCGTCCCATCTATAAATCTTGTCATCTCTGTAATGTTGCGTTAAAAACAATCTCTCACTTTCTCTATAAACTTATTTTCCAGGCTACACTGTCCCGCTGGAGTAGTACAATTTGCCCAGTTGATCCTTGGCAAATTGAAATCTCCAATCAAAATTTTATATTTGTTCTCTCTATTATCTATTTCCTCCATTGCTTTCAGTAGGTTATCATCCTCTTCCCTACTATTTTGGGCTTTTATATATAGAGGCAATTAGAATTGACCCTCTTGCACATTTTACTTCAATACACAAATACTCACAATTATAGGTTTGACTCCTGTAAGGAGATAAAGAAAACCTAATATTTAGTAGTGGCCCCGTAATCATTGACGAACATGCCTATTACATAAGGCATCCTCTTCAAACACTAATCCGCCGTAGTTTGAATCTACCGCGCAGAGCATTTAAAAACTGAGGAGCCTTCATCATGAGCGCACGCGACCTCACTCATGGCTTCAGTCATTATGAATTGGGTTCTCACTACGAAAAAACTTCGTAAAAAAATAAAAAACAAAAAGAAAATAAGAAACTATCCAATAAGCTTTCCATCATATCGTGGATGTACTTGTGTGGATTTCTGACCAGACGCTGATTCAGGCGTCATTCCTCCTTCACTGACATATCAAGTAAACTAAAATCCTTAATACATCAACGAATGGGAAGGGGACGGTCGGGAGGGCCCCAGTCGTCAATGATTACGGGGGCACTACTAAATAATAGGTTTTTTTTATCTCCTTACAGGAGTCAAACCTATAATTTATTAGTGGCCCCTCCATCATTGACGAACATGCCTGATATCTAAGACTGGAGGGGGACATTCGTAATCATATCATAACTCTAGAAAAGCAGATAATAAAAACAACCACATAGTATTCTTACTTTTGAAAAATGTATTTAATACGGCGTAGGCCGGAAATATACAAGAAAAAGGGGTTCAGGCAGGTGCGTGCTTCAAAGAAGCCTGCCCGACAAAAATGGGTAACCCTGAAGATTCTGAACACAGATCTGTAGTTACAAAAGGCACCCCACTCAACGAGTGGTGACAAAAATAATAAGTTATAAGTTTATATGTGCACATCATAAACCCCAAAATACATGTGGAGATCAATTGCAAATGAACTCCATTGAACTAATATTACATTGCTTTCGCAGCTAAAACTACTATAACAACACCGTTGTTTTGTACTAAACCTTGTACTAGCACAATTTCGCAGAGAAATTTTCATATCACATTTTAACCTTAAATTGTATCACAGCTCTCATACTCCGGCGGGGTCTAGGGTGTCCTATGTCAACTGACTGCACCCCCCCCCCTTCCGTGAAAGTAAACATAAGTGACTGCAGGGCCACCTAGACCCTCTGCCTTAAAGCTATACATGGTAAGGAAGGTTTGTCTAGAGCAACTGACAAGTATCTAGAGAGAAACGTATGATTAGACGCCCACAACTGTGTGGACGCAATATCTTCAACTGAAAAGTTTTTCAGGAAACGTAAAGAGGCCGCCCACTTGCGTAAATCGTGGGCCCTACCCACAACGCCGGGATTACTCTCTTTAATGACTTCTACCAGAAGAGAGGCTAATCGCCGTTTAAGTAAGCGTTTACCCGTACTCGCTACCCATAAAGCACCTTGGGGGTTTTGAGGAGCTATTCTCAAATATTTGGTTAGAGCTTGCACTGGACATAAATTATGATGCACCTTTCCCCTTTTTAACGCCGGCACCCTGAACTCAGAAAACACGTGTGCACTATGCTCATTCTTGGCTACAAACGCCGGGGAGGGTGCAATGGAAATTGAATCATTAAGTCTACCAAACCTAAGACAATTAGGTATGTTGCTCATCGCCGCCAGCTCAGACACTCTGTTTCCGGTGGCCAAAGCCAAAAGGAAAACTGCCTTCTTTAAGATTAAAGCAAAGTCTGCAGTATTTTGATACAGACGAGAATGAAGTAAAGACAAAGCTTTGTCCAGAGACCAAGTAGGCATGAGCTGACGGGGAGGTGGGCGGAGTTTAAAACACGCTCTCATAAATCCTGTTTCCTCCGCCACCGGTATGGATAGACCTGTAAGGTCGAAAAAGGGCACTCTAATCGCAGTTAAGTGATTCTTCAAAGTTACCACAGATAAACGTTTCTGCTCAAACAGATAGTTCAAGTAATTAAAAACCAATGCCACTGAGGGTACAGTTTGTTCCGTTCTAACAATCCAAGAAGTAAAAGCTTTCCAATGTGATTGATATTGTCGCTTAGTAGACTGAGTATATTGATTGAGCAATTTATTGGTCACATCCCTACCGTATGGTGCTAGCCACTTGGCCTCCTGAATGTCCATAATGCCAAAGTCAGCGAGGTCGCTAGGTTGCCAATCGTGTCTAAGTGGAAGTACCCGACCGGGAGCGATACCGGGTCCGGGCACCACATTATTAATTGCTGGTACCACACCTGCGCCGGCCACAGGGGCGCGATTAGCGAGACTAAGCCTCGATAAACTCGTAGTTTGTTCACTACGTGGCACATTAGTGACGCATCTGGCGGCGGAAACAGATAGATGGAGCTCCATCTGTTCCAGTCTGTCACTAGGGCGTCTGGCCCCCCTGCCGGCGTTATCGCCCGGCGGGTGAGGTATAGAGGGAGCTTGTGAGTCTCCTCGGACGCAAAAAGATCCACTTGTGGATGGGAGAGCTCCGCAATCATTAGGTCGAAAATGGGTTGCTTGAGCTCCCATTCTACTGTCGTGCTCTGTCTCCGGGACAGAGCGTCTGCCCAGACGTTCGCTACGCCTGGGAGATAAGATGCGTGAAGATAAATATCTAGACTGCTGGCTAGAACAAAAATCTCTTCCGACACGAGTAGCAACTTCCTTGACCTCGTTGACCCTTGTTTCTGAATACAGTGAACTGCATTCAGTGGAAGTAGTGAGAGCTGTTGTGCCTGGCACATTGGAAATTGGGCCTGACACAAGCGGATGGCTAGGTATTTTCGCTAAAGCAAAGGATGTAGCCAGAGGTCGCACATTCGTCGACATCGCGGGATCTCCCGTATCAGGAGGAGTTTCCGCCAAGAACCTATTAAGTGCATTCAATAGTAGTCCATCAATCTCTTCCGCCGGTACATACCTAGCCGATGACGAACTCCGTGGAGATTCGACAGTACCCTGAGGTGACTGGACTCTTCAACCTCCATCTCTGAGACCAGAGATCGTTGTTCTTCATCCGTTAAGTCTGGCTTATCATGGGAAGATCCCGCCGAAGCCGGGACCTCCACATGTTGCCATGTTAAAACTGGGGTAGAAGATGGTACATCGGCATCCCGTGGACGTCAGCACTAGTTGAGTCACAAAGGGATGTGTTCTGTCCTGCCAGGACTGTGAGTATCGCCATACACCTTGGCTGTGGCTGTCCCTCGCTTGCGAGCTCGGTATACTCTCTAAAAGAGAGCCCTGTAAAGGTTTATGATAATTAAAAGCTCCCATAGCTCATTAACACATTGAAAGCAGAGCTGGTGAGCAAAATCATAAAGTATACTAATTAATTTAATTTATATTTAATTGTATTAAAATAAATTACTATAAATAAACACAATATTATCCTAATATAATCATAGAAAATATATATGGTTATTATTATTCAGTGATTAAATTATTTCATTAACAAATGTAAATAATATATAGGGATACCTGATCTTAACGGCGTTGAACATACAGCAATGAGAGGTTCAAGTGCCGACATGGCAGAGACTGGGGGAAAACTACCCCGCCCCCGGGAACTACCTGGTCACCTGGTGCAACACCGGTACTCCGCCCTGGAAAGAGAATTTTCCGGGGATTAATGCTCATAGGGTTACACCCAAAAAATGGTACAAAATATGTGTCACAAGACCGCCGGTCAACGAACCGTAGCACTCCACCACTACTTTTCGTTTTCCTTTAGTTTCATATTAAAGATTTCAGGATATATTTACCTGTCAAGAAGATTTTTAAGCATATCTTTTGAATCCTCATAAAGATGAAGTATATCTTTATTAAAGATGAAGTCTTTCAAGTATCCTTTACACTTGAAACATTAGTAAGATTCCGGCATCTTTTTATCCCATAAAAAGTCTAAGCCTATCCTAATCTCTAATCCGGCTTCTCCCAGAAGCCCTCATAGATCGCCGTCTTGAAGGCCGTGATACCCTATTGTATCAATCAATTGTTTGGCAAATGATCGCGAATTGCTAATCAGTTAATATAACCACCCGAAGGTATAACCGCCGGGTTTTATATGCAATGTCAAACCAATTGTACCTGCCCCAGACCATTTTTGTAAAAAGGTCGCCGGGAGAGAAAGACTAAACAAACAAACAACATTGTTCCAATTGTTTATTAAGGATTTCAGCATATCTTTTACCTGTTCGAAAGAATTAAGCATAACTTCTGAATCCTCATAAAGATGAAACATATCTTTATTAAAGATGAAGTCCTTCAAGTATCCCTTTACACTTGAAACACTAGTAAGATTCAGGCATCTTTTTATCCCATAAAAAGTCTAAGCCTATCTTAATCTCTAATCCGGCTTCTGCCAGAAGCCCTCATAGATCGCCGTCTTGACGGCCGTGATACCCTATTGTATCAATCAATTGTTTGGCAAATTATCGCGAATCGCAAATTCGTTAATATAACCACCCGAAGGTACAACCGCCGGGTTTTATATGCAATGTCAAACCACTTATACCTGCCCCAGACCTCTTTGTAAAAAAGGTCGCCGGGAGGGAAAGACCAAACAAAATAACTGTGTGGAGCCCCCCTCACCGGGAATAACACAGGAAGCCTGATCCCAGGCTTGACCACAGAAAACGCAGTTTCTGATGAGCCCTCAAGCGACCAAACTCGTCGGGGTAACTTACCTATTTTAGCCATCCTGACTAAAACTCGGTAACCAAAAACGGTGTTCTCGGAGCAACGAGAAAAAACGCCGGAAAGGTAACCCACACCAAACGAGACATAACAGGAGGGCGTAATGCATAAAGCAATGAATAACACAGGAAGCCTGATCCCAGGCTCGACCACAGAAAAACGCAGTTTCTGATGAGCCCTCAAGCGACCAAACTCGTCGGGGTAACTTACCTATTTTAGCCATCCTGACTAAAACTCGGTAAACCAAAACGGTGTTCTCGGAGCAATGAGAAAAACGCCGGAAAGGTAACCCCCACCAAACGAGACATTTTAACACATTTTATACAAAGTGTGTGCGCAAAAATAGGGATACCTGAACAGGAGGGCGTAATGCATACAGCAAAAACCGGGGCAAAGATAGCCATGACAGAGACTGGAGGGAAACTACTCCAGGTTCTGCATAGACCCGCCGGGACCCAGCTCTGGAAAATTTAAAATTTCCAGGAATTAATGCTCATAAGGTTAACCCACTCATGTTCGCACACAGGTGTTAAATAACCCGCCGGGTAACGAGACGTAATACTCAACGACCACAGCTCGCCACGCGGTGGGGTTTCCTAAGTAAAAGATTTCAGAATATCTTAATTTGTCCAAAAGATTTATGAATACCCTCTGACATAATATATAAAGACCATCATGGCGTTTATAAGTGATTAAGTCTTTCCGGTGGTGTTTGGTTCCATATTAAATATTGGAAAAAAAACCCTAAAAAAGACGCCGGCCCCCGAATTATCTCGTAGATAAAAAACTGGGAAGCCTGACAAATATACGAGATCTAACTTCTGCCGAAGTATCTTTTAGATCGCCGTATGTTGAAGGCGGCGATACAAAACGTATCCCTCAAATGTCTGGTTAACTAACTGAATTGTAAATTCGTTATTCTCATCCGTGCAAGAAACACCCGCCGGGTGTGAATAATAGTTTAAAAAACGTTAACCCCAAATGTGCCCTAAAGCGCCGTATGTTGAAGGAGGCGATACACAAAGCATCCCTCAATTGACTGGTCAACTAAACTGAATTTTGCAAATTCGGTCATCCCACCTACCAGGTTGCACCCACCGGGTGAATTAAAGTTTAAAAGTTAACCCCAATTGTTCCTATCCCCACTTCTTTGAAACAGATCGCCGGGGAGGAAATACAACTACAGCATAGTTTTATATTGGCTTTGCAAAACCGAAAAAACTACAAACAACACGTGTCCGTATGAACACTGTTAGATGGGTACAGCCAACCCGCCGGGATGAAACAGGCACCCCAGAGACGCAGACCTGGGGAGCCACAGACACCCACTCGCCGGGGAAACAAGCCTGTTTTAAACCACGCGTGGCCAAAACTAGGCAACCAGCCGGGGTTATCAAGGTGAAACCGAGAAAAACCCGCCGGAAAAAAACCCACCCCGTCCAGATACCATCTGAACGCAACACCGGACCGAGGCGTAGCTAAAACACAACTAACGCCGGCCCAACATAGTCCGTGGAATTAGCCAAAACACAACTAACCCAGGACACATAAATAGTCCGTGGAATTAGCCAATACACAACTAAACCAGGATACACATGACACAGTAGTACATATTTAGAAAATAAATCAATAACACTTGTATATGTGATAAAGCTACGAGTGGCTGGCTAGGCCTAGGCAGACGGATAACAGTAACATGTCGGAATATAAACAAAAAGCACTGAATTATATCACAACAGGAACCACCGCCAACACACCACTGTAGCAAACACTTCCGGCAAAGGGAAGAACTGACTCGGGACCCAGAAAAAACTTCACTAAGTGAAGAAAAATACGCTGGGAACGACAGCAAAAATACGCTACCTCATCAGAAAGATAAAAGGAAGCAATAACGCGTAATGAAAGCCGCCTGCATCACAAAGCTAGCTTAACTGTGAAAAATTCACCTGTCCACAACAGGACCACGAGGGTACATCCGAAATAGATGCCCCAAACATACGACCCAAAATACACTGCACTGCGGGCAACCAGCCCAGGACACTCCTGCTACGCATATCCTAACCTTACTCGATACATCCCGGAGTAAACCAATGAGAAAAAACTCACTAGGGACGCAACAAATGCGGAACCCGCGGAGCGTGGGGAGACAGGTCCGGGCAGGCTGAGCGCAGAGCAGAGAAGGAGGAATGACGCCTGAATCAGCGTCTGGTCAGAAATCCACACAAGTACATCCACGATATGATGGAAAGCTTATTGGATAGTTATTCTTATTTTCTTTTTGTTTTTATTTTTTACGAAGTTTTTTCGTAGTGAGAACCCAATTCATAATGACTGAAGCCATGAGTGAGGTCGCGTGCGCTCATGATGAAGGCTCCTCAGTTTTTAAATGCTCTGCGCGGTAGATTCAAACTACGGCGGATTAGTGTTTGAAGAGGATGCCTTATGTAATAGGCATGTTCGTCAATGATGGAGGGGCCACTAATAAATACGCTGTAGTAGGCAGCTTAGGGCAAGATTTGACATGGATGTGGACATTCCGGACAAAAGCGCCAAATTTTTTCCACATTCTACATAGTGCCTTAGCTTCCCATTTTTGATAGGCACCACTTCCTCCTGATACATTATGGCAGCCATCTTGGATTTTTATGATCGCCATCATAGAAAAACCTATATCTATCAATATCTCAGCTGCTAAGCCACTTAGGATCATGATCTTGGTGTCCAAACATACAATTTCGAGGTCAAGGAATACATTCATACCATTTATAATAAAGTTGAATGGTTATTTGGTCAGAAATTAACATAAAATAATTACGGTATAACATAATCCTAATATTTTTCTTTTCTATTTTCAGGTTGAACTAGCAAGATGGATTGGAGCCTGTGCTTGATCTGTCAAGAAAAGACTACAGAGCCTGTGAAATGCCCACTCCATGTACAAGGGAGCGGGGACAAGTCCGGAGCATACAGCAAGTTCTTAAATAACGTTAATGCTTTTAGAGGCCTAGGTGCATTGCCAGTAGTACTGAAGTTTGGAGAAGAGATAACTACAAATGAACTGGTCCAAAAGCGGGGTGTATGGCACAAATCCTGCAATGTAAAGTTCAGTAAAGACAAACTGGAAAGAGCTACTAAAAAGCGAGACAGGGAGGAGGCTACAGGGAGCAACACCTATGGAGAGAAACGACCACGGCGTCAGTCGATGGACAAAATGGCCTGTATAATTTGTTGTGGAAAGGATGGACACCTCCATGAGTTTAGAACATTTGGAGCTGATGAGAATATAAGAAAGATTGCTACAGAACTGCAGGAAACACAATTAATGGCTAGATTGGAAGGTGGCGATCTCATAGCACTTGAAGCTAAATATCATCTGGAGTGCTTAACAACACTACGGAATCGCCATCGATCACTGATCCGGCAACAAGGGCAAGCATCTGGAGTTCATTCTGAAGAAAAGAGGATGAAAACAAGAGCACTTGTGGAGCTATTTACTCATGTAGAAAACTGTGTGGAAGCTGGGACCTTCTACTTCAAATTTTCGGAATTGTATCAGCTGTATGAAAAGCGACTGCGGAACCTTGGTGTTGAAACAGAGACTAACCGAACCCACTTCAAGGAAAAACTTCTAGCATACTTCCCGCAAGCTCAAGAACAAAGTGATAGCAAAATAAGATTCTGGTTTTTGAACAAGGCATGCAAGATATGTTGAAACAGGCCATGGCATGTAATTATGAAGGTGATGCATTACTGCTGGCTAAGGCAGCTAAGCTAGTGCGCAAGGAGATTGTCAGCAATAAAGGTTTCCACTTCGATGGCAAATTTCCTTCTGGTTGTCAGGAAGAGTCAGTGCCATCTACTCTCAAGACCCTTGTGTCCATGCTATTGATTGGTGCTGACCTTAAAGACCAAGATTTCACAGATTCACAGGCAAACCTCACAGTCTCTCAGACCATTCTGTACAATTTCAAGACACATGCACCTTCTTCTTTTTCAACATCTCGCCATTGCTTGGATAGGGAACCACCATTGCCATTGTATATTGGAATGAAGATTCACACAGACACCAGGTCTAAAAAGCTCATCACACAATTACATGACTTGGGCCTCAGTGTATGTTATGACAGAGTTCTTCAGCTTGAGAACCAGATTGGGACTGCTGTCTGTGACGACTTTAAGTACAAAGGAGCTGTCGTTCCTGCTCAACTGCGACATGGACTTTTTACTGTTGGTGCGCTTGACAACTTGGACCATAATCCTTCAAGTACAACTGCTAAGGGTTCATTTCATGGCACGGGCAGAAAGCCTGTTTCAATTTCCAACATTGTCTAACTTGGGGGAGAGGCAGAAGGATATCAAACTGCGCTTGGCTGATACCAAGAAGAATCACCAGTTGCCAGACAGCTTTACCACTGTACCAGCTGTAGCTCTGAAGACAGCAAATGTGTCAGTTCCAGAACTGTCAAATTTAACAGCACCAAAACAGGGACAACTGGCAAGTGCACAATTGAAGGAGGAGAGCTGGCTGAAGCATGCTTGTCAACTACTGGAGAAAGATGCAGTTGAACAGGGTGACACTGTAGCCTGGTCAGCATTCCATGCCTCCATGCAAGATATATCAGTAGATGTTCACACCACCCTTACACAGCTCTTGCCCCTTTTCTATGAGAAAGCAGCTACAGCAGCTATGATCAAGCATGGAATGAATGTTTTGCAGTGGGCAACAAAATTTCTCAATCCTGGACAAATACCAGTTATCGCCTTTGATGCACCACTCTATGCACTTGCCAAATTTACCCAGTGGAACTGGCCTGACACGCATGGAAAAGAAAAGATCATAGCAATGTTGGGTGGACTCCACATGAGATGGCGATGTGGAAAACATATGGTGACTACTTGGAGGGATCTGGATGGACCAATGCACTGACACAAGCAGACATTGCATCATCAGGAACTGCTAACTCTTTTTTGAAGGCCACCCACCTCACCAAAACAAGACATGCACACCAGGTGACTGCGTTGGCTCTTGCAAAACTCCAGGAGGACGCTTTCATGCACACCGAAGGAGAACACAGTGATGAAGCTATGAAAGCATGGAGGCAGGAAATTATACAGAAAAGTCCAACATTTCAGTACTGGGACACTGTTCTCAACATGGAACTCCTGGGCCTCATCTTCATTAGATCACAACGAGAGGGGAATTTTTCACTGTATGTTGAATGCCTCAAGGCTTTGGCTCCATGTTTTTTGCTTTAGACCACCACAATTATGCCCGGTGGCTCCCAATACACATCCGAGACATGGAGAGTCTACCAGCACCCATTCTCAAAGAGTTTGAGGAGCACAGTCACTGGGTTATCCACAAAACCACCAACAGATTCTCGGCTATCCCGATCGATCAAGCCCATGAACAAAATAACAGAGTGGTTAAAGATTCTGGGGGTGCAGTTGATTTGACTGAAAATCCTTCAACCTTCAGGAAATGGATGGTCTCAGGGCCTGAACAAGCATGGCTGCTAAAGGAGTTTGAACAGGAATACTTCCCAGAAAAAAATCCACAGTGTGGTTATCATCATGAAGAGGGACTGTCCACACAGATAAGTTATAAGGAGCAGGCTGTGAGTCTGACTCAGGTCATCAAAGAACTGGGAAACCCTTCCTTGATGACAGTGATGAGTTACTGGCTCTAGACACACGGAATATTCTGGATGAGTCTGTGGTGAACACAGTGCGAACAATTCAATCTCTAGGAAAGAATAAATATGACAAGTATATCAAACAAGTGATAACTGATCACACATGCTCCATTCATGATCCGATTAATAAGAATGCCCTTCCTCTCTTCAGGTGTCCGCAGCCAAGAGCCAAAACAAAACAAGCAGGGAAGATCACTTTACTCAAGAATGATGTGGCTCTGTTTTCTCACCTGTACATCGTAATGCAGCACAGAATGAGTGACATCAGCAAATTCTTCAGCCATGAGAACCACCCATTTCCCCCTTCACTATCAGATGGTGGAAAACTGCGCTTTGGAAAGAAAGCTGATCTGCTAAAAATTCTGGCCAATGACACCCAGAATGATCCTCCCAATTACATTGATGTGAGGCTTCTTGATGGAGCTGCTGTGGTGCACTTGCTCCCCACTAACAACGTTATAACATTTGATGAGTATGCTGATCATGTCTTTGTTCCACACATCATAAAACAACTAGGAAACTCAAAACGGGTTGATGTTGTATGGGACGAATACATCCCTAGCAACATCAAAGAGTCTAGAGAAAAGCGAGGAAAGGGTATTCGGAGAAAAGTTTCAGGTAAAAACAAACTTCCAGGAAACTGGGCCGACTTTTTGTGTGACCCAACCAACAAACGGGAACTGTTTGCATTCCTTTCCAACAAACTTGCCACTGTTGATTGCCGTAAAGACAAGGAAATCATCATCACATCTGACATCGATCCATGGCACAGTGTGACCATGAAGAAGCGGATACTAGGCTGCTGATCCACTTACAGGATGCCCTTCTGAATGGCTGTACCAACTGTCTGGTGCGCACTGTTGACACCGATGTAGTGGTGATCCTTATTGGCAAGTTTCATCACTTGATCACCTTATGCCAAGATGTGAACATTTGGGTTGCCTTTGGTACAGGCAGGCACTTTACATATCATCACATCAATGCTATCTGTGAAGTCTTGGGGTTTCACAGGATGCGATACCACGTCTGCATTCTTTGGGAGAGGCAAGAAGTCGGCATGGGAGGCATGGCTTTGCTATCAAGATGTGACAGAAGCCTTTACACACATGGCATGTAATCCATACACAGATGTATCATTTGGTGATCAACATTTCCAGCTGCTGGAACGCTTCACTGTCATTCTGTATGATAAGGCCAGCGACCTAGAACATGTGGATGATGCCAGAAAGGAGCTGTTTTGCCTGAAGGGTAAGACAATGGAGGCCCTCCCCCCAACCCAGGATGCTCTGCTGCAGCATTGTAAGCGAGTTGCTTATCAGAGTGGAATATGGTGTACCAGTGAGCATAGTGTACAACATGCACCAAGTCCAGAAGGCTGGGGATGGACTCTGGGTGAGGACAGCCAGTCGTGGGTTCCTGTGTGGACGACATTATTTGTGGCCTGTAAGGCCTGCAGTGAACTAGTCAAATGTGGCTGCAAGAGTCCAAAAGTATGTGCTGCAAGATGTGCATGCAGAAAGGCCAACTGGAAGTGCACTGAACTCTGCAGTTGTTATTGTCAGAAGTAACGCAATCATGAAGTATTGGTGTGATGAATGTAAATTATCTTATAGGCCTATTCATTTTCTTTGTGTTAATAAAATCAAGCTAGTCCTTTTCTAAATGGTATAATTGCATTCCTTGACCCAGAAAATGTGTGTTTAGACACCAAGATCATGATCCTAAGTGGCTTAGCAGCTGATATATTGATAGATATAGGTTTTTCTACAATGGCGATCATAAAAATCCAAGATGGCTGCCATAATGTATCAGGAGGAAGTGGTGCCTATCAAAAATGGGAAACTAAGGCAATGGGTAGAATGTGGACAAAATTTGGCGCTTTTGTCCGGAACGTCCACATCCATCTGCTAAGCTGCCCCACTTCATATCCACCTCATTTACCTTGAGCTCTTTTCTTACATAAATAAACAGTCCTCTTCCAACCTCTGTTCTAATAGCATTCCTCTCATACAACTCAAAACCCTCCAAACTATACTCCACCAGTTCCCTTTCAATTCTAGCATTTTTTGGTCTTACTTCCTGTAAGGAGGTCGAGGCGATGGTGGGAGGCGGACACATTTTTTGAGGCTCCGGCATATTATCATTATCATATTATCACAATTAAATATCACAGAATTTTGAATACATACTTACAGTTTCTTACAGAGCGAGCGAGGAGAGGAAGGACTAGTGAAGTGTTTGGAAGATAAATTGGTGTGGTGGAGGGGTGATATATATTGTGAAAAGAGTAGTGTAATCACGGGTCAGCTGGAGTTGTAGTGATTGTTGTTGTTGTTGTTGTTGTTGTTGTTCCCCAAGCTGCCTGGCCGAACAGCCCCAAGGCCCCGAGCAAGGTCAAGGCCATAACCGAGCGCCCCCACAGAACCCTCCCTGCCGACCACAATAAAGCCTGGGTGACCGAAGCCACTCCATGGCGGGGAGCTGAGGAGGGCGACAGAAACGCCCGGAAAACCAAAGCCCCACCCAGGGCCCTGTGCCCCTCAGCAATTATGAAGAGAAAGCTGAGGGGCAAAGGAAAAAATGTGACGCTTTGCCTTCCAATCTTGGTAGATTGGGAGGTAAACAAACATGGCGGACGGAACGGCGGGAATTTCGGAGACGGAAGAAAGGTTAGGACGGTTTCGTGGGTTTAGGAGTACGGATAAGAAGGTAGAAGAGAATAGTAATGTTGTGAAGGATCTGGAAAGGTGGAAGAGTGATACGGAGAAATGGAAGGGGGACATTGGTGAGAAAATCAAGGTATTGTGCGAACTATGTGGTGCGTCGGGTGGGGCAGGGTTAGTGAAGGAAGCGAATGTAGGCCTATTTCGGAAGTTAATATTAACCTAGAGATGGTACTAAAAAGGGTAGAGGAATTGGGAGCAGAGAATATGGCATTAAAGGAGCAGCTGAAGGAATACGAAGGACGATTCAAGGAAGTGAAGGAGTCAACTGCATGGACGGTGGTAGGTGAACAGAAAGTTAAGGATTTGGAGGAAATTGTGAAAGAACAAAAGGAGGAAATGAATAAGAAAAAAAAACAAATTGAGAGTGCAGTCGTAGGTGTCATGAAGAACAAGGAGAGTGTTGTGAGGGAGGCCATGGAGAGGGATAGAGGTATAATCATGCATGGAGATATAGAGGCTCATATGAATGATAATGGAGTGAGAAAAGTGAGAGATATGGAGAAAGTGAAGGAGGTCATGAAAGCTGTTGATGTAGATGGATGTGGATGGGATGGGCAGGTGGAGGAAGTCAGTAGGATAGGTAGATATAGAAGGGGGGAGATGAGACCTATAAGGGTACAGTTTAAAACCAGGGCAGTGGTAGAGACCGTAACAAATTTTAGTTGGAGACTAAACACAAATGAAGATCTGAAACATATAAGATTAAAGAAGGATTTGAGCATAGAACAAAGAAAACAAATAAAGGAACTACAGGAAAAGGCTGATGAGGAAAATGG
Organism: Paralithodes platypus; assembly: GCA_032716605.1. Classification (NCBI taxonomy): domain Eukaryota; kingdom Metazoa; phylum Arthropoda; class Malacostraca; order Decapoda; family Lithodidae; genus Paralithodes; species Paralithodes platypus. The sequence goes on along the minus strand of CM064565.1, from coordinate 24,446,431 downwards.
AAAGTTGGGTGAGGAGGATAAGAAGAAGTTTTTCTGGAGAGTGAGGGATGGGAAATTGAGGAAGTGGTTTATACGAATAGAAAGGAGAAGGAGAGCTGGGAGGGAAGAGAATGTGACAGAAGTTGTGGCAGAGGTGGAGAGCAGGGTGGAAGCGTCTCGGGGAGAGACAGAAGAAGCTGCAGACCCAGTACCAGTAGTGTGAGGGGGGGAGTAGGGCACGGACAGGAGGAGCGGGATGATGTAGCTGCTGAAGGAATGGTAGAAAGATTAAGGATTATGTTTAGTAATGTTGATGTGTTTACCCAGGACAAGAAAAGAGAACTGATATGTAGGTTGCAGGATGAAGAGGAAAAACCTGATGTCATATCGCTAGAGGTCCTTCCTAAGCTGAATAAAGTCGTCCGAAAGTTGCCAGAATATGATGAAAAGAACGTCCCCGGTACAGAAAGGGTTAAGGGGGGAAGGGTTCATTGTTTGCTCTATTGATTTATTAACCCTTTGAAGCTCTGACGTTTTTTAGCAGTTTATTTTGGCTATCATTAGACGATTTTATGCAGCTTAGGAAGTATCTCTGGGTATTAAAAGGGTAAATACTATCTCAATCAACCCTTTAACTTCCATATACCGTTACTAATCTGAATAAAATCGTCTAATAGTAGCCAGAAAACAGAACAGATATGCGTATTGGAGCTTGAAAGGGTTAATTTTTTTTTTCTCGGTCTATTACTTCATATACAGTATTTAGTATTTTGTTTAGTTTCCTCCCTAGACCTCCATCAAGCTTAAACGAAACATCCCCAAGACCCCACTTCAAGATAATTTTGTACATTTTTCGGTAGAAAAATGTCCCGGCCGAAGGCCATTTCCTCTAATAATTACAGGCTTGCTATCGCTCGCCAGGAAAAAATCGACACATAAATGACACAAAAGGTCTTGAAATTGACAAATAAATGGGGTGAAAGTTCTTAAAATTGCCAAACTAATGGGCCGAATGTCTTAAAATGTAAAAATTAATGGGGCTAAACATGAGGAAGAAGGGGGTCCAGAAAAAACGACATATCCTCCATTAATGATGTACAGTCGGCCAAATAAGTCATGTCTCGGCCGGTTCTTCTCATGGTCGAGCGTGTACTTTAGATATGCAATGCCCGATTTAGGATATTATTATAATGTAAAACTTGCAAAATAAACAAACCAAAACTTATACGAACACAGTAAAACGACAAAACAACTAATCAAAATCGCTATGTGGAAACAACGCTTAAGTAAAATAATAATTTATAAATAAAAGAACACAATCCACCACATAGGGTGTACATTACTACATGAGCAAGTTAATCTCTTGCCCCAGCAAACTACTCGCACACATAACAACGCACTGTCGTTATAAGTTAATCTGTTGCCCAGCAAACTACTCGCACACATAACAACGCACTGTCGTTATAAGTTAATCTGTTGCCCCAGCAAACTACTCGCACACATAACAACGCACTGTCATTATAAGTTAATCTGTTGCCCCAGCAAACTACTCGCACACATAACAACGCACTGTCGTTATAAGTTAATCTGTTGGCCAAGCAAACTACTCGCACACATAACAACGCACTGTCGTTATAAGTTAATCTGTTGGCCAAGCAAACTACTCGCACACATAACAACGCACTGTCGTTATAAGTTAATCTGTTGGCCAAGCAAATTACTCGCACACATAACAACGCACTGTCGTTATAAGTTAATCTGTTGGCCAAGCAAACTACTCGCACACATAACAACGCACTGTCGTTATAAGTTAATCTGTTGGCCAAGCAAACTACTCGCACACATAACAACGCACTGTCGTTATAAGTTAATCTGTTGGCCAAGCAAACTACTCGCACACATAACACCGCACTGTCGTTATAAGTTAATCTGTTGGCCAAGCAAATTACTCGCACACATAACAACGCACTGTCGTTATAAGTTAATCTGTTGGCCAAGCAAACTACTCGCACACATAACAACGCACTGTCGTTATAAGTTAATCTGTTGGCCAAGCAAACTACTCGCACACATAACAACGCACTGTCGTTATAGGTGTTTAGGTATTTGGGTTTGGGTTTTGGCTGGTCCCAGAACGCATCCCCATTTATCCCATACCAAGTTTTCATAATATAAGGAAGTTGGAGCCATAAACATCGATATTAAACAGAAATACAATAATAATGTAGGTTTCTAATGGATAAATGGTATGTTGAATTGGGTTTTATGTATTTATATAAGCACTACAACTGCAATTTAGGTGATAATTTTGTTAATTATCAATGTCTACAGCTCCAACTTCCTTATAGATCGAAACTCGCAAGTAACCATGTGTAAATATATAATCAATCAACCACTAAATATACTACTGCATACCAAACTCTGCAACTGCCTTACTGTTGCGTAAGCCATGGATCTCGTGTCTGTGCCACCTGGTAGCCATTCCGCCCCATTCACCCTACTGTTTTAAGACATTTAGCCCCATCCAGGTGTCTATTTTTTCCTGGCGAGCAGTAGCGAGCCAGCATATATTTTTTAATTTTTTTTTACAGCAGGCTAAATTTGTACATTTTTCGATACAAAAATGTGTCCGGCAAAGCCGGATTTCTCGACACAATGCTGGCTCGCTATCGCTCGCCAGCAACAAATCGGCGCCTGGATGGGATTAAGTACAGTATCTTAAAACAGTAGGCTGAATGAGGCCGAATGGATACAAGCCAGAGAAAGAGAGAAAAAAAAGCAGGTTCGCCCCATCCTTAAGACAGCGCCCGAACAGAAACCAAACCAAGCCTTACTGTTGCATAAGCCATGGGTCTCGCGTCTGTGCCATCGCGTGCAACATCAGACTCTTCTCACTGGGCACGGATGAGGTGTTGTAGACTCGCCAACAGTGTTTCCAATCTTCCACAGTGCCGTACCTGGAATATATATAACCATTATTATTATTATGATATCAAGAGTGAAAAGGAACAACTTGAGATGGTTCGGCCATATGGAACGTATGGGAAGTGAGAGAATGACTAAGAGGGTGTACGAGAGCGAGGTGGAAGGACAGAGAGGGAGAGGTGGAAGGATGGAGTTAAGAAGTATATGGATGAAGGCGGTGCTGGTTGGGAGGAGGGGTGTCAACTGACTGGGGACAGAGGTACATGGGGGTGTTTCGTTCGTGGTCACCCCTTCGGGATCACGGCGTCAGGCAATAGATAGATAGATAAGATAGATTATTATGAATGGAGAATAGAGAATGAATGGAGAATGCTTGTGAATAGATGAGTCATAACGCTGTTGTTGGGAGAGGGGGTCGGGCGCCAGTTGGACTAGATTACGGTTTTGACAACCCGTAAGGGAGAAGGAAAAAACTAATATTTATTGGTGGCTCCTGGAGTCAATGACGTAAGAGCCTATGTTAATATGGCCTCGTTCCCGGCTCCTCTGAGCCCGGGTTAACCTAGATCACGACGGTCGAGAACCAAGATCATCATAGGGGGTACCCCTTAATCATTCCTACGGTACGTCATTGGGTCGGAGCCACTGAAAAGTAGGAAATAAAAAAGAAAAGAATTAGCACAGTTTGAACACCGCGCTCACGCGCGCCCAGATCTTCCTTTGCTTCCCACACCTTGCTAGCTACCTATTGCCCGCGGGGGATTCCTCTAATGTAATATCAAGTTGAGCATGTGCATGGGAAGGGGATGGTGGGAGGGCAATCTCGTCATTGACTTCAGGAGCCACCAATAAATATTAGTTTTTCCTTCCTTCCCTTACGGGTTGTCAAAACCGTAATTTATTGGTGGCTCCTTACGTCAATGACGTAAGAGCCTAGAATATCACGACCGGTGGAGGGACCTTCATATGCTCATCAAACTAAACCGCGAGAATCTATTAGGAAGACCAAAACGAAAACTGTGACATGTCTAAATAAAAGAGTATAGTCGTAAGAAAAAGATGTATACCTGTAAGGCGGTTACCATTAAAGAAGCCTTATCTTAGAAAGACAGAACTACTGAGGTGTGAATACTGATAATTGTATATCACAAAATTAAAATTAAAAAATAAAGTTACACATTTATAGTTGCAATAACGTATAGATATTGTTATGTAACAGATCTAGTGCAGTAATGACACTCTTGCTATCCGTTCTGGATTGTGTGTCCTGCCAACTTGTCATGGACTTAAACCCCCCCCCCCTTTTTTTCTTCATTTAGACACACCTATTACCTTACACACTGGTAATAAAGCATTGAATAAATATATCCATCTAATTATTGTCCTCAGGGGGAATGATCCTGCCCTAAAGTTACGTTTGATAATTTGGGTCTTCTCCAGATGTATCGACAAGTATATGGCTAGGGACGCATTGTTAGAGGACCAACAGGCCCGTCTGAGTTATAACTTCCCCTGAAAAACCATTGAGGAAATCTAATGGTAGTGGCCCATATGTGCCTATCATGGGATTTTGCAATCACCTGAGGCTCAGCTTCCTTAATTATCTTTGCAACAAAGGATGCTAACACTTTCTTTCCTAACCTTACTGGACCATCTGGGGAAAGCACAATCGTGATTTATTCCTAGGAATAATAGATTTAGAGTAGGTATATAGTGTGTATTAGCAGAGAATAGAGCATGGAGTATCTTCGCTCTTCTCAAGGCAGGATTAGAGAAAGGTGTAGGGAAATGTCCCTGGTGTTCCTTTTTGTGATGACTCTGGCGTAGTAACAATATGTACAGAGTCCTTGTTAGGAACAGAACTTAGATAGTTAGTAGACCTTGTCATGGCTGTCAGTTCTGAGACCCATTGGCCAATAGCCTAGGTCATTCGGAAATACACACTTATTAAGTTTCTTGTCATATGTGGTCTCACAGGAGAAGGCCTAGACTGTGACAAAGTTAGGGCCTTCGAGATTGACCATTGAGGAAGCAATTGACGATTTGGGGCTCTGAGCTTAACACATGGAAATAGGGCAACATAAGTTATGATATGTTAGTCCAAAATACTGGGAACTGGGAATCCATTACGATACTTGTCTAAGTAGAATGGATTGATTGTAAAGTAACTAAGACAGGACAACACGAGCACTGCTCAATTCCTGTAAACTACAAATAGGTAAATACAGGCCTGCATCAAAATCCCCGTTGGTCTTTCTGGGGCAGAGGTAAACCAGTCAGCGTCAAGAAGGGTTTTTATGACGATACGTGGTTTATAAGTGTGTTAACTGTTAGCTTTTTTAGAGTCAATTAAGAAATTTAGGTGCTTCAGTGACAAAGCAATCGATGGAGACTGCTGGTTTGACCCTACACTCCACATTGTAAAGTGTTTAAAGTGTGAACTATACTGTCTTAGAGTTGAAGCTGAGCATTGGCTAGTGAGCGTATCTGTGACTTCTTGTCACAGGACGGTAGCCTTGGATTTGAGAATGTCCCTATCGTAAAATTGAGCGAGGTCTGCAGGTTTCCAATTTCTTTCTTACAGTTTCTTACAGTTTCTTACAGTTTCTTACAGTAGATCCTCTAGAAAAAGGGAAACTAGGCCTGTATATCTAGCTCAGTGCCAGTACAGTCAGTCCCCCCAATCCGCGCCTATATGGGCGGCATTATACGACGGGTATTGGGAATTAGCGCATTGGGATAACATAACTTACGGAGAAAAATACATATGGGCGGCAGCCCGCATTTCCACACACATGTGACGGTAATTTTTGATCAAAATCAATACTAATTGGACAACCAAGCATACACAATAATAGAAACATAAACAAGTCATTCCTTACATTAAATTAAATGCTATAAGTAGGTGAGAAGAGTGGGGGCTCCGAGACAGACCCCCGCGACAGGGCGAGTTCATATAGCCTAGGCCTAAGCTTCCCCGGCCCTGCCACTGTCACTGGCCCCGTCCCCGGATAAACCCATAGATTTCCCGATCGCAGTAGTGCCTTCACCAGTTTATTCTTCCTAGGCATTTTGAAGTTGTTGAAGGGTGTAGGAAGGCGGTTGTTACACAATAAATGGGTCAAGTCTCAGCGCATGGACACTTAAGGATATTGGGACTGAGATGGAAGCGTACTTGTGGTTATGTGTGTGTGTACTTACACTAGTTGTACTTACACTAGTTGTATTTGCGGGAGTGAGCATGCTCGTTAATTCCCGCCTCCTAAGATATGTTTGTCATACCGTGCTTTGAAACTATGCGCTGATGGTGCAGACACTACTTCGGCTGGCAATTTGTTCCACCCACTAATCGAGTTGGTAGGAAATCTTTTACTTTTCAGATCAGATTTACTATTAACCCTCCAGCCCCGGCTATGTATTATATATATATTCCTCGAAACCCGGGTGTTTTGGCCGAAAAACGTCTAGGCTAGGCTACCGTATATTTGTTAATCAGACTGCTTCCCGCATTACCGCGCATCCCCAAGCGTAGCTGTGTTATTTACCTGTAGAATGGCTTAAGTAGAGCTCTCTAAGTCAACTGGTGAGCTGTGTATGATGATTTCATTGAGATACTTTATGGCCAAAACAGCCACTTTACACTACTTTCGATACTTAACAACAACATACAGGCACACACGAACAAGCGACGCTCCTTCTTGTGGCCGGAGATGCTTTGTCCAGCGGCTGTTGTTTCATGCGTCGGACCGACGCCTCGCACACGAAGCTCACAGGCTTTCAACCACTGGGCGTTCAAGAGCCCTTCCGGGTACCTGTTATATGCTTTTTTATGGGCGTTCAAGAGCCCTTCCGTGGTGAGAGGGTTAAGCACTTTTAGTTTGTAGCTGTGACCTCTTGTTCTCTCACCTCCATCCCTCTCTATGAAGTTTTCTTGGTCGATTTTGTCAATACCTCTAACACATTTATATATCTGAATTTGCTGTCCTCGTTTCCTTCTCTGTTCCAGTGTAGGTAGATTCAATCTCTCGAGCCTCTCTTGGTACTCCAAATTTTCCAAACCTGGGATCATCCTCGTAGCTGCTCTCTGTACCCTCTCAATTTTGTGGATATGTTTCTTCATGTGAGGGGACCACACTACAGATGCATATTCCATCCTGGGTCTTATTATTGCCGTTATTATTTGTTTCATGGTGTTTTCATTAAGATAATTGAAAGACATCCTGATATTTGCCAATAGTGCTAGTGATTCTCTCACTATCTTATTTACGTGGCTTTCTGGAGACATGTTATCCTTAAATTCTATCCCCAAGTCTTTTTCTTTTTCTGCTTTGGGAATCACTTCGTTTCCTAGTTTATAATCTTTTCTAGGTCTGTACTTGCTTTTACCCATTTCTAGAGTCTTACATTTCCCTGCATTGAACTCCATATTCCATTTGATGCTCCATTCATGGATCTTTTGCAAATCTGCTTGGAGCTCAAGGCAATCCTCCTGGGTTCTGATAGTTTTAAGCAGCTTAGCATCGTCCGCAAACATGCTCATGTAGCTTGTTAGTCCCTCAGGTAAGTCATTTACAAATATTAGAAACATGATTGGGGCTAGGACAGATCCTTGTGGTACCCCCACTCGTAATTTGAGTCCAGTTTGACGATTTCCCCCTTACTGTTGTTCTCATCTGTCTTCCGCTAAGGTAGCTCTCCATCCATTTCAGCAGTTTGTCTCCCACTTTTCCCTCATGTTTTAATTTCCACAGCAATCTCTTGTGTGGAACTTTGTCAAATGCCTTTTTAAAGTCTAGGTAGGCACAGTCTAACTATTCTTCCCTCTTGTCCACTGTGTCTATTACTCTAGAGTAAAAACTCAACAAGTTGCTTACACATGATCTGCCTCCTCTGAATCCAAATTGTCGGTCAGTAATTAATCTTTTGGATTCCAGGTAGTTCACCCATTTGTCCCTTATTAATCCTTCCAGAATCTTCATGAGGATGCTCAATAGTGATACAGGTCTATAGTTCAGTGGTTTATCTCTGCTTCCTCCCTTAAATATAGGAATAATGTTTGCTCTTTTCCATTCTGTAGGTACTATCCCTGTGTCCAATGATTTGGTCATTATGTCATATAACGGTATACTCAGTTCCTTAGCATTTTCTCTAATAATCCAGCCTGATACTCCGTCCGGTCCAGCGGCTTTGTTTGGATCCACCTTACTCATTTTGTCTATGAGCTCTGGTCTGTTAAATGTGACTTCTGGCATTTCCTCTGTACCTATCTCATTGGTTTCTGGTGCAATTAATTCTCCTTCTTTTGTAAATACTGATGCAAAATTTCTATTTAGTTCTTCCGCAATCTCTGTATCCTCTTCTATGATTCTGTTTCCACTTTTGATCTTTACGATCGTGGCTTTTATCTTCCTTTTGCCGTTTACAAACTTGAAAAACATTTTTGGATTCTTTTCATAGTTCTCCACTATCCCTTTCTCATGGTTTGCCTCTGACCTCCTCATTTCTGTGTATTTGTTTCTCTCCTCTTTATACAGTACTTTTGCCTGTTATCTTCCGAATCCCAGTTTCTCATCTTTTTCCAGGCTTTGTTTTTTTGCTTCCTGTGCTTGCCTACATTCGCGGTTAAACCATACTTTGCGATTACTTTTTTCCTTTTATTAATGTACTTAGGGACAAAAGTTTTTATACCAGTATCATAGATCTCCATGAATGCCTTGAGTTTTTTGTCTACCTCACTTTCAGATAACACCTGATCCCAATTTTGTGACTTGAAAAAATCCCGTAGTCCTTCGAAATCGGTTCTGGAATACATCCAGTGATTTTCCTTGTGCTTTTCCCTTCCCTTGGGTAGATTATACTTCAATAGTAAGTCTATGTCTAGAACTGCATGGTCGCTTTTTCCTAGTGGGCATAGGTACTGAGTGTGCGTGTGTATGTGTGCTTCCTTCTCAGTTCCAATATCCTTAAGTGTCCGTGCGCTGAGACTTGACCCATTTATTGTGTAACAACCGCCTTCCTACACCCTTCAACACCTTCAAAATGCCTAGGAAGAATAAACTGGTGAAGGCACCAGTGCGATCGGGAAATTTATGGTTTTATCCGGGGACGGAGACGGGGCCAGTGACAGTGGCGGGGCCGGGGTAGCCTAGGCCTCCGAGGGGCCCTCAGGGGTGTGCGCGCGGAGTGGGGAGGGGGGGGGTGGCGCGGAATACAAAAAACAGCATTTTTACACCACTCTTCAACCGTGATTCGTGTTTTGTGGGGTCAATACGTGTTTTAGGGATTTTGAGTACTGTACCTGTTTTACCCCTCGGCGCGGAATAGGGTAAACGTGGACTAAGGATACGTGTATTAGGGGGACTGACTGTACTTGCACTACTGCGGTCGTTCACTGTGTTGGTGGCGGCGGCGGCGGCAGCAGACGCAACATTTTTACTATTCTGTATTTTTGCTTTATAATCAAACTTCAAATCTTGTCTTCCCCATGCTTTATCAAGATTACTTTCAAACTCCCTTATTGATTCGGAATCGACTACATACTGGGGCAGTGCGTTCCACTCATTTACCACTCTATCACAAAATGAGTTCTTTGCCTTTTCAAGCCTATTTCTTTCTTTGTAAATTTTCTTAAGAGTGTCCTCTCGTTCTTGTTCCCTCCTGCATCAAGAAGATACCTTCACACACATCCTCATCATACTTTCCTGACACTATCTTAAAAGTCTCTATCATATCCCCTCTTTCTCCTATATGCCAGTGTCGGAAGTCCCAGTGTCCTCAACCTCTGCTCATAGCCCGCGTTCTTCAACGTTGGTACTAGCTTGCTCTCTTCCTCTGCACTTTCTCCACTGTTTCTATATCCTTTATGGAGCCCACACCTGGTTCGCATATTCCAGGTGCGGCCTAACCAGCGCTGTACAGTATACAGATTCCTGAATATTTCTTCGTCAAGTGACACAAATGTCCTCTTTATCAGCCCTACAATTCTATTGGCTTTGTTTATCTTTTCCGCTAAATGTTCTGAGAAATTTAACTTATTGTCTATCACTACTCCTATATCCTTTTCTGCATTCACTTCCTCCATCGCTTCATACATACTGTATCCTACCTTGTCTATCTTGCTTGTCCCAATCCGCATGTACTTACATTATTTTGGATGAAAAGGCATTAACCAATGTTCAGACCATCCCTTCATGCCCTCCACATCTCCTTGTAGAAAACCTACATCTTCCTTACTCCTCACTCTTCTATACAGCTTAGTGTCATCCGCATACAGGTATATCTCACTTCCATTGGTTATAACTTCAGGTAAGTCGTTGATAAATATAATGAACAGTAGTGGTCCCAACACAGATCCCTGAGGTACCCCACTTGTAATTTCCCTCCACCCCGAGCCTATTCCATTCACCAGTACCCTCTGTCTCCAATCTTTCAGGAAGGCTTCTATCCATTTCACACATTTCTCCCCTATACTATAGCTTCTAACTTTCTCTATTAACCTTTTATGTGGGACCTTATCGAAGGCCTTCATAAAATTGCAATATACCACATCTATAACATCACCATCCTCCAGAATTTGCATCCAATCATCTACCACCTTAATTAGCTGTAGTACCGTCGACCTCCCCGGCAAGAATCCGAACTGTCTCCCACTGAAAAGTTGGTTTGATTTCATATGCTCCATTATTCCTTCTCTAATTACCGTTTCCATTAGTTCACACACAACACTTGTCAAACTGACTGGTCTATAATTTCCTGGGTCATTTCTCTTTCCCTTCTTAAATATAGCTGTTATGTTCGCCTCTCTCCAGTCCATCGGGATTTGTCCTGTATTAAAAGATACCTCAAATAAAAAATTTAATGGCTCTACTAACATCTCGCCTCCTTCCTTTATGATTCTTGGATGTATCCCATCCGGTCCCGGGGACTTACTTCTGTTCATTTTTTCTATAGCCCTTCTTATTCTAGCATGGGAAAACTCTATTAGTTCTAGTGCTGGTGCCTGTTTGATGGGAATAGTAGGCACTGCATCAAACGACTCCACTGTTAGTACCCCCCCAAAGTATTTCCCCAGCACATCTGCTTTCTCCTTATCAGTTTCTGCTCTATTCCCATCATCCAGGTCTCCTATCAGTTCTGGGATACCTACTCTTCTTGTTAACTTTTCCTGAATATACTTCCAGAATATTTTTGGATTATCCTTCACATTTCTAGCAATCTCTCTCTCCCTCTCCTTCACCCCCCTCCTTGTCTCCCACCTTATTTTATTGTTTATTTGTCTGCGTTCCAAATCCACTTCTTTAGCTTCTATACTAGACCCCCTGTTCTTTTTTAACAATTCTAGTCTTTCCCATAATCGTTTCTTTCTTCTTATCAATGTCCAAAGCTTTCTTTTCATTGGCAATTCTGGGTTCGTTCTTTTCCTCAATTTTGTTTTATCCTTATACTGTATTCCCTTACTGGTACACATTTGGATACAGCATTCACGTGGAAAGAGGACAGGGGGAGTTGCAGAGGTTGTTGAACCAATGAGTAAGTTGAGTGTGCCACACTTGAGTAGGCCACGTAGGACGGTAGGAGTAACCAGGCCCATTTGGCCCTGGAAAGACCTGAGGTGATGACTGATTCTCACACCATAACTCTATTTCCACCTGTTCCAATTCACTGTGAGGGCATCTGGGCCCCTTTCCCCGTGTTATGTCATTCCGAGATATGTAAAATTGGAGCTTTGTTGAATTTACGAGATGCAACCAGATCGGTTTGGTGTGAAAAAATGGCAGTATTAAGTGGTTGGTTGCCTTTTTGTTTGAAGGCCCATTCCGCTGAGGTAATCTTTCTCTTGGACCGAGTATCCGTCCACAGGTTAGGGAACCCTGGTAGGTATGTTGCATGGATTAATGAGGAATGTTTTGGGCTAGAAATCTTTTCCCGAGAGATCCTAGAGATCCTGGCCCGGGTGGGGACCTGTTTCTTCAAGCAAATTACCATAGTCATGTTGACCGTCTGGCATGACATTGACCTGGAGGTCAATGATGTTGCATGAACTTTGGGAAAATTAGAGGGACTGTTAGCTCTTGGGTATTGATGTGACACTGACTTAAGGTTGTCCACTTTCCGTGGTACAGATGACCTTTCGAACGACTGATAGTGCCATCCTATCGGACTCGAAGCGTCTGTGTCCACCCCTAAAGTGGGAGGTGGATATGACCAATGTGTCACTGATTACCTTTACCTGAGATTTTTTTCGCAACGACAGGGGATGTAGAAATCTCTTTGGGATGAATAGAGGGGAATTGTGAGGTGTTAGGGGAAACGGCTTTGTTGCCTGGCCAGATTAGTTCCTTCAACCTGAGGGAGCCTTACCTTTTGATACCTTTTGATGTGTTCGCCACTCTTCTAGCGGCACCAAGGAGCGCGACGCCCCTCGCTATGGGTGGTGATTTGGTGCAGTAGACTGTTTGAAGCGACAGCTCGCTCCCTTGCGAGGATGGGCTCGTCTGGCACTTTTTGCAGTTCGACATCGAGGGCTCTCTTGAAGTTGTCTAACGAGACGTCCCTTATGTCTCTTACTCGCCGTGGGAGTTTGTTGAAGAGACGTGGGCCTCTGTGTGATAACCAGCCCTCTCGCAGAGAGCCCATAGCACCCCTGTTATTCATCCGGGGGATTTCGCATTCCCAGCCTCTCCTATCACTGAATTTCATGACTATCGGAGTACTGTATGTAGGTTTGGTACTAAACCCTCTGCGATTTTACACGTGTATATTATTAGGTAACGTTCTCTTCTACGTTCCAGTGAGTACAGATTCAGTGCTCTTAAACGCTCCCAATAGTGTAGCTGTTTTATCGAACTTATATGCGAAGTGAAACTTCTTTGTACACTCTCTAAGTCATTTATTTCACCTGCTTTGTTGTTGTTGTTGTTGTTGTTGTTGTTGTTGTTCCCCAAGCTGCCAGGCCGAACAGCCCCAAGGCCCCGAGCAATTCCAAGGCCATAACCGAGCGCCCCCACAGAACCCTCCCCGCCGACCACAATAAAACATGGGTGACCGAAGCCACTCCATGGCGGGGAGCTGAGGAGGGTGCGGAAACGCCCGGGCAACCAAAGCCCCATCCAGGGCCCTGTGCCCCTCAGCAATTAAGAAGCGAAAGTTGAGTTGCCCCTCACCTGCTTTGTATGGGGATGTTAATACGCTACAGTATTCAAGCCGCGGTAGCACTAGAGATTTGAAGAGCGTCATAGATTCACCGGTGTTTTCGAGAATCCACCGCGTGAGAAATCGCAGCAGCAACACGTTTGACGTTTCCCGCTTTTGATTATTTACTTTGACCCACCCCATATTTCAGACATTAAGACCCAAGGTCTTTCACACTGTCTTTCCGTTCTATTATGTGGTTAGATTCTGTTAAGTAATTTGTAATTTCTTTAACACCATTATTATCTCCGTACCGTATTAGTTGGAATTTTTCTTCATTGAATTGCATGTTGTTTTCCCTGGTCCACTGGAACACTACATTCATGTATTCCTGCAGTCGGCCCGTGTCCTCTTGTGTGTTTACTATCTTGCTTAATTTTGTGTCATCAGCAAAAGACGACACCGTACTGTGTCTGGTGTTGGTATCTATGTCGCAAATTAGTATGAGGAACAGAAGGGGCGCTAGCACTGTTCCTTGGGGCACTGAGCTTTTGACATCCGAAAGCTCAGATGTGACTTGGTTTACTGCTACTGAATGTTTTCGGTTTACGAGGAAATTGTATATCCACCGTCCGATTTTCCCCGTTATACCTTTTGTTTTTAGTTTGTGGGCTATTATACCATGGTCACATTTATCAAATGCCTTAGCAAAATCGGTGTAAATGACATCCACGTTTTTCTTTTCTTCTAGCGCTTTAAGAATTTTGTCATAGTGTTCCAAAAGTTGTGAGAGACATGATCTTCCCGCTCTGAACCCATGTTGACCGGTGTTGCGTAGTTCATTTGCCTCCATGAATGTTGAGATTTTGCTTCGCAGGACTCGCTCGAAAACTTTAATGATGTGGGAGGTCAGAGCTACCGGGCGGTAGCTTTTTGGTAGTGTTTTACTCCCTCCTTTATGCAGTGAGACAATTATTGCGTTTTTCAAGCTATCTGGTATTTCACCAGTGTCTAGACTCCTTCTCCACATTATAGCCAGGGGTTTTGAGAGGTTTTCCTTACATTTCTTCATTAGGATCGAATTCCATGAGTCCGGGCCTGGTGCCGAGTGGGATGGCATGTTGGAAATGGCCTCTTCTATGTCTTTTGGACCGAAATCAATATCCAGCATTTGGGTGGTTTCCGTGGGGGAGGTTTCCATGAAAAATATATTTTGGTCTCTGATGACTTTTGTTTCTTCAGGCTCACTGAATGCCATTTCATACTGCCTGCGTAAGAGTTCGCTCATTTCCTTTTTGTCCCCTGTGAAAGAGCCGTCCCCTTTGCTTAGTGGCCCGATGTTTGATGCTGTTTTAGCCCTTTGTTTGGCGTATGAAAAGAAGTATTTGGAATTTTCCTTTATACCTGCAATAGCTTTCCTCTCCTCTTCCATATGTTGTAGTTCATATGATATTCTTAGCCTTTGTTCAATTTCCACAATTTCTCTATCTATTTTGGCCTTTTGCCTATCCTGTAGATTTTTATGTACAGTACAGTACTGTACTTACACTAGTTGTACTTACACTAGAAGGGTCACTAGACCTGTTGTTGCTTGATTTCCTTTGTACTAGTTGTATTTGCGGGAGTGAGCATGCTCGTTAATTCCCGCCTCCTAAGATATGTTTGTCATACCGTGCTTTGAAACTATGCACTGATGGTGCAGACACTACTTCGGCTGGCAATTTGTTCCACCCACTAATCGAGTTGGTAGGAAATCTTTTACTTTTCAGATCAGATTTACTATTAGGCACTTTCAGTTTGTAGCTGTGACCTCTTGTTCTCTCACCTCCATCCCTCTCTATGAAGTTTTCTTGGTCGATTTTGTCAATACCTCCAACACATTTGTATATCTGGATTTGCTGTCCGTTTCCTTCTCTGTTCCATTGTAGGTAGATTCAATCTCTCGAGCCTCTCTTGGTACTCCAAATTTTCCAAACCTGGGATCATCCTCGTAGCTGCTCTCTGTACCCTCTCAATTTTGTGGATATGTTTCTTCATGTGAGGGGACCACACTACAGATGCATATTCCATCCTGGGTCTTATTATTGCCGTTATTATTTGTTTCATGGTGTTTTCATTAAGATAATTGAAAGACATCCTGCTATTTGCCAATAGTGCTAGTGATTCTCTCACTATCTTATTTACGTGGCTTTCTGGAGACATATTATCCTTAAATTCTATCCCCAAGTCTTTTTTTTCTGCTTTGGGAATCACTTAGTTTCCTAGTTTATAATCTTTTCTAGGTCTGTACTTGCTTTTACCCATTTCTAGAGTCTTACATTTTCCTGCATTGAACTCCATATTCCATTTGATGCTCCATTCATGGATCTTTAGCAAATCTGATTGGAGTTCAAGGCAATCCTCCTGGGTTCTGATCGTTTTAAGCAGCTTAGCATTGTCCGCAAACATGCTCATGTAGCTTGTTAGTCCCTCAGGTAAGTCATTTACAATTAAAAACATGATTGGGGCTAGGACAGATCCTTGTGGTACTCCACTCGTAATGTGTGCGTCTTTGTGTGAGTAATTTTCTTCTTCTGTACAGCCTCCTCCTTTCCCGATCTTGTTTGCTTCTTCGTCTTGTTTGTCTTGCAGGTACAGTATATGGTGGCTACAGATTTGGGTCATGGTTTCTGTTATTAGGACTAGACATTCTGCTGGTGTCAGGTTATTCATTAAATCTTCCCAGTCTATTTCCTCCATTTCTTGATTTACCTCTTCCCACCTAAAAAACATTGAAGTTAAATTTACTGAAGGGGCCGGTTTTTGTTCTCGATTCTGAGGTTGTCTGTACACTTGCTAAGGTTGTTTTGATCTCAATTAATTTATGATCTGAGTATGTTGTGTCCGATATGTTAATGCTGTGTACTAGAGAGTCATTGTTAGTGAAGACCAGGTCTAAGATATTGTTTTCCTGTGTGGGTTCAGCAATATGCTGGGTAAGACTAAACAAATCGCAAAGTTCAAAAAGCTCTCTCGTATTTGTATTTACTTCTCCGGTGTTATTTGCCACTACCTGGTTATCTAGTTGTCTACATTTAATGTTTGGTAGGTTAAAGTCTCCTAGCCATATAATATTTGGTGTTGGGTTCCCCAGGGTTTCCACTTCTGATTTTATTTTGTTGAGCTGGGTTTTGAATTCTTCTCTGGATGAGTCTGGAGGCCTGTATGTAACAATACTGCTAAATTTAGGGATTCTATTTTAACTCCAAGTATTTCCACCACTTCGTTACTGTTATTTAGGACTTCAGTACATATCAGTGAGTCATGAATGTACAAGGCTCCATGTGATCTATGCGTTCTGTCCGCCCTATGTAGGTTGTAACCAGGAATCCATACCTCACTATCTTCCTGATCTTTAAGTGAGTTTCTGTGAGAGCCGCAAATATAGCGTTTCCTTCTTCTAGCAGGCCCCTAATAAATGGTACTTTGTTCGTGGTTCTATTTTTTAGGCCTTGGATATTTGCAAACAAGATTGGGGGAGGGATTGTTTGGAGTACAGTACTATGTGCACCTAATAGTCTTCGGGATGTATTTGCCACTCTTGGGAGGCCAGGAGGTGCTCGAGGTGTTCTATGTGCTCTTCCATCTCCCTCAGTCTTTTCATCTTCATCTCCCATTTCCCTCCTTGTCTTTTTCCTCTGTCTCATCCTCGCATAGCTAGAGTTTTTTTGGCTACCATTCGTGTTAGGTCTAGCATATCTCCAAGTCCCTTTAATATGAAAAGCTGGGCATTTCATATTGTAGCAGGTCTTTTTCTCAAGTGATGTCTTGCAAAGGGATGGGTGGTGGTATTTGCAGATTTCACCAAATCTACATTTTCCATGACTGGTTAGGTTGTTGCAAATTTGGGGATGAGCAAATCTACATGACTTCCCATTATAATCGCCCTTTCGACCAAAGTAGCACCTTCTTTCCAGATAATATCTGCACACTGGTGTAGGCAACCCCAGTAGGTGTGGCTGGGGCTGAGAGGGGTTATGTGGTGAGCTAAGTGTGGTTGTGGGTGATAGTGAGCTTGGTGTATGGGTGGGCGAGGCCTGCAGGGGGGTGGAGTTATGGGTCGGTTGTAGGTGGGCAGGTGGCAGTGGTGAGGGGGGAGGCGATGTGGAAGGGGAGCCTGATATGGAGGCTTGTTGCATCCTACGTTCATCCTGCAAATGTATTTGATCAACAGCAGTAGAGTGGTCAATGGCCATAGATGGGATTAATGTGGGGGTTTTCTGGGTCTGGGGAGCTGTGCAGCAGGGTTTGTGGATTTGTAGGGTGCGAAAGGTTGGTGTTCGGCAGGCTATGTGTAGGAGGCAATGTGGGCTTTTGCATGGGAAGGTGTGCGTGTGTGGGTTGTATTTACCTAATTGTAGTTTACAGGAGTTGAGCTAAGCTCGTGTTGTCCCGTCTCTCAGTCTACTTTCATCCAATTTTTTCTTGAAAATATGGATGTTCCTTGCCCCTACCACCTCCTCCTCCAGCCCATTCCATTTGTCAATACATCTACAGGGGAAGCTAAACTTCCTGATATCGTTCTTGCAGGTAGGTCTTTTTACTTTGTAGCTGTGGCCTCTAGTTATTCCTGTATCCATAATTAATATATCCTCCCTATCCAGCCTCTCCAGCCCTCGGGTGCATTACATCATTATCATGTCTCCCCTCTCTCTCCTCTCTTTTAGACTCGGTAGATTTAATTTGTCTAGCCTCCCTTCATATGGCAGTTCTCTGAGACTTGGAACCAATCTAGTAACTGCTCTCTGGATTCTTTCTAACTTGTGAATATGCTTCTTTAGATGCGGGGACCACACCACTGCTGCATACTCCAATCTTGGTCTAATCATACTTTTTATAATTTTTGCTACCATGGTCTCATCCAAGTAGTTCAGAGCAACTTTCATATTCCCGGCCATTGCATACATTCCGCTAAAGAGCTTGTTAATATGTTTCTCTGGCGACAAGTTATCTTGTATAATCAACCCTAAATCCCTTCTTTTTCGGCCTTGCTAATTATATTATCTCCCATCCTGTACTCCCAATTTGGTCTATTCACACTTCTTCCCATATTTAACATACAGTATGGCATTTACTTATATTAAATTTCATTTTCCACTTGGTGCTCCATTCGTATATTTTATCTAAATCCCCTTGCAGCTCCTCACAACTACTTTTATTTGTTATTTGTCTCATAATTTTTACGTCATCTGCAAACATTGACATGTAGGAGTTTATGCCTATCGGCAGGTCATTCACGTACATAAGGAACATGAGAGGTGCCAACACAGTGCCACTCGTTTACACTCGTTTTGGTTTAAACTTGTAACTTTAAGTAACCCTTTCAATAATTATCTTATGAAACAGAATTTTCACTGCCCTAACTACTTTTCCCATTTTTGTTCGGCTGCTTAGCGTAATATACGGCACTCTAGGAAAATAACGAACTTTCCAGGCTACCTATATATATTATCTATTTTAATTGTCATATTTTACCTATCAACTTGATTCAACACTGCACAGGTTCGAATTTTCACCACATTTGGTTGTGTGGGAGATCTTTCTCCAATAACGTCACTACTATCCTGCGATATGGTCGAGAAATAATCTGCACTGCTTTAATTTGTTTACATATTATTTTTCTGTTTGTTATTATTTACGATATTTGTTTTATCGGTACCCTTTCCTGTCGAGGTTAAGTTTCGTTTCGCTTTTGGTAAAATCGTATAGGCTAGCAACGTTCAAGACTTGCCTATCCAACCGACGGACGAGGGAGGGAGGTTTTTGGTGAGAGGGGAAACAGGACAAGTGCCCAGTGATTAATGGTGTTGTGGTCAGGTGGCTGTAGAGTCCCTGACTGACGCTTACACTGGTCTAAAAACTTTCTTTAGAAATTGTATGTTTTGTATAATTTCCGGTAGTTTTTTCATGGAATACAGTTTACTTCTATGACTCCTATTCTAGCCACTTTTCACTAATATAGCTAATTTAACTTAGTACACTGGGAACTCGGGCATTCACTGATTCGTGATGCCTATAGGCCTAAGCACTCTTCGTTCCTCTGCCTGGCATGGAGAAAGTAAAGTTTTTTTCAAATGCCTTTGTTATATCTCCCAACATATTTATGCCACCAATTCGATTTTACACTACACAGAACCGCGACACTGAGTTTGGTTGTGTGGATGATTTTTGTTCAGGTGTATCATCAATATCCCGAGGTATGTTCGATAAACACGGACCGCGGTGCCACCGGCTTCCCTCTCACCCTTCTACAGTACTAGGGGCCATGTAATTTTGAACCCAATTTAAGGGCCTATCGGAGATTGTCAAAGTTCCTGTTTACGGTCTTGGTATGAGATACTGTGAATAGTTTTTATTTGAAGACGTTTGGCATTGGCTGGACTTTGTTTTATAGTCTGAAGTTGTGTATCCCAGATTAATCCTACTCCTGCTGGTTGTGTAGGAGTGAGATTTTGATTTCTCTAAATTTATTCTGAAACCCAACTTTGTCACATGTTACATGACTATCAAGGTTTGTTCTTGGCAATGGAGCGGAGAAGACCACAGCATCCTACAATCTTGAAGGTAAAACAGTATTTTTACGCCGTCTTTGAGTAAAGGGAGGAGAGTTTGTTTCACTAACTTGGGGAAAACTGGGAGCTATGTCCAAGCTGGAAGGAATTCTGGTGGACATCACCGCTCTGATTCTGAATGGGATAGCTAGAAACCTTTTTGGTAACTTTTGTTACTGGGATGTGCCAGAGGAGTCTTCTATATCTGGAGTAATTATCCAGGCCTTTGATTGTAGAATTAGTTTTACTTGGGAACTAGTTAATATCCTGAACTGTTTATTGAGAATTGATTTGTTGAAGAGTAAACATGTCTATCGTAGGATTTTAGTCGTAGACTGTCCCTTTTGGGGAGAGAAACAAGTGTGATAGAAAACTTGAATGCCTTCTGGCATCTAAGTCACAACATTGTCTGTCAACATTTGGTTCATTAATGTTTCTAACTCTAGAGATTTGTTCAGGGATAGAATCTGCTACTTGCCTCATGGCTTGTGCAGGATGTTGTTGCGTGATAACATTTTGACAGTAACCTATGGGTTCTTTGACACCGTCTAACGTCTTTGTCAATCTGTGAAGGGTAGGTGTATTTATCATGGGGTCAACTAGTTGGGCACAACCTATTTTTGTAGATCTGAGATATTTCCCAACTTCTGGGAAATAGAGTAGGAGTTTTATGTATGCCCGGTGGTAAATTGGTGATCCTCCTATGGGAGTTTGGGGGGGGGGGGGGTATATCCCCCCCAAGTCAGGGCCAAGTACTCTGCCTCAGTCACCCAATTAGCCCCTGGGCCATCTCTTAGAGTGTATAGTTCCAACATAGGAATTTTGTTCTCTGACTTTTTGTGGAGCAACCTACGAATTTTGAGAGATTAGAGAGATTTTATGGTAATATGTCCATCAGCCTTATTCACGTCAGACCATGGTTTGCAGCGCTTCCCTGAAGGCACTGTGGGTCTCTGTGTGTAAGTAAAGTACTTAGCATCCAATAGAATTGGGAAGTGTTTTTTATGAATACGTCCAGCAATTGGCCTCGTAGGCACGTAGATTCCTCAGCTCGTCCATTTTAATAATCCACTACTTTGGTATTGGTACCAAATCTGGTTGACCTGTGTCAGCATTAGTGGGTGTTACTCTGGTAGTTGTTTCCAGTATCGGGATTTACTCATTAGTAGAGGGAGAGGGTTCTTGAACCTTTCGGGTTCCTGTTCAATGGGTGGGGGTTGAATCTGTGACAGAACAAGGGATACTGGGCATACCCGGAGCTTGGAGACTAGTCTGAGTGGAGGATGTAGGAGTGGTTGTTATTTTATGAGCAGGTTGTTTAGGATGGACAGGTGCCTGAGCCAGTGGAACTGTGTTTGGTATGGCATGTTGTAATCTGGACGGAGCAAGAGAACTACTTGGAGATCTCGGATAGCCTTATCTAAGGGCGTAAAATGTTCTGTTCAATTTGCTTGTCACACTCCTGCATAGATATTTTGAAAAAAAAAAATAAATAAATAAAAAAAAAAAAAAAAAAAAAATCTGAAATTCACCCAACCAGCCCCCTGGGTTTATGTATTTCAGCTTCAATATTCACCTGAATCAGTTTTAGGGTGAATCAATGTGGGTGGAGCAAACAATGGAGTTGATTCAATATGTTGTTCAATAGTATCACCTAGCTGTACTAGGGAAAAGAGGAGGGGGGATGACATGCTCAGCACTTGGATCTGTCAAGGAGGTAGAGGAGACAGGTAATTCTATGTTTTTTCGATGAAAACAGGATTAGCAGGGTGACTGACTCTGTTAGACAAATGTCAAGAGTCTGGGGATATGTGTGTAGAGTGCAGGACCTGAAATCCTGATTGTGAGTCGGGGAAGTTTGGGACTTAGAAGGTGGGTCGCCTTTCAGTTTGTGATTTGTTAACTTCCAAGGAGCCCAATGGAAATATGGGCTAACCTTAGTTGGAATTATGCCAGGCTGGTACATGTCATATTTGTAACATATTATTTATTAGTGGCCCCTCCATCATTGACGATTATGCCTATTACATAAGGCTACCTCTTCAAACGCTCATAAGCGTAGTTTGAATCTACCGCCGCAGAGCTCCGAGGACCTTCATCATAAGCACACGCAAAATCACTCATGGTTCGTCTTTATGATTGGGTTCTCACTACGAAAAAACTTCGTAACAAATAAAAAATAAAAATAAAATAAGAATAACTAGTACAGTATTCATAAGCTTTCCATATTCCGTGGATGTACTTCTGTGGATTCTTGGACCAAACGCTGACTAGCGCATTATTCCGCCTTCCTTGCTCTGCGCTCACCCCACCCGGACGTGTCCCCCACAGTGCTCCGCTTTGATTCCGCATTCTTGCGTCCCTAGTGAGTTTTTTCTCATTTGTTTACTCTGGGATGTCTTGAGTAAGGTTAGGATTAGCTTAGCAGGGGTGTCATGGGTGGTTTTCTCGCAGAACAAGTGTATTTTGGGTCGTTTTTGTTGGGGCGTCTATTTCGGACGGACCCTCGTGGCCGAGTTGAGGACGCTCTGAAACGTTTTTTTCGTGTTTAGCCATCTTTAGTCCTAGCTTGTTAGGAGGCTTTAACTACGCGATGTCGGGCTTCTAGCTATCTTTCAGATGGAGTAGCCTATTTTGTTTTGTACTGACGTTCCTGGTGTATTTTTCTTCACGTAGTGGAGTTCTTTCTGGGTCCCGAGTCAGTGTTATCCTTACCCGGGTTTTTTTCTACGATGTTGATGTGGCGGCTGTTCCAGTTTTGGTGGGATGGAGTGCTATTCGATTGTGTTTCAACGTCATTAAGTGTTTATTCCGTTTTCACTGGGCCTAGCCAGCCACTCGTAGTTTTTTCCCATATGCATGTGTTTTCATTGTTTATTATGATAAAAAATGTATTCATGTGTCATGTGTGTCCTGGATTAGTTGTGATTGGCTGATCCAGGAGCTTCGGACTGTGGGTCTGATTATGTTTATCAGATTGCGTTCTGATTGGTGTGGGTTGCCTTTCCGGCGGTTTTTCTCGATTGCTCCGAGAAAGCCATTTTGTTTACCGGGTTTTAGTCAAGTTGGTTAAAATCGGTAGTTACCCCGGCGAGTTTGGTAGCTTGAGGGCTCATCAGAAACTGCGTTCTCTGTGGTCGAGCCTGTGATCAGGCTTCCTATGTTTTTCCCGGCGAGGTGGGCTCCACACATTTATCTAGGTGATCATGCTGACACCTGTTGGATATGGTTTTCTCGGCTTTTCAAAGCCATTGAAACAATGCTGTTTGTTTGATTGGTCTTTCCCTCCCGGCGACCTTTTTACAAAGAGGTCTGGGGCAGGTACAATTGGTTTGCCATTTAATATAAAACCCGGCGGTTGTACCTTCGGGTGGTTATATTAACAGATTTGCAATTCGCTATGGTTTGCCAAACAATTGATGATACAATAGGGTATCACGGCCTTCAAGACGGCGATCTATGAGGGCTTCTGGGAGAAGTCGGATTAGAGATTAAGATAGGCTTAGACTTTTTATGGGATAAAAAGATGCCTGAATCTTACTAGTGTTTCAAGTGTAAAAGGATACTTGAAAGACTTCATCATTAATAAAGATATGCTTCATCTTTATGAAGATTCAGAAGATATGATTAAATCTTTTGGACAGGTAAAGATATGCTGAAATCTGTAATATGAAACTAAAGGAAAACGAAAAGTAGTGGTTGAGGGCTACGGTTCGTTGACCAGCGGTTTTGTGACACATGTTTTTGAAACATTTTTGGGGTAACCTTATGAGCATTAATTCCTGGAAATTTTCTCTTTCCAGGGCGGAGTACAGGCGTGGCGCCAGATGACCAGGTAGATCCCGGGGATGGGGTAGATTTCCACCAGTCTCTGTCATGTCGGCACTAGAACCTCTCATTGCTTTATGTTCAACGCCGTTATGCTCAGGAATCCCTATTTTTGCACACAAGCTTTGCATTAAATGTGTTAAATGCCTCGATTGGTCACGGGGGATATGGGTGACAAAGAATTGCACTATTTGTAACCTCTTAAGTGTTAAAGTTTTAATTTAAAAGGATAATACTGCGGTGGTGGCTTTGCAAGAAGTGAAACAACTTCTCGCTACTTATTCAATGAATGTAGCACATAAAGCAGTGCAATGTGATAACCTTGAGCTTTGGGAGCTTTTAATTATCAACCATGCCCACCCTAAGTGTAAGATACGTGCACGTAAGACCTCAGAGACTGGGCGGGGACAGGTTACCACACCCTCTCCCGGCAAATCTAAGAGGCCTCGCTCACCGTCACCCTCGGCAACGGCGACGAGGCCCAATTCAAGGTCACCCCTGAAGAAGCAGGTGAAAGCTTCGGGCCACTCTGCTTCACCTTCAAAGAAGAGGAAAAAGGAAGAGAGTAGGGGACCTAAAAACATTACTAGAACTAAACATAAGTCAAGTATGAGTCATAAATCATCCAAAAGGGATCCTCCGGCGCGAAAGGACTCATGGCTGTCGCCGGAGCCTTGTACCCCGCTTTCTACCTCTACCCCCACCAAGTCTAACATCCAATCTGACAGGTCGGGGGTGGAGTCAGAGAATGTGGTGGAGGATGCCCCGGCGGACATTTCATCACCTGATAGTCATGCTTTTTCTACCAGGTCACGTGTGTCAGCCTCAGATTTAGAAGTATCTTACAGAAACTATAAACCTCTAGGGTGCTCGGGTGAGGGCTCCCAATTGGAGAGTATACCAAGCTCGCAAGCGAGTAACAGCCACAGCCAAGGTGTATGGCGATACTCACAGCCCTGGCAGGACAGAACACATCTTTTGTGACAAGTAGTGGCTGACGTCCACCGGGATTGCCGATGTACCATCTTCTATCCCAGATTTAACATGGCGGCATGTGGAGGTCCCGGCTTCGGCGGGATCTTCCCATGATAGGCCAGACTTAAGGGAAGAAGAACAGCGTTCTCTGGTCTCAGAGATGGAAGTTGAAGAGTCAGGTCACCATCTAGACGACTCTCAGGGTACTGTCGAAACTCCACGGAGTTCGTCATCTTCTAGGTATGTAACTACAGAAGAGATTGATGGATTACTATTAAATGCACTTAATAAGTTCTTTGGCCCTACGCCAGAAACTCATACAGTTGGTATGGGAGCTCGACGAATGTGCGACCTCTGGCTACATCCATTGCTTTAGCTAAAATACCTAACCCTCATCTTGTGTCAGATCCAATTTCCAATGTGCCAGGCACAGCAGCTCTCACTACTTCCAATGTGCGAGTCATATCAGACATAACTCCCCCCCCTCCCCCTTTAGACAAGGCACCAGTCAAAAAAGGAGCTATGCCTCTTTTATACGGGCCTGATGAGTCATGGGTAGCAATGTTACTAACTAAGCCAGAGGCAGCACAAGCTACTATTTCAGGGGAGCTCCCTGTACCACATGATTGGGTAATCCAAGGCAATAAGTCTAGAAAACTCAGAGCATTGGATAGTCAAGGAAATGTTTTAGATGTTCATATTAAGGCCATTCCCAGTTATTATAACCATGACTTTTTTGTGTATGCATCAACACAAGCCCTACCCCCTGCCTCAGCTTCAAAGCTATTTTCTGACTGGACTAAGAATGATGGCTTTAACGACATCAGGGCACTTTCTGCTTTGACGCCGGAGTTGGATATGTTTCCGATCACAGACTCCGCCTCTAATCCAGTCTTGCAGGTGGGGCAGTTGGGTACGGGACCTTGGGTGGAATGGGAAACAGAGGCTCAAAATTTTGCCACTATTTTCACTTCAAAATCTTCTCACCAAATCCCTCAAGAAAACCATACTTGGTTCTCTCTTCCGGTTTTTAGAGCCGGAGGAGTCCCCTCTGCTTTGTTTGATTTCTTGGCTGCCCCTAAAATCAATTTGTGCGACTTAAAAGATCCTTTTAGCACGCCTTCCCCAGCTCACCTAGACCGCGAGTTTAGGTTAAGAGGAAAAGCGTTTAGACTGTTTTCGCAATATATTGTTACCCAGCAAGTAACAAAGTCTATGTTACGCTCTTCTCAGGCGATCGAAGCTGCGGAAGTCAGGAAGGCCATTGAACTTTCCCGGCGCTTGCTTCTCCAAACTTCCATTCAGTCTTTAGGAGATATTCGGACAGCCTTATTAGAGGCAGTTCGAGCAAGGCAGGATCTGAGGATGTTCTTAGTGAAGAAACTTCCTGACGGTATTGCAAGCCAAGTAGTTCTGTCTCCAGTTCTAACTCCTTCTTTGATTTCCCCAGCAGTTTGGAAGACTGTTTTCAATATGGCACAAGCATTCAAACAAAGTCCCTCTCAACCTAAGAAGCCTACCTTCACTTTCCCTAAGCCCAAACCAGTTTCGAAAGCTCAAGCTAGTGGGTCTAAGCCTTTTCATCAGCCAAAGTCCCCTTCCACCCAGGGTCAGGCTCAGTTCAGGTATAAACAGGGTAAATTCTCAGGTAAAGGCCACAGGTTTCACCAACGACCAGGTCAGGGCCCACCTCCAGCCAAACCCGGCCAGTCGTCCAAGGGTACACCACCACCAGCAAAAACTAAGGTCTCTCTCACTCCCGGGGACAGTCAAAGGCGTGTTGGAACAGAGGGTAGTCCAGCTGGCGAACCCCAGTCTGCTAACTGGGTCATTTCGGGCGTGTCATCAAGCATGGCCATTAAGAACATGGGCGAGGACTGTGGTACGCAAAGGCATCACTTGGCAGTGGCTCCGGCAACCTCGCTTACGTCAGCCGACAAAGGCCAATCATGTTTCTTTTGAGGTAGAGTCACTAGTTCAGGAGATGATTACCAAGAGTGTCATTATCCCAGTCCCCCCGACTTACCCGGTGTTTACATCCAAACTATTTCTAGTACCAAAAAGGGACAGTATTCAGATGAGACCGGTCTTATTTGAATCTCCACATTCACAACGTGTCCTTCAGGATGCTGACAGTGAATCAAATCAGGCTAACACTTCCGCCGGGAGGGTAGATGTGTTCATTAGACCTGACAGACGCGTATTGGCACGTCCCGGTAAACAAGAGATTTAAAACATTTCTGGCGTTAAGAATAATGCATCAGACTTATGTCTTTCAAAGGATGCCGTTTGGATTGAACCTAGCGCCACGCATATTCACAAAATTAGTCCGGCAAGCCCTGATGCCCATTTTATAACAGGGGATCAGGATCTTGTGGTATCTGGACAACTGGCTGGTGGCAGAGACAGAAAAGTTATGCAACACTCATGTCAACATTACGTTAAACCATGTCAAATCTCTAGGATTCAAGGTCAACTTAGTAAAGTCAAACCTTGTTCCCTCACGAGTAATTCAGTGGATAGGGCTGGTCTGGGAAACATCATCTCTCACTCCGAGTCAGAGTGTGGACAATCGAAACAGATTTCGCAAAAAACTTTTTATGTTTCTCCACAGTCTGACTACGACACGGAGACTCTGGGAATCTCTAGTCGGTTCTCTCAACTGGGTTCAACTAACTGTGAAGTTGGGCCGGTTGAAAGTCAAACGTTTAATATTGGAGGGCAACAAATATTTCCCACTATTACTGGCGGGAAAATTATGGCCTATCCCAACATTAATACACAGCTTACTAGCGGTCTGGGCGAAGAGGGAAATGTTGCACTCAGTCATGTCATGGACCTCTCCTCCGCCGACGGTATGGGTAGACACGGATGCGTCAGGGACGATAGGTTGGGGCTTTCAGTCAAACCTCGGGCATCAGGGTCAAGGGCTTTGGTCCCATTCAGAAACCTCCCACATAAATGTAAAAGAGTTACTAGTCCCCTTGCATTTCCTTCAAGTTCACGGCTCTACTTTACGGGAAAAATCGGTGGCCTTCAGGATGGACAATCTCAATGCAGTTCACTGCATTCAGAAACAAGGGTCAACGAGGTCTCGGAAGTTGATAGACGTGTCAGAAAAGATTTTTGTTCTAGCCGACAAGCTGAACATTTATCTTCATGCATCATATCTCCCAGGCGTAGCAAACGTCTGGGCAGACGCTCTGTCTCGGAGACAGAGCACAACGGTAGAGTGGGCACTCAAGCAGAACATTTTCAATCAAATGATTGCAGAGCCTTACCGTCCACAAGTGGATCTGTTTGCGTCAGAGGAGAATCACAAACTCCCTCGGTACCTCACACGCCGGACATTAACGCCGGCGGGGGGGCCCGACGCATTGGTGACGCATTGGAACATGTTGGAGCTCCATTTATCTGTTTCCGCCACCAGACGCTTCTCTAATGTGCCACGTAGTCAACAAACTACAGGATTATCGAGGCGTAGTCTCGTTAATCCTGCCCCTGTGGCCGGCGCAGTTGTGGTACCAGCAATTGATAGCGTGGTGCCCGAACCCGGTGTCGCTCCCGGTCGGGTATTTCCACTTAGACATGATTGGCAACCTAGAGACCTCACTGATTTTTGCATTGTGGACATTCAGGAGGCCAAGTGGCTAACACCGTATGGTAGAAACGTGACAGATAAATTTATGAATCAGTACACACAATCTACCAAGAGAAATATCAATCTCATTGGCAGTCCTTTACTTCTTGGATAGTTAGAACAGAACAGACAGTACCTTCGGTGGCATTAGTTTTTAATTATTTAAACCATTTGTTTGAACAGAAACGTTTATCTGTAGTGACTCTAAAAAATCACTTAACAGCTATCAGGGTGCCATTCTTTGACCTTACAGGTCTAACCATACCACAAGCGGAAGAAACAGGTTTCATGAGAGTATGCTTCAAACTCCGCCCACCTCCCCGTCAGCTCATGCCTACCTGGTCTCTGGACAAAGCGTTATCTTTGCTTCATTCCAGTCTGTATCAGAATACGGCAGATTTTGAGTTGCTATTAAAAAAAGGCTGTGTTCCTTATGGCATTGGCAACTGGTAACAGGGTGTCTGAGCTGGCGGCGATGAGCAACACCCCTAATTGCATAAGGTTTGGTAGACTAAATGATTGCATTCATATTGCACCTTCCCCAGGGTTCATCGCCAAGAATGAACATAGTGAACATGTTTCTCAGAGTTCACGGTGCCGGCGTTGAAAACGGGGTAAAGTGCACCATAATTTGTGTCCTGTACAAGCTTTAACCAAATATATGAGAGTGGCACCTCTTAACCAACAAGGTGCTTTATGGGTATCGAGTACAGGTAAAAGATTAATGAAACGTAAAATGGCTTCTCTGCTAGTAGAAGTCATTATAGAGAGTAATCCCGGCGTAGTGGGTAGGGCCCACGATTTACGCAAATGGGCAGCATCTTTACGTTTTCTCAAATTTTTGTAGTTGAAGACATAGCTACTACTCAACTATGGGCTTCAAATCATACGTTTTTGACTCGATACCTGTCGGTAGCACTAGACAAACCATCAATGCCATGTGTAGCTTTACGGCAAAGGGTCTAGATGGGTCTCTAAGTCACTAATTGTTTAGGTTAAGAAAGAGGGGGGGGGGGGGGGGGGGGGTGCAGTCAGTGAAACATAAGACACCCTAGACCCCGCCGGAGGATATGTACAGAGTATACGAGCTGTAATACAATGTATAAGTGTTGTGATTAAAATTTCTCTGTAGTAATGACTACGGGAAATTTTGTTGAGGTACAATGGATGTAATACAACAATTGTTTCTTTAAGTGGGATACACTGTTGAAGCAATTTAATTTTTAGAGTTCTCGGTAGTTGCAACTACGAGTAACATTTTAGTAAGTACTTCTGCGATAGTACAAGAATTTATTATATTTTTTGTGTCTAATTTTAAGGAATATACACATTAGAATAATGGGGTTTATATGTGCACATGTAAACATAGTTTTATTTTTCACCACTTAATTTAAGTGGGGTGCCTCTAACTTTCAGATCTGTGAACAGATTCTCATAGTTACCTTTTTTCCTCAAGCAGGCTTCTTTAAGCACGCCCCTGCTTGTACCCCTTTTTATATGTTGTATAAAGTTTATACATAAATATATAATTTTTACAAAGTAAGGATACTATCTGGTTGTTTGATTATCTGCCGATTCTATTTGCAATGGTTATGATATGATTACGAATGTCCCCCTCCAGTCTTAGATATCAGGCATAATCGTCAATGATGGAGGGGCCACTAATAAATTATAGGTTTGACTCCTGCAAGGAGATAAAGAAAAACCTAATATTTAGTAGTGGCCCCGTAATCATTGACGACTGGGGCCCTCCCGACCATCCCCTTCCCATTCGTTGATGTATTAAGGATTTTGTTATACTTGATATGTCAGTGAAGGCGGAATAATGCGCTAGTCAGCGTCTGGTCCAAGAATCCACAGAAGTACATCCACGGAATATGGAAAGCTTATGAATAGTTATTCTTATTTTATTTTTTATTTTTATTTGTTACGAAGTTTTTTCGTAGTGAGAACCCAATCATAAAGACGAACCATGAGTGAGTTTGCGTGTGCTTATGATGAAGGTCCTCGGAGCTCTGCGGCGGTAGATTCAAACTACGCTTATGAGCGTTTGAAGAGGTAGCCTTATGTAATAGGCATAATCGTCAATGATTACGGGCCACTACTAATATTAGTGTTTTCTTTATCTCCTTGCAGGAGTCAAACCTATAATGTGACCAACTCTGTAAAAATGCTAATTGGGTAAATGTAAATATTATATTATTATTATTTTATTATTACTGTTTTTTACTGGAAGGCTCTGAGCTGACCGACCTATGTCTTTTCCTGCTAGATCCGGACATTTTCTTGTCAGGAGGTGGGGACTAGCTAGGAGTTCTAGAAGAGATAATTCTAAAAGGCTTACATACTTTAGCATTCCTGGTATTTGCAGATTTTTTTAAAAGGCACCTGAAATGTAAGGTTTTACTGAACTCCATATAGATAATATGACCGAGGGTATAAATGTTTTTTGGGTCATGGTTATGAGTAAAAATATATGATTAATGAAAGTACACTTAGCCGGTAAACCGGAAAAGTCTAGTGATTTGTAAAAAGAACTCACCTTAACATAGAAGGTGTAAGGCTCCTCCAGTGGTTGTCACTTGGTCGGAGGAGAACGTTCTAATTGTTGAAGATATTCTTCTCTGGTAGTGCCGTAGCTCGTTTGAGCCTGGAAATCATAACAAGGAGTCAGTGTTGTATGGTGGAATTAATACCGGAATTATTAGGTCTACTTAGATTTTTGGCAAAATAGGATCTGGTCATGTCTCGTTTATTTTAATTAAACTACAGTTGCCTTTTATGTAAGAAGTAGCCTAGAGAATTGTTACTTGGTATCACTGGTTATAATTACTCGGCATTTTTTTATTTATTTTTTTCGTCAGGTATAGCCTTTTAGAAAGGGAAAGAAAACTTGTACTTGTTCCCTGGAATGTACTTGTTCCTGGGAAATTAATAAATATGTAATT
The DNA here is from genome assembly GCA_032716605.1 of Paralithodes platypus. Taxonomy (NCBI): domain Eukaryota; kingdom Metazoa; phylum Arthropoda; class Malacostraca; order Decapoda; family Lithodidae; genus Paralithodes; species Paralithodes platypus. Next base: position 24,415,415 of record CM064565.1, on the reverse strand, counting down.
AGTGAGAATACACTTCGTAGGTGAATTGGAAATGTCTAGAGTTTTGCCCAGTGAACTCACCTTAGAGATATAGGTTTTTTAGCCGAGTGAAGGGAGCAACAGGTGAGATGGTCATGTCTACCATGGCCTTGAAATCTGGAATACTGTTCAGCTCCTGCTGTGGTCATCCCTTGGCCGGGAGGGAACGTTCTAATTGTTGTCCAGATTCTTCTCTGGAAAAACACCGTGCAATACCTGAGCCTGTGAATCATACCAAGGAGTCAATGTTGCATAGTGAGATGGAAATAGTACTTATTTGGCAAAATTAGGCACTAGCCTTGTATTGTTTACTTTAAGTAAACTAATTAGATAGAAGTACTGTACTTGTTTAAGTTCTCGCATGTATCGTAAATCCGATAGTTGTTGTTGTTGTTGTTGTTCCCTAAGCTGCCTGGCCGAACAGCCCCGAGTCCCTGAGAAAGGCCATGGCCACGATCGGGCTTTCCCACAGAGCTCTCATTGAGTGTAGATTGTGTTGTTGTTGTTGTTGTTGTTCCCTAAGCTGCCTGGCCGAACAGCCCCGATTGTGTTGTTGGCGTAAGTGGTTGTGTGAAATGCAGTCTTCTATGATGTGTTTAATGGTATGGGGTGCTGTGTTACATCCCGGCAGGTGTCGACAACGGAGTCATCCAGTCTCTTCTGATAGCTCAGGAGAGCTGGATGGTGTCCGCATCTCAGCCTGGCCAGGTGGACTCTGTCCTTGCGAGGAAGGGAGGATTCGGAAGGATGGATTTCGGGAGGTCGTGCATGCAGCTGCGTGTTGTCTGTGAGTGAGTGGATCGGTGAGAGATATGAGTATGGATGTGCTTCTGGAAGTTGGTTCGGGGTGGGCAGGGAGGGAGAGAGGACAATAATTGTGTGTGATACCGTGTGCTGGGTGTTGTTTTGATATTTCTTGGTGTCTGTGGGTGTGTTGCCATGTAGTTTAGTGGGTGGTCTTGGTTCGTGGAGGCTGCTGCCAGGAATTGAGTGCCTCTCATGTCCAGATAGTTATGTTGATTACTGGCACCTGGGCCTGTCTCTAATATGGTATGACATCCTTATTATAGTATGACTAAGCCTAGAGTACCCGGCAAGAATTCCCATTTGATTCCCTTATTGGAACCCTGGTTTGTTTTTCATAAGTATGACAAAGTTTAGGGTACCCGGTAACATATGTCTTTATTAAGGGTTTGGGTCCGCTTAGGGTACCCGGTGAAATTAATGTTGTTTAGGCTAGGCCTAGAGTACCCGGGGTTTTCAAAAGAATTTTGTGGTAATATATGCTGTCGTCTTGACAGTCTTTAGAGTACTTGGTACCCGGCCGTTTTTATGGTATTATGTTACGACCCGGTTGCATTGTGTTATAATACCACTCGGTATTATAATGCTTGGGTAGATGGCCGTAACCTGTATGTACTCGGGTTTGACTTTATGTTTGTATGGTACAGTATTATTGTATCATCCGCCAATCTGGGTACCCGGGACTGTCTCCATACCCGGCAGTCCTGGTACCAGGGCCTTGGTGCCTGGCCCTTATTGAGATAAGGCCTAGGGCACCCGGGGACTTGAGAGTGTATGGTATTATAAAATCATCCGCCCATCTGGGTACCTGGGACTGTCACCATACGTGGCCGTCCTGGTACCCGGGCCTTATTGAGATAAGGCCTAGGGCACCCGGGGACTTGGGAGTGTATGGTACTATAATGTCACCCGCCTATTTGGGTACTCAGGAGTGCCTCCATACCCGGCAGTCCTGGTACCCGGGCCATATTGAGATAAGGCCTAGGGAAACCGGGGACTTGAGGATACAGTATATGGTATTCTGATATTATCCGCCCATCTGGGATCCGGGACTGTCACCATATCTGGCTGTCCTAGTATCCGGGCCTTGGTACCCGGGCCTATTGAGATAGGGCCTAGGGTACCTGGGGATTTGGTTAATAATGAAATGTAATTGGATTTCATTTCGCAATATAGAGACTATCAGCTGTAGTCTTGCTGGTTCTAATGAAACTAATGCTTCTAAATTGACTTGAAGGCAAATATATGATGAGGCACTCGTGATTGATTAATGTTAAAGTGATATGTATTCACTTTTTAAAGAAAAACTTGGAAGTAAATACTGAAAGTATTGTAGTTTATTGTGGTGCGAAGCATTGAATGAAAACAGGTTAAAAAATTTAGAAATTAGGCTTAGGAAATTTGTTCCTAAGTACAAATATTACGGTGGCCTGAAAAATAACCCCTGGCCTGGGCACGACCAGGGACCGCCTGTCAGGAACCACAGATACATGAATCTGACACTCACACACAATTCAACCCTTAAGGGAATATCTATCATGCTATAATGTTAAAACACAACTATCACAGAACAAAAAGACACTGCAGTTAAAGAGCCGGGGTTCGTATGATACGAAACAAAGAAATAAACACATTAATTCGCGGCTCTTTGACGGGAAAGTGAAAGTGGCTTTTGTTTGGCACGTACGTCGGCCAGACCAGACTAAAGTCCTTACTTTACAGGTTTACAAGTGAAATTGGTCCACATAAATACATTCTTAAACGCGTATATGACTTCAACTGTAACAAGATTCACTATGGACCAAAACTGATGCGTTTAAAAGGGGCTATGTAACACTGTACGGAGGTAAGGTAACGTATGTCTATTTTGGATGGCCGACGGACGAGGGAGGAATCCCCTGCAGGCAATAGGTAGCTAGCAAGGTGTGGGAAGCAAAGGAAGCTCTGAGCGCGCGTGAGCGTGGTGTTCAAACTGTGCTAATTCTTTTCTTTTTTATTTCCTACTTTTCAGTGGCTCCAACCCAATGACGTACCGTAGGAATGATTAAGGGGTACCCCCTATGATGATCTTGGTTCTCGACCGTCGTGATCTAGGTTAACCTGGGAACGAGGCCATATTAACATAGGCTCTTACGTCATTGACGTAAGGAGCCACCAATAAATAATAATCCGTCAGGTGCCTGGCCCGGGGAGCTAGTATATATGAAGGGTCATGCCTGGATGTGAGGTGGATGGGCATTGTGGTGTGCTCCACTGCATGTCTGCCTGCTGACACCGGAACCTCTCTGGGAGGTCTGGAGCCGGGGGAGTACTGGAGGCCCCTAGTGATCCCTGGTCTCTGGGTCTTCTCCTGGGTGACCTAGATGTGTGTGAGCTTCATATATTTATATATTTATATATTTATTTATTAGAAGAAAAAACAAATTATGTTTTGTTGTTTCTGTTTGGGCTCTTGTCTCGAGTCGGCCACCCCCAGATATGGGGTATGTGCCTGAGTATATACAGTAAAACCTTGCACTTGCGGACTAATAGGGGCGAGAACCTGTCTGAAAGTGTGATTCTTCCGCTTCCCTGAAACTCCGGACTCCGACCTCAGATAATTGCCCAATAATGTATATAATGATTATTGTTTGGCATTATGAGTATTGTACATATCAGTTATGGGCGAAATTGTAACTATCCTGGAGACGCCATTTGCAATGTTTACGTTTTGGCCTGACGCTACGGTACAACGATCCGGTACACTGAACTTTCGGTACAGTAACAATATCGTCACCTTTTCGTTTTTTTTATTTCGTAGGCTACAAATTTGCATCCACATAATATATTATGGTATTATTGGGTATTTGTAATAAATAAAACACACTTTGATATTGCTTATATTTATCCCATAAAATATTTTGAACTATGAATACTTTTGTAGTATCCAAAATAGTAGGCTACAGTATTGCGTACCAACACAGACCCTGCACCGTATTGTTTGACTGAACAGGGGCGCCAAAATGTAAACAATGCAAATGGCGTCTCCAGGATAGGGTTTATTTACAATTTCGCCCATTACTGATATGTACAATACTCATAATGCCAAACAATAAGCATTATATACATTATTGGGCAATTATATTAGCATTGTGTACCATAGTATGTAAATAAGGTAAGAAAAACCGAATTTTTATCATTTTATTAATGAATAGGCTATGGCCTAACCACTTTTCAGAGGTCATTTGCACTTAATGAACTTTTGCACTTAACGGACTTCGTTTCCCCCCTAAAAGTCCGTTAAATGGAGGGCTTACTGTACTTTACTGTATTTCTAATTTACAGGTTTCCCTTGATATACTATTAGGTTACGTTCGTGAAAACCCGATAGAAAAATTGTATAGCGAACCCTAAAATTAATGGGATATTTGGGTATGCGTTCTGGGACAAGCCAAAACCCAAACCCAAACACCTAAAAAAAACAATAATAATATGGTAAATCGAGGCATCGGATAGTGAGGGAGACCTGTATTTATTTCACTGCACACACCAAACACCTCCCAACAAAATTAATGAAAGCATGTGATCCTACCGGGATTCGAACCTGTGTTATCACATACAGATTATAATTATATACACTCTAACCATTACACCAGGTCAGGTCAGGTGAAGGTATTGGGGGATAAGCCTTTACAACGGCACCTCGTAGCTACTTTCCACTTTTCCTATTTTCTGAAGAGTGTAGAGAGGGGAGAGACAGGAAGCTGTTGGAGTAGCTTTGTTATGTGTGTTATTAGTCTGATCAAGGCAGTATATATGAAACTACCACATACAGATCTTAAACACTCTAACCATTACACCATCAAGGCAGTACAGTAAACCCCCGCTCTTTCGGACTTCAATCTTTCGGAATTCTCAGACTTTCGGACTAGCATTTCAATTCGGACTCATGGTTCAGCCTTTCGGATTTGTCTGAAAGGCTGAGAAAATACCTCCGTCCTTTTCGGACTACATTTAACTTCGGACTCATGCTTCAGCCTTTCGGATTTGTCCGAAAGGCTGAGAAAAATGAAATCGCATTCGAACCAAAGAGCCGAGTTTCGGACTTGTCTGGTTAGGTGAATGTGTATTCGGACTTATAAACTTCGGACATTATTTCAGCCTTTCGGATTTGTCTGAAAGGCTGAGAAAAATTGTTTCGCATTCGGACCGAAGAGCCGAGTTTCGGCCTTATAAACTTCGGACATTATTTCAGACATTCGGACAAGTCCGAATGGCTGAAGTGTGAGTTCGGACTCGGCCCTATCGGACTTTTGACTCTTTCGGACAGGGGTCTCCCCCAATTAGTCCGAAAGAGCGAGGGTTTACTGTACTGTATATATAAAACTACAAGATGTATAAACAAGGCAGTTGCACTCCTCTGCATGAAATCATGCTTCCTGGGTTAAGTGCCCCAGTAATTACTCCTTCCATTCGTCTATACATTAGGCTACCATAGCACAGTTGGAATGTATGTACATGCTCAGATTAATATGCAGGATTCGAAACTGCATAATTAATCGTAGGCTTGTACATAATTCTTTAACTGTCTTGATAGCGTAATGCATAAATGAGCAGAATTTCGGTGTGAGTATCCTAGGTTCGAGTCCTTGGAGTACCACATGTATTTGTTGATTTCATTAATTGAGTTTAGAAGTAAAGTTGGTTGGTGTAAAAATATGAATATAAAGTTTCTCCAGTGACAGCAACAATATTTACCTGACTCCCGTATAGTAGACCACAGAGCGTATATTAGGAGGGACCGATGTGCCCTCGTGCCGCCATGCAAACATCCCTTGGGCTTCCTTAATGGCATCCTTGTTCCCACAATGTATGGCCGCTGACAGTATCTCAGAACGCAGCAACCTAAGGAGAAAAACATACATATATTATATTTTGCTGAAGCATTGTTGTTGTTGTTGTTGTTGTTCCCCAAACTGCCTGGCCGAACAGCCCCAAGGCCCCGAGCATGGCCAAGGCCATTGCCTTTTCCAGAGGATCTAGGATCTACTGTAAGAAACTGTAAGAATAACCGAGCGCCCCCACAGAACCCTCCCTGCCGACCCCAATAAAGCCTGGGTGACCGAAGCCACTCCATGGCGGGGAGCTGAGGAGGGTGCGGAAAGGCCCGGGAAACCAAAGCCCCACCCAGGGCCCTGTGCCCCTCAGCAATTATGAAGAGAAAGTTGAGGGGCAAAGGAAAAATGTGACGCTTTGGCTTCCAATCTTGGTAGATTGGGAGGTCAATCCACGGATGAGACGCCGTCACTTGAGATCTAGAAAATATATAAGTAAAAGGAACAGTCAGAGTAAGCTATGGGTATGGCAGAGATCGCTCAGTTCTCACTCTGATAGACCAGCCCATCACCACATGACCTAGAACCCAATCCTCCGCATCAGCCAGGTTAGGCCCTTGAAAGCCGCCTTTGCCGGGGAGATAGCTCCCCTATTTCAACCCCTTTTCGGGGTTGGGCACCCGCCCTGTGTTATGTAGTCTTCCATAATGTGTTTGATAGTGTGCGGTGTTGTGTTACAACCTGGACAGGTGTCCTGGACGGAGTCATACACCCTCTTCTGATAACTCAGAAGGGCTGGATGGTGCTTACATTTCAGCCTAGCCAGGTGGACTCTGTCCTCACGGGAAATGGGTTTATGGGGGATGGACTTCAGGGGGGCCGTGCACGTTGCTGAGTGTTGTCTCTGAGTGACTGGATGGATCGGTGGGTGATTTGAGTATGGATATGCTACTGGAGGCTGGCTTGGGGTGGGCAAGAGGGGAGTAAAGACAGTATTTGTGTATGATAACGAGTGCTGGGTGTTGTTTTGATGTTTCTTGGTATGTGTGAATGTTCTGCCATGTAGTGTAGTGGATGGTGTTGGTTTGTGGAGGCTGCGGCGAGAAAATGTGTGCCTCTCATATCAAGGTGATCCTTGATTTTGAGGACTTTGGTTTCCTGGTGTAGGTGGTCTGTAGGTGTGGTAGCTGAGCAGCCAGTGATTATTATGAGGGCTTTGATCTGAATGGTCTGTAGGGTGTTGTGATGTGTTTCAGAGAGGTTAGAGGTCCAATCAGGGCTAGCATATTCCATCACTGACCATAACTCTCTTGGTAGCGTAATGCTTAAGTGCGCGGGATTTCGATGTGAGTCTCCTAGGTTCGAGTCCTTGGAGTGCCACATGTATTTGTTGAGTTTAGAAGTGAATGGTTGGTGAAAAAATATAATATACAGGGTGTCCCAGGAGGAAAGGCCATAACTTTGGGAAGTGATACAACAAGGTATTCTAAGCATAAAATGTTCTATAACAAAAATTCCAAATTTCAACCATTAAAAAGATATTGAAGGTTTAATTTAGTGTCCTCCCCCGCATCACTGTAATGGACTTTTCCATGTCAAATAGTTCCCAGCTGGTCCAAACTGAGCTAATATGTCTATAATGTCTATAATCCTCCGACCATAAACTTATCTCTGTCACCTGTCCTATCTCTCCAGTACGGCCACCCGATCATCCTAGCCAGCGGCGCTTGTGGCACTTTGGCGCTGCCGACTGGGAGGCTCTTCGGCAGTACTTCTTTGATTTCCCATGGAATGATTTCTGCTTCCATGGCCGAGGACCCTCGGAGAGTGCTGAACACATTACCGAGGTAATCCTATCGGGCATGGAAGCATACATTCCATTCTCTTTCTCTCAGACTAATGCTAAAAAATCTTGGTTTACTCACGCCTGTTCTACTGCTGTCCGCAATAAGGAGGAAGCATTCAAACGGTACCGACGCCTTAAAACTCAAGACTCTCATTCTTCATATGTTTCTGCCCGGAATCAAGCCAAATATGTTCTTCGACTTGCCAAACACTCTTTCATCAATAATAAATGCACTGAACTATCCAACTCTAGCTCTTCCCAAGCTTTCTGGCATCTAGCCAAAAACCTCTCCAACAATTTCTCTTCCTCGTCTTTCCCTCCCCTTTCCCACTCTGATGGCACAACCATCACTTCTTCCTCTGACAAAGCTAAACTCTTCGCTCAAACTTTTGCTAGAAACTCCACCTTGGATGATTCCGGTTCTATTCCTCCCTCTCCGCCCTCCTCTCTCTTACTTATGCCTAATATCCTAATCTCTTCTAAAGATGTACTTTCTACCCTCTCTGGGCTTAACACTAATAAGGCGTACGGTCCGGACGGTGTTCCTCCTGTTGTTCTCAAAAACTGTGCTTCCGTGCTGACTCCCTGCGCAAATTCTTTCGTCTCTGTCTATCCTCTAACGTCTTCCCTTCATGCTGGAAGTTTGCTCACATTCAACCTGTCCCAAAGAAGGGTGACCGCTCTCAACCCTCCAACTATCGTCCAATTGCTCTCATTTCTTGTCTTTCTAAAGTTTTTGAAACTATTCTTGCTTCCAAATTTCTTAAGCATTTCTCTTCTCATAATCTGCTCTCAGATCGCCAGTATGGCTTCCTTAACCCTTGTCTAGTGGGGTGTTTTGGGCTCATTTGGGCATATTCAGGCCCTCCTGCATGATAAATCAAGCATCTGCATGAACAAAAAAAAATATTTAGCAAAAATCTAGGCACTAAAATGCTTCAAAATGAGACCAGAACGAGCTATGTAGCACTCGTGGTTCTCTTGCAGTGATGCCACGAACATGGGAGTTTAGCATATATCGGTATATTTTTCCCAGCTATGCTCACTACTGGCTACACTGCCGGCCTCTCGAGAACACAGGGAACATGAGTTAATGGGCGGCGGTAAGCCCTGGGAGTCGGCTGTCTGGCCCGCTGTGCTCCCGGCTATTTTGCACTCGATTTTAACCCTTTAAAAGCCTTAATAATGCTCCTAACTTGCTGCAAATTGGTGCACGACTTAAGTCGAGCGCCGCCAATAAGGGGTTAAGGGTCGCTCTACTGGTGATCTTCTTTCATATCTTACTAACTCTTGGTCATCCTCCTTTCGGGACTTCGGTGAGACTTTTTCTATTGCACTAGACATATCGAAAGCCTTCGATAGAGTCTGGCATAAATCTTTAATTTCTAAACTACCCTCCTTCGGTTTCTATCCCTCCATCTGTGCCTTTGTCTCTAATTTCCTTTCCGGCCGTTCCATAGCCGCGGTTGTGGACGGCCATTGTTCACTTCCTCACCCTATAAACTCCGGTGTTCCTCAGGGCTCTGTCCTATCTCCTATTCTCTTTCTAATTTTTATAAATGATCTCCTTAACTGTACCTTAATTCCCATCCATTCATACGCAGACGACTTAACCTTACACTACTCCATTACTTTTTCAGAACGCCCCAGCCAGCAATCCCTCAACGACAAACGTAATGAAGCAATAGAACTCTTAAATTCTGATCTAAATACTATTTCCAATTGGGGCAGAGAAAACCTTGTTAACTTTAATGCTTCCAAAACCCAATTTCTCCATCTATCTACCCGTCAGGATCTCCCAGCGGACTATCCCTTATTCTTCAACAATACAAAAATCAACCCTTCATCTTCTCTCAATATTCTTGGTGTCTCTTTTTCTTCTGCTCTCATTTGGAAGGACCATATTACCAGTCTTGCTAAGGCAGCCTCCCAGAAGCTGGGTGTGCTCAACCGCCTTAGGGGGTTCTTTTCCCCTGCACAGCTTCTTGCTCTGTACAGGGGCATAGTGCGCCCTTGTATTGAGTATTGTTCACATGTGTGGGGAGGTTCCTCTCACACCACTCTCCTAGACAAGGTTGAAAGGAAGGCCTTTCGTATCATTAACTCCCGTCCACTCACCAACTCTCTGCAATCTCTCTCTCTCCGCCGCAATGTTGCATCTCTCTCGCTATTCTATCGCTATTATAATAATCAGTGTTCCTCAGAGCTATCCCAGTGCATACCACCTCCTTTACGTAGGGCACGTGGTACCCGTCTTGCAACTCAATCCCACCCCTACTCTGTGCAACTCTCCAACCCAAGAGTGAAACGTTACTCTCAAACTTTCTTCTTTTCAACAGCTGAGCTCTGGAACTCTCTCCCAGAATCAGTCTTTCCCGCTTCCTATGACTTAAATTGCTTGAAACTCCGTGTGTCCAGGCATTTTGGCTCGAACGTCCCTTGATTTTGGCCCTGTCACTCTTTCAACTATGGGGGAGGTACTCGCTATAGGCAGTTATGCCTTTTGCCTCCCTCCATCACATAGAAAAAAAAAAAAACACATTTTGCAACTTACAAAATTATAGTATCCTAATAATAACATGGTCAAATAGTTGAAGAAAGATGGAGGTGTGGTAGACACTAGGACAGCTAGGCCAGTCTTATGGGGAATTACTGAAGAAAATAAAATTTTCAACTTGCAATAACTCTATACCGGTCGAGATTTGGAATATTAATTTATAGAACATTTTAGGCTTAGAATACCTTGTTCTATCAATTCCTAAAGTTATGCCCTTTCCTCCTGGGACACCCTGTATATTGTTTTGTATACTATGGTCATACTGTAGTTTCTTTGTTATGTTATAATGTTGTATGGGCAAGTTACTTGAGGGCGTTAATGTTTTTGTGTCCGTTTGTTTTTTATACTTGTAATATTTTATTTAAATGACATTGATGTATCGAATGTTACACCAAGGATTTTGTGTGTGTGTGTTTATATGTTATAGGGATGTTGTTTAAGGTGAGGTGAGGGATATGACTATGTTCTACTGTCCAGTTTGTGAGAAGAGTTGCTATAGATTTGGCTGGGGCTAGTTTGAGTCTGTTTGTGGTGAACCAGTCGTGTAGTGTGTTGAGGTACGGCTGGAGGAGTTGTGCGGCTGTGTTTGCGTCTCGATGTGTACATGTGAGTGTTGTGTCGGCTGGAGGAGTTGTGCGTCTGTATTTGCATCTCGATGTGTAGCCTACATGTGAGTGTTGTGTCGGCTGGAGGAGTTGTGCGGCTGTGTTTGCGTCTCGATGTGTACATGCGAGTGTTGTGTTTGTGACTCGATGTGTACATGTTAGCGTTATGTCGTCTGCGTAAGAGGCTGTGTGTATCTGGGGTGCGTGGGGTATGGGTAGCTTGTGCATTTATAGGTTGAAAAGTGTTGGTGACAAAACGGATCCCTGAGGGACTCCATTTGGTGGAGGTCTAGGAATGTGTTACTAACCTCTGTAAGTGTGTACCGGTATCGTTCCATCCAATGCGTTGATACTGAGGGAGGACCAGCGTGTGTATATATTCCAACAATAGGTTATGGCTCCCCCTTCTCCCTCATCCTTAGCACACTATAGACACTATACTAACCTCTGTAAGTGTGTACCGGTATCGTTCCATCCGATGCGTTCGTTCTGCGGCAGGACCAGGGTGTGTATATAATTATTCCAACAATAGATTATGACTCCCCCTTCTCCCTCATCCTTAGCACCATTGACACACACACACACACACACACACATAGGAGGAGACAGAAAAAATCCACTTAACTACAGACCGGTGTCCCTCACCAGCATTGTTTGCAAAATTTGTGAGAAAATTATAAGAAAAAAGTGGGCACACTTCATAGAGGGACAGGGGGTGCTTAGTGAGAAACAGTTTGGATTCAGGGAAGGGAGATCTTGTATTAAGCTTTTATAGCAGAGTGGTAGATGTTACACAGGAGAGAGAGGGATGGGTTGACTGTGTTTACCTGGACCTGAAAAAGGCCTTTGACAGGGTGCCTCACAAAAGATTATTGTGGAAATTGCAGGTTGTTGGAGGTGTACATGGTAGGATGTTAAAATGGATGGAAAACTTTTTAATAGGAAGAGAAATGAGGACCATAATTCTTACAGTTTCTTACAGTAGATCCTCTGGAAAAAGGCAAACTAGGCCTGTGTATCCAGCTCAGTACCAGTACTTGCACTGCTGCGGTCATTCACAGTGTTGGCGGCGGCGGTAGCAGACGCAACATTTTTACTATTCTGTATTTTTGCTTTATAATCAAACTTCAAATCTTGTCTTCCCCATGCTTTATCAAGATTACTTTCAAACTCCCTTATTGATTCGGAATCGACTACATACTGGGGCAGTGCGTTCCTCTCATTTACCACTCTATCACAAAATGAGTTCTTTGCCTTCTCAAGCCTATTTCTTTCTTTGTAAATTTTCTTTGAGTGTACTCTCGTTCTTGTTCCCTCCCGCATCAAGAAGATACCTTCACACACATCCTCATCATACTTTCCTGACACTATCTTAAAAGTCTCTATCATATCCCCTCTCTTTCTTCTATATGCAACTGTCGGAAGCCCCAGTGTCCTCAACCTCTGCTCATAGCCCGCGTTCTTCAACGTTGGTACTAGCTAGCTAGCTCTCCTCTGCACTTTCTCCACTGCTTCTATATCCTTTACCATATATGGAGCCCACACCTGGTTTGCATATTCCAGGTGCGGCCTAACCAGCGCTGTATACAGATTCCTGAAGATTTCTTCGTCAAGTGACACATATGTCCTCCTTATCAGCCCTACAATTCTATTGGCTTTGTTTATCTTTTCCGCTAAATGTTCTGAGAAATTTTACTTATTGTCTATCACTACTCCTATATCCTTTTCTGCATTCACTTCCTCCATCGCTTCATACATACTGTATCCTACCTTGTCTATCTTGCTTGTCCCAATCTGCATGTACTTGCATTTTTTTGGATGAAAAGGCATTAACCAATGCTCAGACCATCCCTTCATGCCATCCACATCTCCTTGAAGCAAACCCACATCTTCCTTACTCCTCACTCTTCTATACAGCTTAGTGTCATCCGCATACAGGTATACCTCACTTCCATAGTTATAACTTCAGGTAAGTCGTTGATAAATATAACGAACAGTAGTGGTCCCAACACAGATCCCTGAGGAGCCCCATTTGTAATTTCCCTCCACCCCGAGCCTATTCCATTCACCAGCACCCTCTGTCTCCGATCTTTCAGGAAGGCTTCTATCCATTTCACACATTTCTCCCCTATATTATAGCTTCTAACTTTCTCTATTAACCTTTTATGTGGGACCTTATCGAAGGCCTTCATAAAATCACAATATACCACGTCTATTACATCACCATCCTCTAGAATTTGCATCCAATCATCTACCACCTTAATTAGCTGTAGTACCGTCGACCTCCCTGGCAAGAATCCGAACTGTCTCCCAATGAAAAGTTGGTTTGATTTCATATGCTCCATTATTCCTTCTCTACTTACCGTTTCCCATTAGTTTACACACAACACTTGTCAAACTGACTGGTCTATAATTTTCTGGGTTATTTCTCTTTCCCTTCTTAAATATAGCTGTTATGTTAGCCTCTCTCCAGTCCATCGGGATTTTTCCTGTATTAAACGATACCTCAAATAACATTTTCAATGGCTCTACTAACATCTCACCTCCTTCCTTTATGATTCTTGGGTGTATCCCATCTGGTCCCGGGGACTTACTTCTGTTCATTTTTTCTATAGCCCTTCTAATTCTAGCATGGGAAAACTCTATTAGTTCTAGTGCAGGTGCCTGTTTGATGGGAATATTTGGCACTGCATCATCCGACTCTACTGTTAGTACCCCCCCAAAGTATTTCCCCAGCACCTCTGCTTTCTCCTTATCCGTCTCCGCTCTACTCCCATCATCCAACACCCTACCAGCTCCGGGATCCCTACTCTTCTCGTTAACTTTTCCTGAATGTACTTCCAGAATATTTTTGGATTATCCCTCACGTTTCTTGCAATCTCTCTCTCCCTTTCCTTTACCCCCCTCCTTGTCTCCCACCTTATTTTATTGTTTATCTGTCTACGTTCCAAATCCACTACTTTAGCTTCTATACTAGACCCCCTGTTCTTTTTTAACACTTTTAATCTATCCCACAATCGTTTCTTTCTTCTTATCAAAGTCCACAGCTTTCTTTTCATTGGTAATTCTGGGTTCGTTCTTTTCCTCAATTTTGTTTTATCCTTATATTCCCTTACTGGTACACATTTGGATATAACATCCTCCAGTTTGACTCTAAACTTCCTCCACATTCCTTCAGCATCTTCACCGTTCAAGTATTCCCCCCAGTCAATGTCCAGACACCTTCTCAGCAGCTCATAATCTGCTCTGTCATACATGTATGTTTTTTTATTGCTTCTATCATCCCTCTCGGTTTTAATATTGCAACTAAAACTTATACAGGCATGGTCACTACGACTGTTACGCTGGCCAGCTTGCCAGAATGCACTCGTAACTCGCTAGCGCTCGCCAGGGCAGTGAAATAGGTTACAATAATCGTAGAACGATGTTCTTTCTTTCATAGAGTTCATGTTGTTGTTGTTGTTGTTGTTGTTCCCCAAGCTGCCTGGCCGAACAGCCCCAAGGCCCCGAGTAAGGCCAAGGCCATAAACGAGCGCCCCCACAGAACCCTCCCTGCCGACCACAATAAAGCCTGGGTGACCGAAGCCACTCCATGGCGGGGAGCTGAGAGGGTGCGTAAACGCCCGGGAAACCAAAGCCCCACCCAGGGCCCTGTGCCCCTCAGCAATTATGAAGAGAAAGTTGAGGGGCAAAGGAATAATGTGACGCTTTAGCTTCCAATCTTGGTAGATTGGGAGGTCAATCCACGGAAGAGATGCCGTCACTTGAGATCTAGAAAATATATAAGTAAAAGGAACAGTCAGAGTAAGCTATGGGTATGGCAGAGATTGCTCAGGTCTCACTCTGATAGACCAGCCCATCACCATATAGAGTTCATGTTGTCACAGACAGATCAGTGGTGGTCTTTATTCTTGTCTGTGACATTGGAAGTATTTTATATCATTGATAGAATATAAGATGCATTGTGTGAAGTTAAGGAGAAAGAGCGAGGTAGGCAGCGAGGTGGTAGTATGTGCGTGTGTATGTACGTGTGCCTCCCTCGCTCGGAGGAGTTTCCCACGCCCGTGATTGGCCGGCGGGCCTGACGTGTCATATGACGCCTGCTCCTCATGACGTAGTCGTCTGTGATTGGGTGCTGCTGCCTTTGGTAATGCTGGGGGGCTCCTGCCCGTGTTTCTCCTGCAGAGCTTGGCACAGCGTGCTTGGTCCTACATGTCCTTTGCAATCTGTCCCCCATATAACCCCCTATACTACTTTCTCTCTCTCTGAACTTCTTCCTTTTCATACTTCTCTCTTTATTCAATTACTTATCCCTTCTGGTTCTGCATACGACTTCCATAGTCGGCCAGTCGTATTACCAGCACCAGTTCTCCATATATGTTTGCACTAGCTTTAGGGATTATTAGAGTCATAGTCAAATGGTATCATAGTATTGGGGTGCTTCTAATTATTGAGTTGTTCTTTCCTACTATTTAATGCTAGACAGTGGAAGGTATCTTTGGTCGTTGTCTGAGTTATGTATGTGGCAAGTCAGAGCCTGTACAACATCGACGAAGCTAGCTAGCCTGTAACCCTTGTGCATATTTTCCTTTGCGAGTGTAGCAGTATACAGGTGAAGGGCTTTTGCCTATGCTTACTTGTATGCTTGCTACCTCATTGTGTTGACCTTTGTGGAGCGCCAGGGTAAGACCAGATACTTGAGATCTAGACTTACCAAGAGAGCCTCCAAGTCACTTAACGTAACATAAGGTAAATCTGTTCAAGGGGAGATAGTAGGCTACGAGCATGCTTGCGCTCTGCCTAGTTTCCTAGTACCTTTTATGCCACTGCTAGACTTTATTAGTGAGAAAGACAGCATTGTGTTTATTAACTTTAATTGTGTATGCTTTAGGAATTATTCACACCTTATTTTAGCCTAGGTTGATGCATAGTGCACAACCCAGTTTGGCTGTTACGTTGGCTAAGGAAGTACTGTTTTGAGTGGCGATTATTAGTGCTGTCACAGAGTTGTTGCACTCCCTTGTTATATATATGTATCCTACTTTTTGGGGTATTTAAGATACACGCTTTGGTGTCCTGCCCCTGCATTATTTCTGTTCTGTATTAACGAGCATCTTAGAGCATCAGACGTTTTCAGAAGATTCTTTATCTGATTGCTGTAGGACTAGACTTCCAGTGTTTTCATAGAGCATTGTAGAGTTTAGTGTTGAGTACAGACTCACACTAAAGTTAACGTAAGCATATACTCCTTTATTAAATCTTGTTATAGTTTATTCAAGCATTGATATTACTTAAGAGCATTTTATTAACGTAAAGTAGTCCTGTTGTGAGTAGGCTTTGCCGTCATCGGTAAGCCTTTGTAGAAGTACACTAAAACCCAGTTAATTGATACCCCGTTATCCAGTAGATTAACTCTGGAGGGTTTTAAGTGTTTTGTTCACCGGCGTAATAGTTTGAGGGTTTGGAATTAGCGTACCGTTGTTGCAGATATAGCCTATCATCTAGTCCATTCTTAAGTGCCCTTGTTTATTTCGTAGTGCCGGTCGTAACACGACCTATAGGGCTATCCACATTGACATGTTCCACTATATCCTCCTCATTGCTAAAAATTAAATCAAGTACACTCCCCTGCTTCCCATCTCTATATCTTGTCATCTCTGTAATATGTTGCGTTAAAAAACAATCTCTTACTTTCTCTATAAACTTGTTTTCAAGGCTACACTGTCCCGCTGGAGTAGTACAATTTGCCCAGTTGATCCTTGGCAAATTGAAATCACCAATCAAAATTTTATATTTGTTCTCTCTATTATCTATTTCCTTCATTGCTTTCAGTAGGTTATCATCCTCTTCCCTACTATTATTTGGGCTTCTATATATAGAGGCAATTAGAATTGACCCTCTTGTACATTTTACTTCAATACACAAATACTCACAATACTGCTGTCTCATATCCACCTCATTTACCTTGAGCTCTTTTCTTACATAAATAAACAGTCCTCTTCCAACCTCTGCTCTAATAGCATTCCTCTCGTACAACTCAAAACCCTCCAAACTATACTCCACCAGTACGAGACGAATATTCACAGTGGAGGAGTGTGACGAGCGGAGTACCACAGGGATCAGTGTTGGGTCCGATAATGTTCCTACTTTATGTAAACGACATGCCAGAAAACTTGAATAGTTATATGAATATGTTCGTGGATGACGCTAAGATCATGAAGAATGTCACCTGTATAGAAAGTTGTCAGGATCTTCAAAAGGACCTAGATAAGTTGCACAGATGGAGCCAAACCTGGAAAATGAGTTTCAATGCAGAAAAGTGTCATGTTTTGGAAGTGGGAACAAGTGAGATAAGGCCAAGCTGGGAGTACAAATTAGGAATTAAAATAATCGGCAAAACCCGGCATGAGAAGGACCTTGGAGTGATAATACAAGATGATCTAT
This sequence comes from Paralithodes platypus, assembly GCA_032716605.1. Taxonomy (NCBI): domain Eukaryota; kingdom Metazoa; phylum Arthropoda; class Malacostraca; order Decapoda; family Lithodidae; genus Paralithodes; species Paralithodes platypus. Next base: position 24,398,327 of record CM064565.1, on the reverse strand, counting down.
CCCCGGAGAAGCATATTAACATGATCATTGGAGGAGCATATGGAATAATAACCAATATGAGAGTGGCATTTAACTACTGTATTTGGACAAAGAAAAGTTAAGAAAACTGATAATGACTATGATAAGACCAAGATTAGAATATGCAGCAGTGATATGGTCACCACATTTGAAAAACACATAAACAAATTAGAGAAAATCCAAAGGATAGCAACGAAGATGATCTCAAGATTGAAGGAGTTGACATATGAGGAAAGACTTAAGACACTACAACTGCCTACCTTGAAAGAGAGAAGGGAACGAGGCGACTTAATAACGATGTTCAAGGGAGTAAAAAGTTTGGAACGAGTAGATAGGGAAGATCTATTCGTGAGGGATAATGGAAGGACAAGAGGACACGAGTTTAAACTGAGGAAGGGCAGATGTCGTAAGGACACAAAGAAATTCAGCTTTCCATATAGAAGTACAGTATAGAGACTTGGAACAACTTGGAGGAGGAGGTGGTGAGAGCGAAGAACATTAACATGTTCAAATCTAGGTTGGATAAAAGTAAATATGGAAATAGGACAACATAAGCTATGATATGTTAGTCCAAAATACTGGGAATTGGGAATATCCATTACGATACTTGTCTAAGTAAAATGGATTAATTATAAAGTAACTAAGACAGGACAACACGAGCGCTGCTCAATTCCTGTAAACTACAAATAGGTAAATACACAGTAGACACTATACTATCCTCTGTAAGTGTGTCCTGGTACCGCTCCATCTGATGCGTTCGTACTGCGGCAGGACCAGTGTGTGTATATATTCCAACAATAGGTTATGACTCCCCCTACTCTCTCATGTTTGGTGGAGGTCTAGGAATCTATTACTGTACTAACCTCTGTAAGTGTGTCCCGGTATCATTCCATCCGATGCGTTGATACTGCGGCAGAACCAGCGTGTGTATAAATTCCAACAACAGGTTATGACTCGGATGATTGAAGACCAGTTGTACCCAGTAAAAGAGGTGGGACAGAGCGGTGTGCCACGGAGCGTACTGCATCTCCTCCCGCAGATAGATACTCAGGTCCAGGGCCACGGAGGCGTTGATCGTTCCTGCCCTGTGGGTGGGGGGGAGGGGAGATTGTAAAGATGCATGTTACGCACATGCAGCACCAGGAAAAATATCGTCTTAAGACATTTGACCAATTAGTTTGGCCATTTTTATCACCTTTCGCCTCATTTCATTGTCAATATTAGAACCTTTCGTGCTATTTAAGTGTCAATTTGATCCTGGCAAGCGATAGAGCCTGCAACTTAGGAGGAACCGGTCTTTGGCCAAAACAAAATTTCTACCAAAATTTTTACAAATACCTGTACTGTATATCTCAAAGGGGGGGGGGGGGGGCCTTAGGGGTATTTACAAATACCTGTACTGGTATTTTATTTACTTAAGCTTAATTTAGGAGGAACCGGTCTTTGGCCAAAACAAAATTTCTACCGAAAAATGTACAAATATATCTCAAAGGAGGGGGGGGGAGGGGGGGGTCCTTGGGGGTATTTACTTAAGCTTAATAGAGGTCTAGGGAGCAAACTAACCCCCCGCCCCAATAAATTAAATTGATATCATAACGATATTCTACTTTATAAAATATCATTCCTAAAATATTTTTAAATCACCTGCAATGAATATATCACAAAACATTTATAACACAGATTCCAATATTCATACAAATTAAGGCGGGTGACCTGCTTTTTTTTCTCTCCTTTTCTCTCTTTCTCTGGCTTGCATCCATTCGGCCCCATTCAGCCTACTGTTTTAAGACGTTTAGGACATTTTTCTATCGAAAAATTTACAAATTTAGCCAGCAGTCTAACACATCGCTCGCCAGGTATTAATCGACACCTGGATGGGGATAAACGTCTTAAAACAATACGCTGAATAGGGCTGAATGGATACAACCCAGGGAGAGAGAAGACAAAAAACGAGGTGAGCTCCCTTAACCTTTAAAGATCCGAAGACGCCATTTCTGTTTTCTGGCTATTATTAGGTGATGTAATTCAGATTAGGAAGGATGTGTGGAAGTCAGAGGGTCACTTGAAATAGTTTTTACCCTATTAATTTCCACAGATCCTTCCTAAGCTGTATAAAATCGTCTAATGATAGGCAGAAGAAACGGTCAAAATGCGTCATAATCTTCAAAGGGTTAAGGGGGGTGACCTGCTTTTTGTTCTCTCCTTTTCTCTCTTTCTCTGGCTTGTATCCATTCGGCCCCATTCAGCCTACTGTTTTAAGACGTTTATCCCCATCCAGGTGTCAATTTTTTACTGGTGAGCGGTAGCGAGCCAGCATATTTTAAAAACAAATTTGACAGCAGGCTAAATTTGTACATTTTTCGGTAGAAAAACGTCTCCGGCGAAGCCGGATTTCTTCATATAATGCTGGCTCGCTATCCCTCGCCAGGAAGAAATCGACACCTAGATGGGGATAACAAATAGTTGGCTGAATGGGCCCGAATGGATACAAGCCAGAGAAAGAGAGAAAAGGAGAAAAATAAAAAAAGCAAGTCACCCCCATTCATATAAATCGATATTAAGGGGAGATGGGTTGTTTTTCTGGTCCCCCTTCTTCAAATCTGAAAACTAATGGGGCTAAACATGAGGCAGAAGGGGGACCAGAAAAATGGCCCATCTCCCCTTAAAATAAATCAATAGGGAAAAATTCAAATGCTTAGAAGTCTATACAAAAATCCAATATTAATAAAATTTAATCAATCAATAAACAAGATTCCAAATATTAAAAGAAATCAGTAAGAAAATGTCAAATGCTAAGAAATCTATACAAAAATTCCAATATTAATATATGTACTGTATATTGATCATTAATATATGTACTGTATATTGATCATTAATATATGTACTGTATATTGATCATTCATAAAGCAAGATTCTAAATATTAAATGATATCAATAAGAAAAAGTAAATGCTAAGAAATCGATACAAAAATTCCAACATTAATATACAGTACTGTACTGTATATGGATCAATCGAAAAGCAAGATTCTAAATATTTACAGAAATCAATAGGAAAACGTCAAATGCTAAGAAATCTATACAAAAATTCTAATATTTATATACATTAACCCTTTCACGCTCATATGACGCAGAGGTTGCCAGATTAGCAATAATAAATAGAGTTCTCTCACTCTTATAATTACCTCTCCAAAATTAGTTTTCTGCCCACAGCTAACTCAAAGACAACTGCAGAGGTTGAAGTAACTAAACTAAAGGTTTCTAAATACCCCTGATGGTAACAAAGGCTTTAAAGTATCCCCAATAGGCTCAAAATTGCGTCATATGTAGGAGAGGGTTAAGCAATCAATCAATCAATCAATCAATAAGCAAGATTCTAAATATTTAAATAAATCAATAAGAAAAAAGTCAAATGCTAAGAAATCAAAATCAAGAAGCACTTGAGTCAATAGGCTGTACATTTCCACACCTATTCCCTGGCTGACTCTTCCCAAATGGTAGAAATATTAGCTCGATAACTCTAGTCCTTTTTGAGTTTCGGGTAAAGTGACTCATATCCACAAATTAGTTTACTCAAAGGGGCCCATCTCGTTTTTTTTTTCTCTCTCTCTGGTTGTATCCATTCGGCCCCATTCAGCCTACTGTTTTAAGACGTTTAGCCCCATCCTGGTGACGATTTTTTCCTAGCGAGCATGAGCGATCCAGCATATATTAAAAACAAAATTTTGACAGCAGGCAAAATTTTTAAATTTTTCTATAGAAAAATGTCTCCGTCGAAGCCGGATTTCTTCATACAATGCTGGCTCGCTATAGCTTGCCAAGAAAGAAATTGACACCTGGATGGGGGTAAACGTCTTAAAACAGTAGGCCAAATAGGGCCGAATGGATACAACCCGGAGAGAGAGAAAAAGCAGGTGACCCCCCTTAAGAGATCGAACATGCAAAAGATTTAGAGAATAGGATGCAAGACTTAATACATTAAATATATATATACTGTATAAGAGAGAGAGAGAGAGAGATAGAGAGAGAAGGAGAGAGAGAAAGCGGAGAGAGAGAGCGAGAGAGAGAGAGAGGAGAGGAGAGAGAGAGAGAGAGAGAGAGAGAGAGAGAGGGGAGAGAGAGAGAGAGGAGAGAGAGAGAGAGAGAGAGAGAGAGAGCGGAGAGAGAGAGAGAGAGAGAGAGAGAGAGAGAGAGAGAGAGAGAGAGAGAGAGAGAGAGAGAGAGAGAGAGAGAGAGAGAGAGAGAGATCTAATACAGTAACCGTATCATTCTTTATAAGAGTACAGTAGATACATAAACAGATTACCTTTGAAATCTTTCGCCTTAATAATAATAATAATAATAATACAGTAATAGCAAATCTTGCACAAACATATAGAGAATAAAGCCAAATAGTTCGCATTGTTCACATACATAAATGAATAATGATTATGAAAGACAAAAATATACACCATGCAATCTATACAAGGCATAAATGTAAACAAAAAACAAAAACAAATACACACACATTCATTAACTCAATGACTGCGGGCTGTTATATAAAAAATACGGTCATCACTGCGGCACTTGTCATATGACAATGACAAGGTCTGGGAGGCAGCGAGCGAATATAAGCAGCGCGGAACGGTCCCATCCACCGCCAGCTGTGTCTGGGCGGACACTAATGTCAGCGGGAGACATCTCCAACTCCCTTACAGACTTGAGGATAGTGAAAACCGGTCAAACTTACTAATTTTTACCGATTTAGTGTCACCTGTGCGATATAATTGTATGGCAACCAGTGGTCGTACAGACATAATTCAGGTGTCATTGGAAAGGTCTATTCCTCTGCTTTCAGGGATATATAATTGAAATACGTTATAGCTCTTGTTTATACATGAAAATGTGCAGGGAATGAAGGTTACTTTTAGTACAAAACCTCCGTATGGCACAGTGTAGACAAGCAATTGTCATACTGTATGACACCACAGATTGTTAGACCACCACCGTTCACCAACAACACTCCCGTCTGTCAATAACACATACACTGACCATAACAAAACACCTCCAAGTGGACCTGTCTCCCGTGGGAAGGACAAACCGTGCCAGTTTACTGAAGGGCTTACAGGAATGACCACTCAACTTAGGGTCCATCCGACTCCGAGGCCCTCTATGTATTTTTTTAGTACTATTATTTTACAGTGGTGTGCGGCTAGTCCATCCACTAACCTGTTTCACCCATAGGTAAGCAGTACGGATTTGTATAAGGTTTACTCCCCTAGATGGGTTGCCGGCCAAGGCTGACGAGTTCCGGTAATAATGAGTCTACTATCATTAATTAACTTCTACTTATGTTTCTACAGTAATTCTAAATTTATAGTCTTAACAAAATTGAAAGACATACAGTACATACAAGTTTAAAGACCTTTTTGTCCACAGAGAATGTGGTTACAGTCTCACGTCCTAAATGGCGGCTTTCCAGGCAGCCCTGTCAAGGGCTGCCTCTGTTGTCAAGTTCTTTATTTTGAGATCGGACCGGAGCATCTGATCCCACGTCATTCTAGGTCTACCCCTACACGCAGCTCCCCCCACGTTCACAGTCCGGCATTTCTTTACCCAGCACTGATCATCCAGTCTCTCCACGTGATTGACCCCTTCTGTACCGGCGGTGTCTTTTTAACTTTATCCTGGCTACTATTAGATGGTTATATTCAGTTTACAAAGGGCCTCCAGCAATTAACAGGCTTCGAACTACCTTACTTAACCCTTTTTACTGCCACAGATCCTTCTTAAACTGCATAAAATCGTCTAAAAAGACATCTCGGTAAAGAAGAGTTTAAATAATTATTAGGCAAAGAGAATGTAATTTATAATTATATTTGTTGTGACTGAGGGGGGTAACTATCATTATTGTACTTAAGCTTATGGTTAGTATTACATTGTACAGGATACTCGGAGAAAGTTAAGGGGAGGCAGACCGTTTGTTTGGTCTATTAATTCATTTATTCATATATTTTTTTAGTTTCCTCTCTAGACCTCCATCAAGCTTAGAAAAACACCCCCTAGACCCCCCTTTAAGATAAATTTTTAAATTTTTCGGTAGAAAAATGTCTCGGCCGAAGGCCGAAATTGCAGGCTCGCTATCGCTCGCCAGAAAATAATCGACACCTAAATGGCACGAAAGGGCTTAAAATTGACAACGAAATGGGGCGAAAGGTGTTAAAATTGCCAAACTAATGGGCCGAACATCTTATAATCTCAAAACTAGTGGGGCTAAACATTAGGGAGAAGGGGGTCCAGAAAAACGGTCTGCCTCCCCTTAAGTTTACGGTTAGTATTACATTGAACAGGATACTCAGAGAAAGTTAATAGCGTAAGTTTAGCATTACATTGTACAAATGCTATATACTCAGTGAAAGTTAATAGCGTAAGTCTAGCAGTAAATTGTAGATACTCAGAAAAAGTTAATAGAATAAGTTTAGTAATACAGTACATTGTACATAAACTACATACTCAGAGAAAGTTGACATCATAAGCACAATATTATTAGGAGTTACATACAACTTGATGCACCAAACAGTACACGAATGCTAACATATGCAACACTTAAGTCACCGATGCTAAAAGAAAGCGGGCTAGATATCTGATCTGGATAAAAGTCCGAAGGAAAACGTCAGAGAATGAGAAAAGGAGAAAAAAGGTGACCCCCTTAACGCATCAAGATTCTGTTTAGCTATTTTCTATGTTGAGGCCACCCCTTCGGGGATCACGGTGTCAGGCAATAGATAGATATATTAGAATTTTCCTGTGCAGTGATTTTATATATTTAAATTTTTACCTATATTAGGTCATATCCAGAATTGTATGACAGCCATCCGGATTTGTCTGGATGGCTGAAACCTAAGTCTGGTTGTTTAAGTTAGATATCTGGATTAATGTTTCAGTCATCCGGATTTGTCTGGATGGCAAAAACCATCTTACATAAAGCTTCTGGCCAGCCCTATGAGATGATTGAAAGCGAGTTCTTTGACCTGAGTGTTGGGTTGAAACAGGGGTGTGTGATGTCCCCGTGGTTGATTACTGTATATATGGATGGAGTCATGAAAGAAATACTAGGAAGAGCAGTGGATGTTGGTGTATCGCTGAAAAGGGAGGGAAATGAGTGGAAGCTACCTATACTGCTGTTTGTGGATGATACAGTTCTGATCAGCGATAATGAATGGGAGTTGCAGGGTCTGGTAAATGAGTTTGGAACAGTGTGCGAAAAACGGAATTTGAAGGTAAATGTGGGGAAGAGCAAGGTTATGGTCTTCGAAAGGGGTGAAGTCACAGAGTGTGAGGTGAAGTTGAATGGTCAGGCTATGGAGATCGTCAGCTCTTTTAAGTATCTGGGCAGTGTGTTGAGTAAAGATGGGACTATGGATGAAGAAGTGCGGGAGAGGGTGCAACAGGGGAAGAGGGTTGTAGGAACGTTGAAAGCAGTAACAAGAAATATAGTGGTCAGTATGAAAGTGAAGAAGTCCTTGCATGACAGTGTGGTAATCCCGACACTAACTTACGGAAGCGAAGCTAGGACGTTCGGGAAGAGACTCGGACCAAGAGTGAGAGCGGTGGAAATGAGTTACTTGAGAAGTGCGTGCAGAGTTACATGGAGGGATAGACAGACGAATGAGGTGTGGTGTGGAGGTAGATGTGCTGGAAAGTGTGAAAAGGAACAACTTAAGATGGTTCGGCCATATGGAACGTATGGGAAGCGAGAGAATGACTAAGAGGGTGTACGAGAGCGAGGTGGAAGGACAGAGAGGGAGAGGTAGACTGAAGGAGAGGTGGAAGGATGGAGTGAGGAAGTATATGAATGAAGGCGGTGCTGGTTGGGAGGAGGGGCGTCGACTGACTGGGGACAGAGGTGCATGGGGGCGGTTCGTTCGTGGCCACCCCTTCGGGGATCACGGCGTCAGGCAATAGATAGATAGATAGATAGACTATGTTGAGACTTTAGTTAATGTTTTGTTTGCATTTCATCACCACCATGACGTCCTTTAACCTTTGATTCTGGCTGAAATTAGATGATTGTATGCAGTTTAAGAAGGACCTATGTTACTGAGAGGGTTTATTGAGATCGTATTTACCCATTTGAATTGTAAAAGTAGATTATAAACTAAAGAAAATCACCTAATGGTAACCAGAATATGATGAAAATTACGTAATGGTGGTGAAGGAGTTAGGTAGTTAAAGGTGGTGGTGTATGGGTTGAGTTAAACATGGAATAATAATTGCCAACCTGCACATAATTATCTTGCAAAATGCAATGTCACTGAACTAATTATTAACAATGGTATAACATTTTGTGGATCGTCTACACCGGACCTGTGACATCATAGGAGTGTAAGTCCACCATCCAGTCCAGGATGAGGATACTCCTGTGAAGTCACTATGACGTCACAGGTCCAGTGTAGACGATCCACAAAATCCTTTATACCATTGTTAATAATGATTTCAGTGACATTGCATTTTGCAAGATAATTATGTGCAGGTTGGCGATTATTATTCCATGTTTATCTCAACGCATGAAGCACCACCTTTAAATTTCATAAAATTACTGTACTTGGCCCTGAATTGTCTGCAACGGAGTTTTTTTTTGTACACGTCTCCCTCACTATCTGATGCCCCGTACGATATTATTATAGGTGTTTAGGTGTTTTGTGTTTTGGCTGGTCCCAGAATGCATCCCCATTTACCCCATTAATTTTAGGGTTTGCTATACAATTTTTCTATTAAAGATCGGGTTTTCAAGAACGTAACTCAATCGTAAATCGAGGGAGACCTGTAAAGCGTGTCAATCTATACCCTGATCCAAGTAAGTAGGCCAAAACTCTAGAACATTAACCTGTAATTGACCACAGGCGAGTTTCAGACTATACGGAAGTTGGAGCTGTAGACATCACCATTTAACAAAAGTACAGTACAGTAGTACATTTATAAATAACCTACATACTGTACAACTAGATTAATCATAATTTCTCTATCAGAAACCTACATTATTATTGGCTTACTGAACGCTATTGAATCTCGGAGCAGAGGGCTAGATAGAAATGGCGCTATATAAGTAACCTGAACATTATTTTTATTATTATGAGGAACTACATGAACGAAGGCGGTGCTGGTTGGGGGGAGGGGCATCGACTGACTGGGGACAGAGGTGCATGGGGCGGTTCGTTCGTGGCCACCCCTTCGGGGATCACGGCGTCAGGCAATTGATAGATAGATAATTTGGAATAATTTTGGTTCGGATAAGTCATTTTAAAATCACAGTTTTATATCAATGTTTACAGCTCCAACTTCCTTATAACCTGAAACTTGCCGAGGGTCCTTTAAACGGTGACTTATAATACTACTTATGTTAAAAGATACACCACAAATAACAAGGGATAAAAAAGAGAATCCAAGACTAAGACGAGAGAGAGATACGGAAGTTTGGGACAATGTAACAGATATAAAGTCTGTTTCTTCCAGCTGATGGTAAATTGCATCCCTTAGCATCTGTTTTATCAATACTTAATTAAAACATATGATACTGCTAAGTCTCTGTGTTGTATAATTGCCAAGTTTTTATAATTAGAAAGATAAAGATTATAGGTTTGAGTCCTGAAGGGAAGAATGAAAACCTAATATTTAGTATATCCATCATTGACGAACTGCCTTAACAAAGTTATGGCCTCTCTTTGAACTCATGGCTCGCCATTTCAAATGTCCTACCTAGGAGCCCAAACAATAGATATTAACCATATCATCGTGAGCAAACGCTAAAAAAACTCACGGACTCGTCATGTATGATGCGGATGCCACTACTGTACTGAAGAAACCGATAAAAAATATGGTAAGAATAAACTTGATCTACCAGTACTGCACTTCCCGACAGCCTGATGTTCTATAGTGGCGTCCCCTAGCGTCAAGGGCCACATCTAGCCCTCAAATGATATATCAAGACTGTTGATGTGTGCAAGTGTGAACTGTTTTGAATATGGAGCGCGATGACGTCACGCGTGACGTCACTGTCATGGCGGACCAGGAAGCAACCGTCATATGCGGTCAGCTGGCCAGCAGCTGGCAGTTGTATACATACACCAGGTGAGCGAACATTAACACTGGTAGCAGAGCGTAGTTCCTGAACCATGGCGTCGTCTAAGTGGCCACCGAAGTTCGTTGATGAGTAGGAATATTAGACTTGGAGAAAAGACATTGAGATATGGTGTGAACTGACAGAGTTAAAGAAAGACAAACAGGCGTTGGCTATCCATTTGTCTTTGGAGGGGCGCGCCAGACAAGCGTCGTCTGAAATGGTTGTGGCAGATTTGAAAAAGGAGACTGGTGTGACTGCCTTACTGGAAAAGCTTGATGGGTTATTTTTGGTGGACAAAGGCCGCCGACAATTTGCGGCATTCCAGGAGTTATATAATTTTCGGCGAAGTGGTGATATGGAGATCAGAAAGTTTGTGTCGGTGTTTGAACACACATATTTTAAGTTCAGTAAACAAGATATGAACCTCCCGGATTCTGTTATGGTATTTATGTTGCTTGCTTCGTGCCGATTGAGGGATAGTGAGCAACAATTGGTGATGTCTGCAATCATGGAGCTGTCCTACAGTAACATGAAAAATGCATTGAACCGCATATTCGCCGGGGATATCAGTGCACAGTTGGATTCTGTACCAGCCGGGCCTGTTTGTAGTGTGAAAAGTGAGCCAGTATTTATGGGTGAAGAGGTGAAGAGTCAGAGTGATGGTGGGGTGAAGGCGGAAGAAGCATTATATGTCAGTGGTTTTCAACGGGGTAGATCGGGATTTCGAGGCGGTCGCAGGGGCGGACCGTCAACCAGAGCAAGAGGATACCCCAGTTCATCATCAAGGAAGCAGAATCCACTAGGGACGGACGGTAGGGTAACAAGGTGCAACATATGTGACTCACGATTCCATTGGGTCAGGTACTGTCCTGATGCTTATGAAAATAATGGAAGTCGTGGGGGTTCTACAGCTGTGAGTGGCAGTATTGGGGGAGAAACTGAGACGGCATATCTATCATTATTTCTAGGTTATGCTGGAGACGGGGGTACTGATGTTAAATTAAGTGGGCTTGTGAAAGAGGCCCAGGGCTGTGCAGTACTGGACTCAGGGTGTTCTACTACGGTGTGTGGAACTGGCTGGCTTAATGGTTTTCTAGGTAGCCTTAGTGATTATGAACGGGATACAATTGTGGAGGAGAAGTCAATTTCCACATTTACCTTTGCTGATGGTGTCACTGTTCCTTCCCTTAAGCGAGTCACATTGCCTTGTTTTATTGGAAATATGAGTGCAAGAGTTGTGGCGGATGTGGTGGATTGTAATATTCCACCATTACTGTTGAGCAGGCATTCGATGAAAAAGGTAGAGATGTTGATTAACTTTGCTACAGACCAGGTCAAGATTCATGGAAGGGTGATTGATCTACAGACGTCAGCTTCAGGTCACTATTTGTTGCCGATATCAGCGTGACTAGGACGGGTGTTTGGGGGAATGATTTCTTTGGCTGCTGTGGAGGGGAGGGATGTGAAGAAGACAGCTTCGAAACTTCACAGGCAGTTTGGACACCCTACATCATCAAAGCTTGTCAAACTCATTAATGATGCGGGAATTGAGAGTTTGGATCTGGAACGGGCTGTACAAAAGGAAACCGAGGAGTGTGAGGTATGTTTTAAACTTAGGAGGGCTACACGACGTCCCATAGTTAGCATGCCTATGGCGTCTAAATTGAATGAGGTCATTGCTATGGACCTAAAGGCCTGGGGCAATAAATATTTTTTGGTGGTTGTTGATTTGGCCACTAGATATTGTACAGCAACAGTGATTGGAGATAAACGTGCAGCCACCATTATCAAGGCTGTGTTTCAGAGCTGGATTGTTACGTTCGGCGCGCCTGGAAAGATCCTGACGGACAATGGATGTGAGTTTAACAATGAAGATATGAGGGCACTTGGTGAGGCATTCAACATTAAAATTATGACGACCGCAGCGGAGAGTCCCTGGAGCAACGGTGTGTGCGAACGTTTAAATGCAGTGATCGGTGACATAGTAAGGACAATTATGGCAGACAGCAAGTGTGAATTGGGTGTGGCTTTGGCCTGGGCAGTGTCAGCGAGGAATGCCCTAACCAACTTTACAGGCTTTTCCCCTAACCAACTAGTCTTTGGTCACAACCCCGGATTGCCTAATGTGTTTACGAATGATCCCCCAGCATTGGAATCTGTTTCGGCATCAGACATTGTGAGAAACAATTTAAACGCTCTTCACTTGGCAAGACAGGAGTTTGTTAAAATAGAGTCTGGGGAACGCTTGGCAAGGGCCTTGCGACACAACTTACGTTCAAGCAAACTTGCGGATGTGCAGAGTGAAGATGAGGTGTTTTACAAACGAAACAACAGTCGTGAGTGGCACGGCCCTGGCATTGTCATTGGAAAGGATGGGAAGCAGATTTTGGTGAGACATGGGGGTGTCTATGTAAGAGTTCATGAGTGTCGGTTGGTACGCGCTCCAGGTGGGGACTCAACGGAGGGACGAGATGTTGACAATCTTCAAGACAAGGGGACAGGGCTATCGTCGACGGAATATCTACCTGATGAGGGGTCGGAGAGTGGAGATGGACCGCGTGAGCCTGAGGTCGTTGATGATTCAAGTGATTCGAGTGAACCGGAGATCGGGAACCAGGACCCGGATCCGGGGCTAGAGTCCGCTCCAAATCAATCTAATAGACTCACCGCCGGTCAACGGATACAGGGTGTACGGGCTGAGAGCGGTGAATTGGTGTCTGGACGTGTGGTGGGTAGAGCTGGTAAGGCCACTGGAAAACATAAGGACTGTTATAATTTTAGGTGGGACTTGGATGGAAGCGTTTCCTGGGCAGATCTGAAGGGGGACTTTAGCACGTGGGAGGTGGTGGATGACAATACAGAGCTGATGGTTCTTTTCAACTCAGATGAGGTGTTGTGTGCCAAGAAGAAAGAGATTGTAAACTGGCAGGAAAATGATGTGTATGAGGAGGTGGAGGATGTTGGACAGGTGGCATTCTCGGTACGGTGGGTTGTGACGGAAAAAGTCAAAGGAGGTCAGACAGTGGTGAAGGCACGTTTGGTTGCGAGGGGATTCGAGGAGGAGACTGGTGATATTCGGAAAGATTCGCCTACATGTTCTAAAGAAGCGGTGCGTTTGACAGTGGCGATTGCTGCTTCCACCAGCTGGATCTGTCACTCCCTAGATGTAAAAGTTGCTTATTTGCAAGGTTACGAGATTGGAAGAGTTGTACATCTAAGACCTCCGCCGAAGTTTGCTGATGGACAACTGTGGAAGCTGAAGAAGACGGTTTACGGGTTGTGTGATGCGGCTAGGCAGTGGTACCTGCGAGTGAAAGATCAGTTACTGGATCTCGGTGCTATGATGTCTTCACTGGATTCGGCGCTGTTCTCCTGGAAATGTAATGGCAAGGTTGAAGGCGTGGTGTGTATTTACGTGGATGATTTTCTTTGGACTGGGACTCCTGATTTCAAGAATCATGTGATAGACCCGTTAATTCAAGTTTTCCTCATCGGTAGCACTGAGTCCAAGGCTTTTAAGTATGTGGGTCTGAACATTGTCTCTTATAAGGATGGAAGCATTACCTTGGACCAGCTTCAGTATGCATCGACCTTGACTCCGGTACCTATCTGCAGACAACGTGCAAATGTAAAATCGGCCAAATTGTCAGTGTCAGAAAGGTCGGAGTATAGGGCTCTAGTCTATCTATCTATCTATCTATCTATCTATCTATATGCTCAGGCCCAATCCCCATTTTGGGGGTAGCCGACTCAAGACAGAGCAAGAACAGGGAACACACAAAAACAACATAGAACAAAAAATAAACACAGATAAAAAACACAAACTCTCACACATCCAGGTCACCCAGGAGAAGACCCAGAGACCAGGGTTACCAAGGTCGCTCCAGCACTCCCCCGGCCCCTGACCACCCGGAGAGGTTCCGATCTCGGCAGGCAGACATGCAGCGGAGCCAAAGCCACAAGCCCTCCCACCACACTTCCAGGCACACCCTTCATATTAATCGTCCCCCCGGGCCAGGCGCCTGATGGACTATTATCTAGTCCAACTTGCGCCCGACCCCTTACTCCAAATGACCACGTGTTCACTCAACTATTCACAAGCATTCTCCATTCACTCCTGTCCACCACCACTTCCCCTGCCTGATCTATAGTCATTCCTCTATCATCCAAAGCCTTTCTTACACAGTCTCTCCATCTCAATGGGGGTCTTCCTGCCCTTCTATCTCCCCTTGTACCTGACTCACATATTCTCTTTGTAAGCCTTTCATCTCCCATTCGTTCAACATGACCATACCAGCTCAGCACCCTTCTGTCCACTCTGGCTGATAAATGTTCCTGCTGCCCCACTCTCCTACGTATCTCTTCATTCCTCAATCTGTCTCTACGAGTAACTCCACACATACTCCTCAAGCAGCTTATCTCCATCACATCCAGCCCTCTTTTCTCCTTTTTCTTCAGAGCCCATGTCTCAGCCCCATACATCACTGTTGGCACAACAATTCCTTGATACAGTGCAATTTTTACTTTCACTCCGAGATTTCTCGTCTTCCACATACTTCCCATTGCTCTGAAAACCTTCCTTCCTTCACACACTCTCTGTTTTACCTCCACTTCCATACCTCCACTCCTGCTTATTGTTCCTCCTAGATATTTAAAACACTCTACTTGTTCCAATATTTCCCCATCCAGCCTCACATCTAGATTCACCCTATGCTCTCCCCTATTACACACCATTACTTTACTTTTATTGATGTTCACCTTCAGTTTCCTCCTTCCACAAACCACACCAAACTCTTTGACTACCCGCTGCAGTTTCTCATCAGAATCCGCCACCAATGCTGTGTCATCAGCGCACAGCAACTGATTCAACTCCCAATCTCTACCATTCTTTCCTACTAAACCCAATCCTCTTCCCATAGTTCTCCTTTTCACCTCCCTCACCACACCATCCATAAACATATTAAACAGCCATGGTGACATTACACAACCCTGTCGCAAACCTACCTTTACCTCAAACCATTCACTCAACTCACCATTTCCTACTCTCACACATGCTCTGCTCCCTTCATAAAAACTCTTAACTGCTTCTAACAAATTTCCTCCTATTTCATAAATCCTTAACACCTTCCACATTGCTTCACGGTCCACACTATCATACGCGTTTTCCAAGTCCATAAAAGCCCAAAATATCTCCTTATGCTTCTCTAAATACTTCTCGCATAACTGTCTTACTGCAAACATCTGATCCACGCACCCTCTTCCCCTCCTAAAACCGCACTGTTCTTCTCCTATTGCAACTTCCGTACACTTTATTATCCTCTCTATCAACACCCTGCCATACAGCTTTCCAACCACTGACAATAAACTAATACCTCTATAACTTGAACACTCCTGCCGATCTCCCTTCCCCTTGTACAACGGCACAATACATGCACTCTTCCAGTCTATTGGTACCATTGACACAGAAAAGCACACATTGAAGTTTCACCAACCAATCTATTATCACATCTCCACCCTTCTTTATACACTCCACAGCAATACCATCCAAACCTTCTGCTTTTCCCACTCATTTGTTTCACTGCTTCTTTCACCTCATTTTCCTCAATCCTTTCATTCATTCCCTGCCACCTGGGTGGCCTGGGTAACCTATCTCCATCCACCTCTGCTTCAATCACTGCTTCTCTTCCATCTCTTGTATTTAACAAAGATTCAAAATACTCGGCATATCTTTTCCTCACTTCAACTGGTTCCACTAGTAATTCTCCATTTTCATCTTTCACTGGCTCTTCCCTCTTTTGTCCTCCTTTCCTTACTCTATTTACCTCCTTCCAGAACATCTTCTTTCGTTCTTCAAAATTCTCACTCAGCCTTTGGCCCCACCTTTCGTTTGCATCTTTTTTCGCTTCTCTAATTTTCCGTTTTGCCTCTCTCCTTTTCTCCTTGTACCTCTCCCATACCTCAACACTACCATCCTGTAAAACCCTCTCAAAACACTGTCTCTTCTCCTCAACTGCCTTTCTCACCGTATCATTCCACCACTCGCTTCCCTTCCTGATACCTCTGCCTCCTACTTTCCTTTTGCCGCATACTACCTCTGCACTTGCTTTCACTCCTTCCTTAAACTGTTGCCATTTAACCTCTACTTCTCTCTCTTCCATCTCTCTCACTTCCATCCATTTTTCATTTAGTCTTTCCTTGTACTCCCTCTCTTTTTCACTCTTCTCTAACTCACTAACTTTTATTACCTCTCTTACTTCACGCTTGTCTCTTATTCTCCTGTAACTCTTAACTCTTAGCTTTCCCTCCACCAGGTAATGATCTGACATACCCTCCGCCTCACCTCTCATCACATTCACATCCAGCAGTCTACACAATCTTTCCCTTGCCACCAGCACATAATCCATCAATGCCCTCTCTACAATCTCTCCCCTCACAAGTCTATGCCAGGTGTACTTGTGTATACGCCTTTTTTTGAAGAACGTATTACCTACACTCAATCTACACTCTTCACATACATTTTTCAGTCTTTCTCCACTCTCGTTTACACCATCCACACCAAAACTACCGATGACTCCCTCAACAGGCTCATTTCCTACCCTAGCATTTAGGTCCCCTAAAACTATAACATTTTCATTTTCATCAAACCCTTGTAGACAATCTCTCAAATCCTCCCAGAAACCCTCTACCTCGTCTAACTCTCTTTCACTTCCTGGTCCATACGCACTTACAAAAACCCACCTTTCACCCTTAAACCGCATTCTCACCCACATTAGCCTTGATGATACCTCTTTCCACTCTTTTATAAACTCTCTCAACTCCTCCTTCACAATAATAGCCACTCCTTCTTTCCCCCTGACTCCCTCGTCTACTCCAGACTTTCTACCTATCACGTTTCCAAAATCCACTTCTCCCTCTCCTTTCATCTTTGTTTCATTTAGTGCAAGGACATCATACATCCTTCTTTCAAATAACCTTCCAATATCCTCTCGCTTCTCATTCGTACTACATCCACGCACATTCAAAGCTCCTATTCTTAGGGTCCGGGACCATGAACGCGTTCCCTCGCCCCTATCTCGGTCTCGTTTTTTTGGTAGATTTATTTAAGGGGAGAAGGATACCAGGCCCCCCGCCCCCGATCCCTTTTAGCCGACTTCTACGTCTCACCGGAGAAAAGCGGTGGTGGAAATTTCTCACCCCTCCACCACAGAGGAGGCTACCTGCACCAGAAAGTGGCGGGCGTTGGGGTCGCCGCATCCCTACGCCATTTGAACAAATTAGAGATGCAGAAGGAGAAAAAGATAGAAGGGGCTATGGGAAGTAGAGGACACCAACCCTCACTCTGAGCTGCTAACTGCCGCTTTCTAAGGCGTGTACCTGTCTTTGAAACCCACAGCGCCCCGGCCTGTAGAGGTGGGGTCGCACACATATAAAGGGAAAGCGACTTGACTGGGCACAATAAGTGGTGACTATCGCCGCGCTTGAGGGCTGGGACCTCGAATTCAGTAAAAACATGATCAGCAGACCAGTTGGCTATGTCACTTGCCGCAGGCTCTAAACATCCCGGCGACGGCTCTTGATCAGTCTAAAGGTCTGGAATAGGGGAATGGTCCATTGGCGAGGAGCGACCCAGCTGCTCAGTTGTAGACAATTCTTGTGATTCTTGAGAGGCCTCCTGGGCATCTAAAAGAGCTGTGGCATGCCTGTGATCTTCCCGCAACACTGGAAGTAGAAAGGGAGACTCCTGCGGCGGCGCACGGCGGGGGATCGTGTATGGCTTCTTACGAATGGAAGGAGAAACAATTACTATCCTAGGAGAGGCTGGAGGGCCGAAGATACTTCGCTTCGCAGGAGTAGTCGATGCGCCGTGGCGAGGGGGTTGACAGTTGCTGTTGATCAGCCCTAGACAGTGGAGGCCTGGAAACATCAGGTGTCGAGGTTGTCTTCTTTGCCGGGGTTTTCTTGTTAGCCGGGCGCCCTCTATCATTGGACTCTTTCGCACGTCGATGGGAAGGTGCTTGGGAGTCAGATTTGAGTCTCTTTGCAGGAGGAGCCAGCGAAGGAGACGAGAATCTTTGTGATTGAAGAGGAGACCTCGAGCAAGACCGGCGCCTTGAAGGTGGTCTCTCCGGCGAGTT
This sequence comes from Paralithodes platypus, assembly GCA_032716605.1. Lineage (NCBI taxonomy): Eukaryota > Metazoa > Arthropoda > Malacostraca > Decapoda > Lithodidae > Paralithodes > Paralithodes platypus. The sequence continues at coordinate 24,380,078 of CM064565.1, read as the reverse complement.
GTGCCTCTTCTGAGAAATCCTAGTCCGCTTGGACTGACGGGGAGAAGAGGGTGTAGAGTCGAACGAGTCATCCGTCGATACATTGGTTTAGAGACTACTTTCTTCTGCTTAGGTCAAGGTGGGGGAGCAGGTGGAGCAGGACGAGATGATGTCGAGCTTTGAGCTTTGCTGGGTGACGCTGGTGTGCTGTCCAGAAAACCCAACAATAATTGATCATCCAATGGAAGGGCATTATGCGCTACCTAACGGCAATAATGTTTATATGCGGTTCTAATATTAACCCTTAGAATCCGGGAGACCTCATATGAGGCAAAACGTATTATGGTTAGGAGTCCGGGAGGTCTCATATGAGGCAAAATCAAAATCAAAGGGTTTAAATCACGCGGGCGGATTTTTGTTTATGCGTGGGCTACCGCAGCGCCACCAAGCACAAACTAACATGCAGCATCAGTTCTCGTTACACATCCAACATGGATGGAGCTAATCCAAAGAAAATCGCTGTGTCCGAATCGACGCCCGCCGCCGCGTACCGTACGCCTAACAAAAGCAAGGCTAAAACGACCAAGAAAACAGTGCTTAGTCCCGATGGCGTTGCACACACTCTGGAAGAACTAAGCGAATATAGTGAACTGAGTGAATATAGAGAACTGAGTGAACTTGGGAGTGAATTTGACGAAGAACAAGTGGTTAGTGAAGATGAGGGTGAAGTGGCGGATGGATTAGAGTTTCTGGGCTTTATTAGTACCGATGAGGACGATAATGACGAGGATAATGACGATGGTGAATGCGGTGCTCGTGAATATAGTGAACTGAGTGAACTTGGGAGTGACTTTGACGATGAAAAAGTGGTTAGTGAAGATGCGGTACCGTACGCTCGCCTAGCCTAGCCTAACGTAGCCTACCCTAGTAAGTGAAAGTGACACACAAATGTATAACAAGTAATAATAACTCATAATAACAATAATTCATAACAAGAAGAGTAATAAGAGTGAAAGTGACACAATAATATCCAATAACAGTGAAAGTGCCGAAAATATGTTATAAAAAGTTTCACATAACTCAATAATGGTTGTAAAATAAATAAATGACACAATAACTATGACATTATCACCATAGAAACATAATATCGTCTACCGGTACCAAATCCACCGAAGCAACGAGTGACTTAGTACATACATAAAATAAAAATAAATTTTATTTATGTACTTAGTGCGTGCTAGCCAGGGCCTCGGCGAAGCTTTCGGACACAGGCGAAAATACGCGGGAAATTACCTCCATTCCCATCATCATATCTCGGCAACCACTTGTCGTAGCGATGTCAACTCAACGCCAGTCTACAGACGAAGGTTGGTTCTACACTATGCAATTTAGTTGACTGCTCTAGGTGGTCTCAATCAGTAGATATCGAATTATGAAGATAGCTATTTTTCAGGAATACCCCCGGACACGACGATCGCCTTATATGAAGGCCCCCGGATCCGAAGGGTTAAGCAAAACAGTCTTACACCGATCATCAGAGTGAGTTACTACCCCTTTTCTAAAGGTAGAGTACTCCGGGCAAGATTTTGTGAGCCAATGTCCGCGAGAGCGATCAAGACACTTCACACAACGCACACACTGTATTTAATAGTGGCCCCTCCATCATTGACGATGTTGCCTATTAGTATAATAGTCTCCATTTAACACCCACGCTAGTCGTTTGAATCAACTGCCGCGAGGAAGAACAGAGTCATTCATCATAAGTGCAACGCTACTTCTCTTATGGTATCGTCATAGATTGGGTACCCACTACGAAAAAACTTTCGTAAAAAATAAGAGAAGAAAAAAGGAAAAGAATAAATTACTTAATCAAGGTTATAACACGCTTCCCACTTCGGTGGATTTCTTGCGTTGTGGCTTCTTGCCGCTCCTCGCCAAGCGCACCATTCGTCCTTCTCTTCCTCGCGGGCAACGGGATAGGTTGTGTGCCCCGCGCTCTGCTTCATTCGACGTTCGCTCAATTCTCGTGAGTCCTTACTCATTTGTATATATCTGAGTTGTAGTGAACAAGGTTTAGATTAGCTAGCACAGGTTATCACATTGTTGCCCGCAGGAAGTGTTAAATTAGGGTACTATTCAGGCGCTAACGTGTTGTGTTCAGGACCGACGCCACATGTGCTTTTCATTGGTTCTGCGCGCCTTAGTTTTTGCTATTCCTTAGTTAGGAGGCTTTTGTTTTTCACGAGCTGTTCTTCAGTCCGTGTTTATGGCCTAGGGTCCTTTTTCTTTTTTCATTTTAGCAGACGCGCCAGTCTAAGGATTGTCACACGTGGTGTGGAATCTTCTGGTGTTCGAGCCTGCTCGGAGGCCCCTTTCGGGGGCTTCACCTGCTTCATGCTGTCCGGGGTTGTCTTCAGGGTAAGTTCGTCCTACTTGAAGGGTGTGTTACCTCATGATAAGCCTCGTTAGGTTCTACTCGTTAGGGGTGTACTTTATCTTTATATGATATTTTGTTGTGCTCCCTGGGTGTTAGTGTTGCGCACTTTCTGAGAGTTCAAGGAGACGTCCTTGCTGCAGGGTTTTTTTGTGGTTGGTTTACTCTCAGTCTGGTGCCCCTGCCTGAGTGTTTTCCTCTTTTGGGGACCCGCCGGTCCTTGGTTCTGCGGCCTGAGGTCGGTTGCCGCCGTGCCGCCGTGCGGTCTCGTTTTTCCCTTACCCCTGTGTTTATTCTATGTTTTTGGTAGTGTGCCACTACACCTCCTTCCGACGGTCTTGCAGGGCCGGCGGATGGAGACGTATCCGTTACAGATACGGTATCGGCTCGCCTTTTTTTTACCAGTTTACCCCATCCGCCGGCGGCTCAGTGTGTAAACAGACCAACGGCTGCTAGCGATTGTAAGTTATAGCACGCAGATATCCGCTGAGTTCATGGTTCATTAACCTCTGACCCATGTCACAGGTAGACAGGCTGATGCGAAACTCCCCCCACGATTGAAAAGGGCGTGGGGGGCAGGTTTCCACTACCTCTTAGGAGTCAGGAAAAGATTGGAGGCAGTAGCCTAATGTTTTCCTGATGCCGGGGGGAATAGGATGTTAAAACCTCTTGGGTTATCCTTATGAGCATTGATTCCTGGAAATTTTCTATTTCCAGACCCCTTCCACGTTCCGGGCAGCTAAGGAGAAAGCGTTCCCGCCGGGGAGGGGAGAGTGTGACCATGCCTCTGTTCTCAACTTGTTCGACGCCTACGTGCCTCTTGGTACCGGTAGCGGCGCACAGGCTGTGTATTCGATGTGTCAAGTGTTTGGACAGATCCTCCTTTTTATGGACCTCACGGAAATGTCCGGTGTGCTCTGACCTGTTTGAGGAATGGCTAGCAAGCCAAGACATGTCGTGTTTATTAACTCTTATAGAAGTTAAGAACAAATTTGCTGCGTACGCTTCACGGGTAGCAAACGTAGAATTATTTTGTGATAATGCTGAACTATTGAGGCTAGTTCATCTTTATTCATTCGACGACACCTCAGTCCCTCAGGCACAGGTCCTCCCGGTACCAAACACGAACTTTGTTTCACTCCAATCTTCTATGACCTCTGAACAGAGCTCCCCTCCCCACGCCAAGAGGATTCGCTTAGAGTCACCGGAGTGTGTGCTGTCAACCCAGCCGGAAACATCCGAGGGACTTCGGCAGAGGGCGTCCAGCTTGGAGTCCTTACCAGACAAGAAACGCAAGCTATCTAGCCCAAGGCTTACAGAGAGAGATGTAATAGGTCACTTTAGCTCTAGCTCCCAGTTTTATCAATCTGATGCGCAGCCGGTTGCCTCGACTTCCACTTCGGAAACGCCGGGGGGTTTCCCCGGTCTTTTCGAAACGGATGCCGAGCGACCTCATTCTGCAATGAGGATTAGGAAGAATGTGAAGGTTAGGCTCCAGGGCTCTAAACTCGTGCTGATTAAGGGTTATCTACCGGAGTCCAGAATGGGTCTAGATATATCTCAAATGCCGGAGGCCCAGGGCCTTAGTAGTGTTACAAGTCTTACGGCTCAAGCGCAGAAGTCGGGAGACACAGACGCAGGGGTATCAAGGTCTCTTACTACGCCGGAGGCGGTCACTTCAAAAGGGTCTGACCCCAGAGTAGACCCTACATCGACGGGACAGTCCGTACAGGCAACTCCTATGAAATCAGTCCCAAGGGACACGAGTCTACAACCCTCTAAGGAGACCAGTAAATCGCCGGGGGGGCAAGTAAAAGTCGCCGGTGAAAGGTCCCTTCTCAACGATTAAACCTAGTAGTGATAGGGTACTAGCAAAGTCAAGTCCCCTAGTACAAGTAGATGAACATCAATTAGAGAAGAAAGGTTCAAAGTCTATGAAACGGCCGAAACCTCAGTGCTTTACATCGAAACAATTAGACGATCTGTTGCATAGAGTGTTACAACAATGTGCCATTTCGAAAAGACATCAGGAAGCCCCGACGGAGGCTGCGGTACCTCCGCCGGTGGACTCTGTGCCCACCTCCTCTAGGGATAACAAAGTTTTGCTTCTTAACTCAGTTCCCCCCGCGACAGGGACGTTGCCAGAACAAGTTTCCATCAGCCCTTTGTTACCAGCCAAAATTAATATAATTGCGGACCCGGATATCATCATGGCCCCGACAACATCAAACTTATCTCTCCCCAATGCCGGTAGGCATGGGCAAAACTTACCGGCCGACAGCCAGGTTCACTCCCGGCGGATGGATGAGTCTCTTTTTCAAGGGGAAGGGTCTAGTAGTTCCTTGCTAACTGACAAGCGGGTATCTGGCACTAATGTGTCTTCCGTGGGAAGGGAGGAGACTAGTTCTGGCCCGCTAACTCATGTCAATAGTGCGGGACATAACGTAAATTCTTACCTACAACATAAGACTAAGGCCCCTAAAGTTGATAGGGTGGCTCAATATCCGGCGGCTCTCCCGCCGGATCTCGAGGAACCCATGGACTCTCAGTCAGTAAATCAACCTCAAAAATCTCGGTCAAAATCACAGGACCAACCGCGGACTCAGAAAGAGCCAGGTAGGTTGTGGCTCCCAGTTGTTGTTGTTGTTGTTGTTGTTCCCTAAGCTGCCTGGCCGAACAGCCCCGAGTCCCTGAGAAAGGCCATGGCCACGATCGGGCTTTCCCACAGAGCTCTCATTGAGTGTAGATTGTGTTGTTGGCGTAAGTGGTTGTGTGAAATGCAGTCTTCTATGATGTGTTTAATGGTATGGGGTGCTGTGTTACATCCCGGGCAGGTGTCGACAACGGAGTCATCCAGTCTCTTCTGATAGCTCAGGAGAGCTGGATGGTGTCCGCATCTCAGCCTGGCCAGGTGGACTCTGTCCTCGCGAGGAAGGGAGGATTTGGAAGGATGGATTTCGGGAGGTCGTGCATGCAGCTGCGTGTTGTCTGTGAGTGAGTGGATGGATCGGTGAGAGATATGAGTATGGATGTGCTTCTGGAAGTTGGTTCGGGGTGGGCAGGGAGGGAGAGAGGACAATAATTGTGTGTGATACCGTGTGCTGGGTGTTGGTTTTGATATTTCTTGGTGTCTGTGGGAGTGTTGCCATGTAGTTTAGTGGGTGGTCTTGGTTCGTGGAGGCTGCTGCCAGGAATTGAGTGCCTCTCATGTCCAGATGGTCTTTGACTTTGAGGATTTTGGTTTCTTGATGTAGGTGATCTGTGGGTGCAGTAGCTGTGCAGCCTGTAATGATCTTCAGGGCTTTGTTTTGAATAGTCTGTAAGGTCTTATGATGTGTTTCAGCTAGGTTAGAAGCCCAGGCTGGGCTTGCGTATTCCATCACTGATCTTATGTATTGTTTATATACTGTGGTGGTAGTTTCTTTGTTGTGTCCAAATTTTGTGTGAGCAAGTGACCTGAGGGCGTTAAGTCTGGGTGTCAGTTTCTTTTTAATGTTTGTGGTGTGCTGTTTGAATGTCATATGAGTATCATATGTTACTCCTAGGATTTTGGGTGTGTGTGTATGTGTTAGGGGTGTGTTGTTTATGGTGAGTTGAGGGATGTATTCGTGTTCTCCTGTCCAACTTGTGAGCAGGGTTGCGGTGGATTTGGCTGGGGCTAGATTAAGTCTGTTTGTAGTGCACCAGCCATGTAGTGTGTTGAGATAGGGTTGAAGGAGATCTGTTGCTCTTTTTGGGTCATGGTGTGTGCATGTGAGTGTTATGTCATCTGCATAGGAGGCTAAGTTTATTTGGGGCGTATTGGGTGTAGTTATATCGTGCATGTACAGATTGAAGAGTGCGGGCGATAGGACGGATCCTTGTGGGACTCCGTTTGGAAAGTTTCTGATTTTAGATGACTGACCGGCAAAAGATACGTGTGCACATCTGCCTGCTAGGAAGTTGGCCAGCCACCGTTTTGTGTTGTTGTGCATGTTTGTGTTGTAGATTTTGTTTGTTAGGTTGTGGCGGGGGATGGCATCGAAGGCTTTACTAATGTCGAGTGTGGCTAATAGTGATCTGTGTGGTGGTCTAGCTGAATTGATGCCGTCGAAAGCTCTTTGTGTAAGGTCTGTGAGAAGAGTGTTTGTGGAGTGCAGTGGCCTAAAGCCATGTTGTGTTGGAGCTAGGGGTAGGTCAGGTGTAATTAGTTGTAATACTAGGCGTTCCATGACTTTGGAGGGGGAGCAAAGGAGTGTGATGGGGCGGTGCGAGGAGGGTAGCGTGGGGTCTTTGTTGGGTTTGGGGAATGTGATGATGATACCATGCTTCCAAATGTCTGGTATTGTGTTGTGTGAATAGCTGTAGTTTGATATGTTAGTGAGTGCTTGTATGCCTTGTGGTCCCAGGTGTCTGAGGTGTATGTTGCTTATGTTGTCTAGGCCACAGGCGGGTGAGTGCTTGAGATTGTTGATGATATGCTTTGTCTGGTGATTGGTGAAGGGTGTATAGTCAGGGTCTGTGGGGAATTGTCTCTTACGTCGGATGACACGTCGGTCGTCTTTGTGAGGTTTTAGGTGGCTGACATGTGAAAAGTGATTGATGAGAGTGTTTGCTTGTTGTTTACATGAAGGAGTAGAGTCTGTTGTTGTGATTGCAGCATGTGATTGTGTTGTGTTGCTGTTGGAAAGTGTGATGCTGTTTAGTGTTTTGTATAGTTTTTTGGGGTTTGTTTTGTGATCAAGTGTTTGTAGGAAGTTATTCCAATTTAGTTTTTGTTGTTCTTGTATTTTGTTGTTAGTTTGGGTGTTGAGTGCTTGAATTTGTTGTGTGATGTCTTGTGTGTGGGGTGCTGGGGAGTGTTTCAGTATGTCGCGTTGTCTGATGAGGTTTTGAATTTCTGGTGTGAAGTTGGGGTTGTGTCTTTTTCTGTTACCTCTTGGAATGTGTTTCTTGTCAGCGTTTTGGATAGTTTTATTGAGTATGTGTACAGCATTGTTGATGTTAGTGATGGGTGTACTGTTTAGAGTTGTGAAGTGTTGTTCTGTCTCATTTGTGAATGCTTCCCAGTTAGCTCTTTTATAATTGGTGTATGTGTGTTTGTGGCTAGCTGGGGTGAGTCTGGTTTTGGTGGTGATAATGATCGGGAGGTGGTCAGAGCCTAAGGTTCTGACCACCCTCCAGGATGTTGTGGGGGCGAGTTCTGGGGAGCAAAAGGTGATGTCTGGAGATGATGGGTTATAGAGGGCTTGGTGAGGAATATGGGTATGTTGATGGATGTCGTTAAGGATGATGAGGTTATCGGTTTGGTTTTGTAGTACCAGCCCTCTGTCTGTGTCGGGGTTGTCGACAAACCAGGCCGACGTCTTGGCGTTGAAAGTCACCACCCAGGATGATGTGTGGGGTGTGTGGGGTGTTTGTGATGTGTTGTAAGTGTGGTCTGTATTCATTTGGTACTGTAGGGGATGTTTGGGGAGGGATGTATGTGTTTATGATGGTTATGTTGGAGTTGTTGCCAGTGCGTATTTTAATTGACTGTATTTCTGTTGTGTTATCATTTGGGGGGAGGAGTGATTTGGTTTGTACACTGGTTACTATGTATGATATTTCTTTGTGTACCAGGGTGATGAGTCCACCGCCCCCGCCGACAGCCCGGTCTTGTCTGATGGTGGTGAAATTATGAAATGTGGGTGTTTTTTGTGTTGTGCGGAGTTTTGTTTCTTGTAAGATGGCAATGTGTATGTTGTGTTGTTTGATGAAGTGTGAGAGTTCGTGTTTCTTTGTGTTGATGCCATCTATGTTCAGAAGAATGTTAATGTTATGTGCACGATGTATGTTGGGTGCTGCTGCACGAGGATGGGGTGGTGGTGGGGGTGATGGTGGGGGTGAGGGAGGGGCTGGGGGTTGGGATGGGTGAGGTGGGGGTGGGGATTGGGGAGCAGGAGATGGGGGTTGGAATGGATTAGGATGGGGTGTGGTGTGTTGAGTTGAGGATGTGGATGGTATGGGAAGGTTAGGTGGGTTAGGGAGGAGAGGTGGACGGGTTTTAGGGGGGGGGAGTGGATGATATGGGAAGGTTAGGTGGGTTGGGGAGGAGAGGTGGACGGGTTTTAGGTGAGGGATTTGACTGGGAGAGGGAGGGGCATGAGGAACAGGTCCAGGTGTTTGTGTAGTGTTTCTTGGAGGCAAGTGTTGTGCAGGTGAAGTGGGGTCCAGTTCCCGCATGAATTGCAGAGAACTGAACCCTTAGTATGGCGACTCGAAGTGATGGGTTTTGAGCAAGTTGGACATATGTATGTGAACGTGGGTCCTGGGTTGCTCTCAATGTCTCCGGCTAGAAGAAGTCTTCGAGAAATGACAGCCGGAGAGTCATTTCTCGGTGTAGGAAAAACTGTGTGATGTGTGTGTGTGGTGTGAGAGGTGTGGAAATTCCCGGCGCGACCGAAGCCGCTCCAAGGACCCGTGCCCCCAGGGAGGGGGCAGGGGATGGTTGTGACGGTTTGGCTCCCGAAACTGCTCCCCGCGGCCGGCATCCGGTTTTCCTCCACTGGTCGTTGATTTTGTCTTCGGCTGTGGAGGGTCGGCAGCCATCCGCGGTTGGCAGCCTCGGGAGGTGGCCCCACGGCGTAGACGCCGCCACATCAGGACTAGTAACAGCGTTAACTAGAGGAGAGGGGCACAAGTCAACACAGGGGGAGGTTCCGGTGCCAAAAGAATGGTATATAGAAGTGAATAGGAAAAAGGTCTTCAGGGCAAAAGACGCACAAGGAAAAGTGTTAGAAGTGTAGGTTCAGGCAGTGCCCAACCCGGCTAATTTTCGATACTTTGTGTACAACCCTGGTCAGTTGACCCCTTTTCTGCCGGATGACCCTAGTCCTTCCCCTCCTCCCCTAAGTGTCCCGGTTTGCCCTGATTGCTCTTAACGCTGTGGCTTCAATGGGTGCCATTCTATAAAGTACGACGAGCCTAGCTTAACTTTTCATCGTTGTAATCCTCATCAAGACCGAAGGGAATTACATCTGGGTGAGGTCGGACATGGACCTTGGGTGACATGGGATCAGGTCAAACAATTTGCTATTGATGTGACGTCCAATGCCTCGTTACCGGTTCCCCCACCGCAGCATACCGAGTTTGACTGGCTAAAGCAACAGCCCGGCGGAGTTTCCAGGGCTATTTTTGAATTTTTCATTGCTCCCCAATTCGAGGCCAAAGATTTTCTGCCCCCTTTTATCGTCCCAGATCCTATTGAACTCCAGAGGGAATTCCTAGTCGGAGATAACGCCCATCGAAAATTTATTAGTTTTCTCCTCACCAGGGATACGGCTCAGGCCATTGCTAAACCAATCCCCGATCCACCAAGGCAAAGGGCCGAGATAGTCAAAGCTTTTCAGCAATATCTTCTACCGCATCCGGCACAATCTTTATAACACATCCGGACAGCCTTATTTGAGGCAGTCCGAGCAAGGCAGCTACTCAGACTCGGTATGGTACAGGGGTTACCGGTGAACGTTTATTATAGAGTTGTTTTCTCTCCGGTACTGACGGCAACTACAGTTAATCCACAGACACAGAGACGTAAGAATGATGCTTCAAGTGAGAAAAGGGTCTCCCAAGTAAATAACTCTTTAACTTTACATGCACTAGATGGCCGGCGATCGCCGGACGTTGGAACTTTAACAAACTAAAAGAGTTAAAGATCCTCGGGTCTTTTTTCCTAGTGGGGTCGGTTTTCCCACTTAAATTTCCTGTTTTCTCCTCCTCTCTCCTTCGGCCTGGCTGGGGCACAAGGTATCGAGGGGGGATTGTGTTTCTTACAGTTTCTTACAGTAGATCCTCTGGAAAAAGGCAAACTAGGCCTGTGTATCCAGCTCAGTACCAGTACTTGCACTGCTGCGGTCGTTCATGGTGTTGGCGGCGGCGGTAGCAGACGCAACATTTTTACTATTCTGTATTTTTGCTTTATAATCAAACTTCAAATCTTGTCTTCCCCATGCTTTATCAAGATTACTTTAAAAATCCCTTATTGATTCGGAATCGACTACATACTGGGGCAGTGCGTTCCACTCATTTACCACTATCACAAAATGAGTTCTTTGCCTTCTCAAGCCTATTTCTTTCTTTGTAAATTTTCTTAGAGTGACCTCTCGTTCTTGTTCCCTCCCGCATCAAGAAGATACCTTCACACACATCCTCATCATACTTTCCTGACACTATCTTAAAAGTCTCTATCATATCCCCTCTCTTTCTCCTATATGCCAGTGTCGGAAGCCCCAGTGTCCTCAACCTCTGCTCATAGCCCGCGTTCTTCAACGTTGGTACTAGCTTGCTAGCTCTCCTCTGCACTTTCTCCACTGCTTCTATATCCTTTACCATATATGGAGCCCATACCTGGTTCGCATATTCCAGGTGCGGCCTAACCAGCGCTGTATAGCGATTCCTGAAGATTTCTTCGTCAAGTGACACAAATGTCCTTATCAGCCCTACAATTCTATTGGCTTTGTTTATCTTTTCCGCTAAATGTTCTGAGAAATTTAACTTATTGTCTATCACTACTCCTATATCCTTTTCTGCATTCACTTCCTCCATCGCTTCATACATACTGTATCCTACCTTGCTTGTCCCAATCCGCATGTACTTGCATTTGTTTTGGATGAAAAGGCATTAACCAATGCTCAGACCATCCCTACATGCCCTCCACAAATCCTTGAAGCAAACCCACATCTTCCTTACTCCTCACTCTTCTATACAGCTTAGTGTCATCCGCATACAGGTATACCTCACTTCCATTAGTTATAACTTCAGGTAAGTCGTTGATAAATATAACGAACAGTAGTGGTCCCAACACAGATCCCTGAGGTACCCCCCTTGTAATTTCCCTCCACCCCGAGCCTATTCCATTCACCAGTACCCTCTGTCTCCGATCTTTCAGGAAGGCTTCTATCCATTTCACACATTTCTCCCCTATATTATAGCTTTTAACTTTCTCTATTAACCTTTAATGTGGGACCTTATTGAAGGCCTTCATAAAATCGCAATATACCACATCTATTACATCACCATCCTCTAGAATTTGCATCCAATCATCTACCACCTTAATTAGCTGTAGTACCGTCGACCTCCCCGGCAAGAATCCGAACTGTCTCCCACTGATTTTGTTTTTTTTTCTTTTTTATTATGATTTTTTTTTTTTAAAGAGACAATGAACGGAGGAAGGAAAAACACAGATAAAACAAAAAGGTCCATGTGCCTAAAGGCATCCTCCATTCATAAAATGTTTGTAACAACTGGATTTAAACTTTTGTAGATTGTAAGTTTGTGGAAAGCAACTCGAGGGAAGTGAATTCCAAAGAGTAGTAGTTCTAGGTATAAATGAATTTTGATAAGCAGAAGTTCTGCATTGTGGAGGAGAAAGTGTAAATTCATGGGCGCTCTCAGCTGCCCTAGTTCTACAGGGAAAGATGTGGAGAGGCGGCACAATTGAAGCAAGTTCCTCGGAACAATTGCTGTGAAAATATCTGTAGAATAATGCAAGGGATGCAAAACGTTCGTATGGATAAAGGCCTGGGATTGCCAGGGTTGATTAATCTATCTATCTATCTATTGCCTGAATGCCGTGATCCCGAAGGGGTGGCCCACGAACGAACCGCCCCATTGCACCTCTGTCCCAGTCAGTCGACGCCCCTCCCCCCAACCAGCACCGCCTTCGTTCATGTACTTCCTCACTCCATCCTTCCACCTCATATTCGGTCTACCTCTCCCCCTCTGTCCCTCCACCTCGCTCTCGTACACCCTCTTAGTCATTCTCTCGCTTTCCATACGTTCCATATGGCCGAACCATCTCAAGTTGTTCCTTTTCACACTTTCCAGCACATCTACCTCCACACCACACCTCCTTCTTACTTCCTCATTAGTCTGGTTATCCCTCCATGTAACTCCGCACGCACTCCTTAAGTAATTCATTTCCACTGCTCTCACTCTTGGTCTGAGTCTCTCAACCAACGTCCATGCTTCGCTTCCGTAAGTCAGTGTCGGGATTACCACACGTCATGCAAGGACTTCCTTCACTTCCATACTGACCACCCTATTCTTGGTTACTGCTTTTAGCGTTCCTACAACACTCTTCCCCTGTTGTACCCTCTCCCGCACCTCTTCATCCATAGTCCCATCTTTACTCAACACACTGCCCAGATACTTAAAAGAGTTGACGATCTCCATTGCCTGACCATTCACCTTCACCTCACACTCCTGTGACTTCACCCCTTTCGAAGACCATAACCTTGCTCTTCCCCGTATTTACCTTCAAATTTCCGTTTTTCGCACAGTGTTCCAAACTGATTTACCAGACCCTGCAATTTCCATTCATTATCACTCATCAGATCTGTATCATCCGCACACAGCAGTATAGGTAGCTTCCACTCAATTCCCTCCCTTTTCAGCGATTCCCCAACATCCACTGCTCTTGATAGTATTTCTTTCATAACTCCATCCATATATACAGTAAACAACCACGGGGACATCACACACCCCTGTTTCAAACCAACATTCAGGTCAAAGAACTCGCTCTGCTCACTCTCCAAACGTACTGCCGCCTTTGCACCCTCATACATGCTCTTCACTGCTTTCAGCAACTTGCCCTCTACTCCGTATACTCTAAGTACTTTCCACAAACCTTCTCTATCCACTCTGGCATAGGCCTTCTCCAAGTCCATAAAGGCAACATACACCTTTTGTTTCTTCTCCAGATATTTCTCCACAACACAATTCAGGGTAAAAATCTGCTCTACACATCCTCTTCCCTTCCTAAAACCTCCCTGCTCGTCGCCTATCCATTTCTCCGTTCTCACTCTCACTCTCTCAATCACTACCCTACTGTATACCTTCCCTACTACGCTTAGAAGACATATTCCTCGGTGGTTACCACACACTCCTCTTTCCCCTTTGCCCTTATATAGGGGGACTATTATGCCAGTCTTCCAGTCATCGGGTGCACTCCCCTTCTCCCATGCTAGTTTGCACATTTTCCATACCCATTCTATCACTATCTCACCACCATACCTCAACATTTCCCCACACACTCCATCTGTTCCTGGTGCTTTCCCCAACTTCACTCTTTTCATGGCTTCCGCACTTCTGACCTCCTGATCCCCACCTCCTCCTCCACTACTTCTCTTCTTCTCCCTCCCATACCATATCCAGCTATGTTTGCTGGCTCTTCATTCCTTTCATTTAGCAACTCACTGAAGTACCCCCTCCATCTTTCGACTCTCTCTTGCTTCTCGGCTAGCATTCTCCCATTCTTATCTTTCACACCCTTACTGTTTCCCTTGCTACCTTCCCTAACTTTCTTGACTTCTTTCCAGAACAGTTTCTTACTCTCCCTCCATTTTACACTCAGATTCCTTCCAAATTCCTCATCTACTCTTCTCTTACTTTCCTTCACTACTCTCTTCACCACCCTCTTACTCTCCACGTACCTCGCTCGTTTCTGTCTCTCGGAATCTTCATTCCCTCTACTACCCAACCACTCTCTATGCTTTCCTTCTTTTCTTCCACAGCTATTCTTACCTCTTCTGTCCACCATGCTGTACCTTTCACTCCCCTCCCTCTTCTCCTCACTCCACACACATCCTCACATGCTGCACAGATCTCATCCTTAAACACCTTGCTCATCTCTTCCACTTCCTCCATAACTTCCAGGTCGAACCCACCTAGTCGTCTTTCCACTGCTCTCCTGTACTCCTCCCTGACTTCCTCCTCCTGCAACCTCTCCACCCTCCTCACCATTCCACCCTCCTCTCGCCTCCCTCCTCACCCACTTCTTTTGTATCCTAACCTTAGCTACCACTACATAATGATCAGACAGACCCCCTCCAATACCCCTATACACCCTAGCATCCATCACAGATTTCTTCATTCGTTCATCCACACATACATAATCAATCAATGACTTTCGTTCCACCACTGTCTTATCCTTCATCGTCAACATCCGTTTCCACGTGCACCTGTGGATCTTCTGTGTCGGAAGAAGGTGTTGGCTATCCACAGCCTCCTCCCCACACATACGTCCACAAGTGCACTACCATTCCCATTCACCTCTGATGGTACCCCCCACCCTCCCACCACTCCCTCAACTTTCCTATCACCCACCTTACCATTCATATCCCCAATCAGAAATATTCTTTCGTTCTTGTCAAACTTCTCCAGGCACGCCTCCACATTCATCCAGAACTCCTCTTTCTTTCTTTCAAGTATATCCTCTGTCGGGGCATACACGCATACAATCACCCACGTTTGTATTCCTACTTTCATTCTCACCCACACAATCCTTGAACCCACATACCCATACTCTCTTACACATTCCTTCCATTTGCTACTTACAAACAAACATGCACCTTCTCTCGCTGTTCCTTAGCAGCGATAATCTATAGCTTATTTTTGATTTGTCCAACTGCCTCAATGCAACCACTTCCACTTCCACTCCACAGAGGTGAACAGTAATCCATCTGAGAACGCCCATGACTTTTCATATTACGGCCAACTGTCGTCAGTGAAGAATTCTCGAACTCGTTACAGGAGTCCCATTTTTTAGAGGCATTCTTAGCAATGCTTCTAACATAATGTGTCCAGCTCAAGTTAGTAGTTAATGTACACCGAGAATGTCAATACTAGGGGAGTGGGAATATTTACATTATTAAAACATATATGGGAGTCAGTGAGATTCTGTCGGTTAGAAAATTGAATGTACAGTACTTGGTTTTCTGTGCATTAAAGGAAACTAGATTCTTTTGTCCCCATTCATTAATTCTAGAAAGGTCATGGTTCAGAGAAATTGCAGTGTTTATTTTTTAATTGAGAAGATCGGGTGGGTGGGTAAGAATTGGTAAATGTGAAGGAACGTGTAGTGTTGATCATCTGCAAGGAATGTAATTGGATTATGAGTGGTAGATATAGATCATTGATAGGAATGAGGAACAGAGTTGCCAAAACTGATCCCTGGGCACACCAGCATTTATTGAGTGAAATTGAGCATAAAGGCCATCTACCATTACACATATTTTTCTGTTATGAAGATAAGAAGAAATTAGTGGAACTAATGATGCAAGGCCGTAGTGTGACATCTTCGACAATAAGATTGATGCCAGACTCTATTAAATGCCTTTGATATATCCCAGTGCTATTGTATGTGTTTCACCATGTTGGTCTGTAGCTTGGTTGATTTGATGCGTAAGAAGGCAAAGAATGTCTGCAGTTGATCGACATCGTCTAAAACCATATTGCCTATCACTGATTAATTTATATTTCTCAAGATGCTTAATTATGTGATTATTTAATATAATTTCAAAGACTTTACCAAGAGTGGAAGTTATAGCTATTGGTTGTAGTTTGATGGATCTGAAGAGGCACCTTTTTTAGGAATTGATGGATGTTTGCTTCTTTCCAGGGTACTGGGAAGCATGAGGTATGAGTACACAGACGGAAATTTTTTACCAATACAGGAGCGAGCACCAAGGAGCAATTCTTAAGTACTATTGGAGGAATTTCATCTGGACCAGGAGCCTTATCTACTGAGAGATTCTGCAAAATAGTTTTGACATGTCTGGTGTGGATCTTAAGTGAGGGAATTTCAGGCGAATTAAATTAAGTACAGGGACATCTTGATTTATTTCATCTAAGGTTAAGTGGTGGAGAAAATATCCGCAAGAAGGTTTAGCTTACCTCGTGGGTCACTTACAGATTGCCAGGCGGAGATTTTAATGGTGGAATGGATGAAGCAGTAGTGAAGTTGATTTGAATGAGTTAACAGTAGACCAAAATATTTTGTTATCATTTGGATTATTTTAGAAGTTTATTTGTCTGCTTTGTGGAGAAAGTTTGATTTAGTTAGGTTTAATACAGTTTTGGCATGATTTCTGATGTTTCTAAAGTAATTAAAGGCTTCATGTGTTTTTGATCTTGTGTATGCATTGTAGGCTATTGCTTTTTGTTCAGTTACTCTAGCACAATTATGGTCAAACCATTTAGGTGAATTAGATCTTTTACTGTACTTTTGATGAGGAATAAAAGTTTCCATTCCAATTTTTACAAAATCTTGTACTGTATGTGGCTCAAGGTGGTGTGTGCATCATTAGAAAAGAAAGAGGTCCAGGGAATATCAATAAAGAAACCTTGAAGACCCTCCCAGTCTGCCCTATCGTAATGCTATTAGTCACCAAAACAGGTTCAGAGTGGGAAGGTGATAGACAGGTGGCCTGTATCAGACAGTGATCAGAAGATCCAAGCGGGGACCTCACTGTAACATCATAATTTTCTGAATTGGTTGTTAAAAATAAGTCCAGTAGGTGGGAATTATGATTATGATTATCTGGTACACGGGTGGGTTGGTTGACTAGTTGAGTGAGATTAAATGAGTCTGCAAATAGCTCACATTCAAGACCAGCATCATCAGTCCTGGCTGAATGAGTGAGCCATTCAACATTATGGACATTAAAATCACCCAACACAGTGATTTCAGAAGAAGCATTTAAGTTGAGGACACTGAGTTGTGAGGACAGAGAATCAAAAAGACTTTGCTCTGGAGGAGTATTTGGGGAACGGTAGATGCAACATATGTATTTAAATTTACCAGCAGAAATTAATTTGTATATAGAATAATCAAAATAGGGACAATTGAAACTAGTAACCTCCTCCAGGGCAATTTCAGATTTTGCGAAGCAACATACACCTCCTTTAGGTCTTTAGGTTTGATTTCATATGCTCCATTATTCCTTCTCTAATTACCGTTTCCATTAGTTTACACACAACACTTGTCAAACTGACTGGTCTATAATTTCCTGGGTCATTTCTCTTTCCCTTCTTAAATATAGCTGTTATGTTCCCCTCTCTCCAGTCCATCGGGATTTGTCCTGTATTAAACGATACCTCAAATAAAATTTTCAATGGCTCTACCAACATCTCACCTCCTTCCTTTATGATTCTTGGGTGTATCCCATCCGGTCCCGGGGACTTACTTCTGTTCATTTTTTCTATAGCCCTTCTTATTCTAGCACCAGCTCTGGGATCCCTACTATTCTTGTTAACTTTTCCTGAATGTACTTCCAGAATAATTTTGGATTATCCTTCACATTTCTAGCAATCTCTCTCTCCCTCTCCTTCACCCCCCTCCTTGTCTCCCACCTTATTTTATTGTTTATTTGTCTGTGTTCCAGATCCACTTCTTTAGCTTCTATACTAGACCCCCTGTTCTTTTTTAACAATTTTAGTTTTTCCCACAATCGTTTCTTTCTTCTAATCAATGTCCAAAGCTTTCTTTTCATTGGCAATTCTGGGTTCGTTCTTTTCCTCAATTTTGTTTTATCCTTATATTCCCTTACTGGTACACTTTTGGATACAACATTCTCCAGTTTGACTCTAATTTTCCTCCACATTCCTTCAGCGTCTTCACCGTTCAAGTATTCCCCCCAGTCAATGTCCAAACACCGTCTCAGCAGCTCATAATCTGCTCTATCATACATGTATATTTTTGTATTGCTTCTATTATCCCTCTCCGATTTAATGTTACAACTAAAGCTTATACAGGCATGGTCACTACGACCTATAGGGCTATCCACATTAACATGTTCCACTATATCCTCTTCATTGCTAAAAATCAAATCAAGTACACTCCCCTGCGTCCCATCTCTATATCTTGTCATCTCTGTAATATGTTGCGTTAAAAAACAATCTCTCACTTTCTCTATAAACTTGTTTTCCAGGCTACCCTGTCCAGCTGGAGTAGTACAATTTGCCCAGTTGATCCTTGGCAAATTGAAATCTCCATTTACCCATTTCTAGTCTTACATTTTCCTGCATTGAACTCCATATTCCATTTGATGCTCCATTCATGGATCTTTTGCAAATCTGATTGGAGTTCAAGGCAATCCTCCTGGGTTCTGATTGTTTTAAGCAGCTTAGCATCGTCCGCAAACATGCTCATGTAGCTTGTTAGTCCCTCAGGTAAGTCATTTACTAGACCCCCTGTTCTTTTTTAACAATTTTAGTTTTTCCCACAATCGTTTCTTTCTTCTAATCAATGTCCAAAGCTTTCTTTTCATTGGCAATTCTGGGTTCGTTCTTTTCCTCAATTTACCGCACTTGGGCCGTGCCTAGAATCTCTGCTCTCATTCAAAGACTGCGTCCCCGGCGGACAACTACCAGACCAGGCTGATCACGAGGACTCTCCAGAGCCGGATCAGACAACCACGGGTGAAACAAGTAAACCTTCCATAGAGGTTGACCGGGAAGTTCACCAGGCGGAAACACTAGGAAGTGTGTCAGACAGTTTTGTGCCAAAGCTAAGACCGCTCCAGAAGGATTTTTGTTAGACCCCACTCGAAACCTTACACGGGTCGGGAATTCCCAAGCAAAACGAAGAGCTAGACGTCCGCCGGTGGCTGGCCATCAGCTATTGGGGGTTACTGGTAATTAGGGGCCACTCAAATAGTTTCCCTGATCTTAGCCATTACTACCTCTCCGGTGATGTACATTGATTTATGCTAGGGGGCGCATATCAAGGGGACACGAACTACTCCGGTCGGGGAGCCGGATAGTTGCTGATTCACCTAGGTCAGAACTATGATGGTTTCTCCCAGTTAAGTAAAATAATAAGCTCACTTGTTTACTCATAACACAACAAGGGCAAGTCAGGCCCCGAGGGAATTTTTTTTCTTTCCCTAAGTGGTTTATATTATCTGCACTGCCAGTTTGCTCTGGACTCCAGGCCGGAACGCCGCGGCGGATTGGCCAGGATCTCACAGTTTATCGAACAAAAGTTTTTGTTGCTCTCGGAGAGACGAGAAGACTTTGTTGTACTCCATTAGCAGGGGACTTGTGTCTTAGTCCCCCTTAATTTTTGTGTCCCCCGGAGGCCTGACTAGTCGACTTGTGCGTACGTGGGTAAGAGGTTTTATGTTCCTGTCACCGGCAGCATGAGTGCTCTAGCGCGGTCGATTTTACGAAATTAACAATTTACAAAACTAAGCTCTCCTCAACATTTTTGAGCCCTTAGCCAGTCTCACATATGGATTTGTGTGCCTGCGCACATCCCACCCCCTCACGCAGTATGTGGAATAGACCAGCAACCGGACGGTTACTCATCTCCGCCGCTAGCTTCCAGTGGTTCCATGGCTTCGGCCCACATAGGACACCACCATCAAAGGGACTCGGCGGGAGGGCCCTCTTGAAGGATTAGGTTCTCAGTTACAGTTTTTTCATACTAACAAGTAGTCATACAAGGAAGGGCATACTGGTTGCCTCTGGTAACCCCTAGTAGGGTACGAACTGGTCTCAGATCAAATCCGTTCTTCCTGGAAGGGCGGATATTTTACAGTTTTGACAACCCGTAAGGGAAGGAAGGAAAAACTACTATTTATTGGTGGCTCCTGAAGTCAATGACGTAAGAGCCTATGGTAATATGGCCTCGTTCCGGGCTCCTCTGAGCCCGGGTTAATCCTGATCACCACGGTCGAGAACCAATATCTTCTTAGGGGGTACCCCTTAATCATTCCTAAGGTACGTCATTGAGACGGAGCCACTGAAAAGTGAAAAATAAAAGGAAAAGGAATAGTACAGTTCGAACACACGCGCGCCACTTGCGCAATTCAGGTCTTCCTCATTTCCCATGAGCATGCCCTGATATCTCCAGTTGACCTTGAAACTGGCCTCTCTCGTCCGTAGGCCATAGGAGGCAATAGTTTACTTATCTCCACCACAGTGTTTATATAGCCCCTCTTCGACACAAAATTTTTGTCCATAGTGAGTTTTTGTGCAGTTGTAATAGTATATGCGTCTAAGAAAGTATGTATTTACCTAATTGTAGTTTACAGGAGTTGAGCTAAGCTCGTGTTGTCCCGTCTCTCAGTCTACTTTTTATCCAATTTTTTCTTGAAAATATGGATGTTCCTTGCCCCTACCACCTCCTCCTCCAGCCCATTCCATTTGTCAATACATCTATAGGGGAAGCTAAACTTCCTGATATCGTTCTTGCAGGTAGGTCTTTTTACTTTGTAGCTGTGGCCTCTAGTTATTTCTGTATCCATAATTAATATATCCTCCCTATCCAGCCTCTCCAGCCCCCGGGTGCATTTGTACATCATTATCATGTCTCCCCCTCTCTCTCCTCTCTTTTAAACTCGGTAGATTTAATTTGTCTAGCCTCCCTTCATATGGCAGTTCTACGAGACTTGGAACCAATCTAGTAACTGCTCTCTGGATTCTTTCTAACTTGTGAATATGCTTCTTTAGATGCGGGGACCACACCACTGCTGCATACTCCAATCTTGGTCTAATCATACTCTTCATAATTTTCGCTACCATGGTCTCATCCAAGTACAGTAGGGGGTCTTCGTAGATGCGAGTTTATGCTAATGGATGCGTCCGCATCTTACGATTTCGCAATCTTACGATCACGTAAAAATACGGAAAAACGTCCCGACTAAGGCTCGCATTTTATTTTGTTTCCACATCTTTAACCCCAACCGGCTATGTATTATATATATATTCCTCGAAACCCCTGTGTTTTGGGCGAAAAAAATGTCTAGGCTAGGCTACCGTATATTCGTTAATCAGACTGCTTCCCGCATTCCCCCATCCCCAAGCGTAGCTGTGTTATTTACCTGTAGAATGGCATTAAGTAGAGCTCTCTAAGTCAACTGGTTGAGCTGTGATGATGATTCATTGGAGATAACTTTATGGCCAAAACAGCCACTTTACACCACTTTTCGATACTTAACAACACATACAGGCACACACAACAAGCGACGCTCTCCTTCTTGTGGCCGGAGATGCGGGGCGACGTCCAGCCGGCTGTTGTTTACATGCGTCGGAACGACGCCTCGCACACGAAGCTTCACAGGCTTTCAACACTTCAAGATACCATCCGGTACCTGGTATATGCTTTTTTTGGGCGTTCAAGAGCCACCCGTCCGGGTGAGAGGGTTAATTTTCTCCTTCTCATAGCCCACTCTGAGCCTCCGATTCGCAAATATGGTCAGCTCGGCATTAAAATAATTAATTTATTATTTGGGGGTCCTCGCATCTTATGCGAATCGCATCTTCAGATCTCGCATCTTACGAGACCCTACTGTAGTTCAGAGCAACTTTCATATTCCCGGCCATTGCATACATTCCGCTAAAGAGCTTGTTAATATGTTTCTCTGGCGACAAATTATCTTGTATAATCAACCCTAAATCCTTTTGTTTTTCGGCCTTGCTAATTATATTATCTCCCATCCTGTACTCCCAATTTGGTCTATTCACACTTCTTCCCATATTTAACACATGGCATTTACTTATATTAAATTTCATTTTCCACTTGGTGCTCCATTCATATATTTTATCTAAATCCCCTTGCAGCTCCTCACAACTACTTTTATTTGTTATTTGTCGTCTCATAATTTTTACGTCGTCTGCAAACATTGACATGTAGGAATTTATGCCTATCGGCAGGTCATTCACGTACATAAGGAACATGAGAGGTGCCAACACAGATCCCTGCGGCACACCACTCTCAACTTTCCGCCACGATGAGTAAGTTCCTCTAATGTTGGTCCTCATTTCCCTATCTGTTAAATAGCTCTCCATCCATTTCAGCAAACTCCCCCCGACACATCCTAGCGTCTCAAGCTTAGATAACAATCTCTTATGTGGTACCTTATCGAATGCTTTGGAAAGGTCTAAGTAGACTCAGTCCACCCATCCGCCTCTTTCTTGGAGTACATCTATCACCCTACTGTAATAACATAGCAAACTGGTAACACAAGATGTCCCTTCTCTGAATCCAAATTGCTTTGGGGGTATTATCTTCTTTCTCTCCAACATTTTCATCCATCTCTTCCTAATTAGCTTTTCACAAATCTTGCATACAATACTAGTAAGTGAAACTGGTCTATAGTTTAGAGGGTCCTCAGGGTTTCCATTCTTGTATATCGGAATGATATTAGCTCTTTTCCATTTTCCATTCAACAGGAACCTGTCCTTTATCTAAGGAAGCTTGAATTATGTCCCTCACTGGCTCCACTAATTGCTCTGCACACTCCTTTAAAACCCAGGCAGACACTTCATCCGGTCCCATAGCTTTCCTTACTTCAAGTCCTCTCATCGCAGATAACAGCTCATCTCTAGTTATTTCAATCTTACTAAGACCACTCTCCAGTACTCCCGCCTGTAGTTAGTCAAAACCTTCCTCTCTAGTAAAAAACTGACCCCAATTTGTTATTCATTACCTCACACATGTCCGATACATTTTCATACGTCCTAGCATCAACTCTTAATTTAGTAATTTGTTTCTTTACCTTCAACTTACTGTTTATACTGGATTTATAAAATAATCTAGGGTCACTGTCACATTTATTTACTATGTTCTTCTCATAGTTTCATTTTAACTTGCCTAATTATGTTAACATATCTATTCCTCTCCTGTTTATATTTATTCCGATTACTCTCAGTGTTCCTTCCTCCTAATCTAACCCAAGCTGCATCACGCCTCCCCAAAGCTCTTTTGCATTTCAAATTAAAACCAATCTTTCTGCTTAGTACAATTTCCACTTTTATATCTTGGGACAAACAGGTTGGTTCCTACTCTATAAATTTCGTGGAATCTACTATATTTACCTTGTACGTCCTGTTGCTTCAAAATAAGATCCCAATCTACTCCCTCTAAATATCTTTTCAAGGATACATAATCAGCTTTACTATAATTTAATCTGTCATTTATGTAGCTATTGTCTAATCTATTGGCATTACTCGAGGTCAACTTCCATTTTAGTAATAGGTGATCACTTTTACCTACAGGACATAGATAGTTTATATCACTAAATTTCGTGAGGATCTTTTGTAAAAATCAGATCGAGTTTAGAAGGTTCGTTATTACCCCTCATTCTTGTATTTTCCTTCACATGTTGTGCAAGTACATTTTCCGTAATCAACTCCACTAGCCGACTTCCCCAAGATCTCTGATTTGGCCCTGCATCTCCCGATTCCCAATCAACCTCACTACAGTTGAAATCTCCTACCAAGATCAATCGATTCTTCCTTAAAAGCAATCTTCTCAACGACTGAATCATATCCTCTACCATCTCCTCAAACTCCAAACTACCTCCATGCTCTGGTCTTTGGTGGCATGTAAGCTACTGCTATGTCTATCTTTTTTCCTTCTATATCATTGAGTTCAACTGCCATTATTTCTGCCTTGTCATTATTTAACTCCACGTGCTTTGCTGTCATAGGGTTCTTAACTAATACTGCCACTCCACCTCCCCTTTTACCCTTCCTATCATATCTCCATATATTATATCCTTCACTAAACACTATGTTGCTGTCAAAGTCCTGGTTCAGCTTTGTCTCCGTCAAACAGACTATCTGTGGTTGATCTTTTCTTAATATATCATCTAACTCTACCTTTTTACTGTTTATTCTATCTATATTAGTGTAGTAGCACCGTATATTTTAATCCACCCCCCTGTTTTTCTTCCCCCTCTTCCTCCTTCCACTTTCTCCTCCTCCTCCATCCCTTCCCTGACCCAGTTCCAAACCCCCCGACTCCCCTGATAATTCTATTCTCCCTCCGCGCTCCCCCTCCAAACCCTCCATAACTCCCCTCCACACAACTACCATACCCCTCTTCTCTCCCCTCTTGTTCCACCTTCTCACACCACATCCTGCTCATTCGTCCCCGGTCCCCTGCTCCCTGCATTAATCTCTCGCTCCGTCTCCTTGCTTTGACTTCGTTACTTGTCTCTCTGTCTCTTTCCTTCCCTATCACTCCTCTTAACTTTCGGTTCTTGGTGGCTCTCTGATGTAGCCACTTCCTTACTTGCACGTCCCTTATTCCTCCAAACAAAAAAAAAAAATCTTTCCTTTTGCTCTTCAGACAACTTTCTCTCCATTCATCTTCGTCAGCCTTAGCTTGGGAGTTCCCTTAACTGTTCTCTGTTCTCCGTTCTGCTACACACTTAGGTCCTTTTTTTTTAATTTTTTTTTTTTTTACCCTTATATGAATTTTTGCCATCCTTCTGCTCGAATTTAAATTTTCCAGCTCACATTGGGCTACTGCTTCTGCTGCTTGGGATCTAAACTTTAGGTCGCACTCTTACGTGGTCTCATATCGCCCTTCTTATATATTTCTAACCTTCTCACCTCCTCCAAGTCTTGTACCCATCCATAACCCGCGTCTAAGTAATACCAGTAGCCCCGTGACTTTCACAACCATCCCTTGCCTTTCTGACCTTCATATCTGCCAGGTGCTCTTCCACATCTCCAAAGATTAATACACACTGTACCTATATCTATTGTCTCTCTCACTACCTTCTCTTTCTTCTTTAAAACTTGCACTACATGGTTTTCAAACTCTTTCTTTTCCATTTCTCTCTCTTCCCTTCTGCTCCTTCACCATTTCTTCAAGGGCTACCATCGTGGCACTCTCTATACCCTGGTCCCACTAATTATTTACCTCACAATAATTCCTTTTACTTCCTCACTCAGGTGGCCCTCATATTCCTTAAGCTGAGCCTTGAGTGCCACATTTTCCGACGCTAACTCGTCTACTCTGGCCATCACTGCCTCTAGGCTGTCACTTACTGGCCTAGGCCTATCCACCCCGCTAGTAACGCCACACATATCGGACAAAACTTCTACTTTAGCCCCTAACTCCTTCCTCCAATTTTCCATCACTCCCCTCCATCTCACAAGACCCATTAATTTTTTTTCATACTTGCCAACTGATCATCCTTGCCTCGGTGATAAAGCCTTC